>VUYV01000073.1:264386-365221 GCA_008711295.1 Anarhynchus alexandrinus
CCCCCCCCCCCCACTGTGAAAAAGAAACCTGTTTCCTTTCTGAAGTTGGAATTTTTAAATTCAAGTGTAAATAATTTAAAATATTTTAAATTTTACCTAGTTAAAATGCTCGAGACACATTGCTAAGGATGAAAAAAAACCCTCATTATTTTATCAGGTAAGTAAAACAGCTAATTATGGTTGCATTTAAAACAGAAAAAAAAAAGTTTTCTTGCTCCTCTTCAAGTCACTTGTGTTTTCACAAGAATTGTATGTCCACACCATACATCATCATCATCTACTTGTTCATGTATTATGGTAATGATAAGTGAAAGTGATATAAAGCCTGATTTTAAAGTGCTAACCAAAGATTTTGCTTCTCTGCCCCCAAAGAGATTATAGCCTTATGATCTCCATTTCATATGGAATTTCTGCTCAGTCACTATTTGCATTCTATTTTCTATATATGTCTCTACCCCTACTTTTCCAGCACTGATGGGTACTCACACAATACAAAAAAATAAAAATGAGAATGAGGAAATGAAGTTCTGCCAAAGCAATCCTGTAAAAATGTGAAACAGCGTTCCCCAAAGGTTTACTAGTGAAAAAATATGGGTTGCTTTTCATGGAGACCATATCCCTGCCTAATTTCAAACCCCTGCTCTGGAGTGTGGTGTCTTTTAAATAAAAGTCTCCAGTTTTTTTCATGTGGGGAAACAAATATCTCTTTTCCCTTCCTCCCTCATGTCCCAGGAAACATCTGGCCCAATTTTTTTGTTGAAATGTTCTGAAGAATCCTCACCCTGAGGTACAGCTCACTGGGAAAATTATTACCCCAGCTCTTAAAGTTTGTTGAAGTAATAGGTTATTGAAAACAGAATAGCCTAGAGAAGCACAATTCCCACAATGAGGAGAGCAACATGTCATTAAAAAAGGAATATTATCTGTATTTGAGTCTCTTGAAAAACATCAGAAGAATATTCTTCACTAAGAAAATTTTGATACTTAGAAGAAAAGGAAGATTGGTACCACAAAAAGTTTTTTACTACATGTTGATTTCTGTTGATTTAATGTGCTTAAGACTTGAGCTCTAATTAATGACACTCATGACACCAACTCACTTTGATGAACTCTGTCCTTGCTGTTATGGTAGCATGGCCTTTCTCGTCTGAAGAAGTAGATGAGTAAGTACAGAGTACAGAAGGGACTTTGTCTTAATTCTGAATGAACACTCTACTAGATTATTTCATGTTAATATTTCCTTTATTCTTTTCCATCTCTCCTCTCTCTTTTTAAATCAGTATTTTTATTTTTTAATATTGCCTGGAAATTCTGCTATCAGTATGAGTAATTTCAAATAAGCCGTTTTCTGTTGATTGGATAATATATTCATTTCTAACATCATTGTAGATCTAACAACAGTAGTTGTTCCTTTCTAACAGAAAAAGAGAAAAAATCAGCTTTTTCTGTCTAATTCAACTACCAAGTAGAACACAATTGGTTCAGTTAATATAACTCATCTATTAAAAAAAATGTACTCGGATAAAAGATATGCATTTTCCTGCCTGTAGACATTGATCTTTCATTGATATGGAAACTTTTATTTACAACAGTCTGATGGCATTGTTTACAGGTGTTGCGTAATATTATTGACAAGAATAGGGTTGTTTATATAAGCAGAATCGTTGTGTGCAAAATAGCCTCATATCTACATGTGCTTGTTCATGCAGTATAAGTCTACTTACTGCAGGCTACAGTATTTGATCCATAGATATCAGCATTCAGCTGGCAATTTGATTTAGAAAATATAGCCTGAAAATAGCTTCATTTCACATATATTACTTTCTGACTGCTGCTGTGATTTCTCAGCCAGAGTCCAGCTGTGGAAATGTTAAAACTATTCATCAGGCATGAATATTCATCAGAGTGGTATTCTTATTTTCCTACACATCCCTGGCATGGCAGACACAACCGCCAGGTGAGAGGTGTGAATAAACCTTCCAACTCTCTTAAAAAGTAAAATCCCCCCCACACACACACTCAGGCACATCAGGAAGCCCAGTGAATTATGCCTGTGCGGTTGAAAGGCAATACCTTCTGCGTCCTCCTGATGCAGCTGTATTCAACGTGCTATTTGTCATATCAGGGGATCAGTCTGAAAGAAAATGCCAATCCCAAATAATTACAAAATCATGACTCAAGCTTCCCAACTCCTGAGCTCAGTTTAAAATCACGAAGGTTTTTTAAAGGAATTATTTATACTTGCTTTAACAGATTCAAGTCTTTAGGGACTAAATGACAAATTAAAACATGCTGGTTTTAAATAGAGGTTGAGACTGACGAGTAATCAGAGGATCTGGAGCTTCAAAAAAAGCCAATAAAACACAAAGACTTGTAAAACTGAAGCTAAAATGGTGAAACTGCTCTGCTATAAATGTTCATTGACTTCAGCAGGATTGGGATTTGGGTCCAACCACAAAGAAAGGCATACTATCTCAAAAGCCAATTCTGTAAGCCCGACTAATTTCATGCCACATATCCTGTTGAGTTCAAAAGATGACATAGGGTGAAAACTGTGTATCTTGCATCCTGAATAAAAAAAAATGCAGGGTAAGGCTTGCTGCTTCCAGCAGTGCAGTTCCTGATGCTGCATCACGCATGACATTCCTCAAGGCTGAGTCCTGGCACCAGACCCATAGTTGGCATAAGCCAGTACAACTGTATTGATTTTGGTGGAGCTACAGTATTTGACATCAACTAAAGATAAGGCCCATTAACTTCCTATTGTCTCTGGATCATCTGCCCATAGCTTTGCCCTGATACATATTCATATGGTAATGGAGTTAATACGAAAATCATTGTCTGGCAATATTCAACAAGAATAAAATCTGTTCTGTGGCAGAAGTGCTGTGTGCAGCCTGTATGCCATTTGTGTCCTAGGTTTTTCTTCTATACAAGCCTTGTATAAGACTTTTCTTTAGGACAGGATTCAACTCCTATTGAATATTTGTCTGAGAAGGAAAACCAAAAAACAAACAAGCAAGCAAACCAGGCATAAAGCATTTTTCTAGTGTTACCTGGAATGAATGCAACAAAAAGTACTGCTTCAACAACAATGTGCTTAAGGTAATTATTTGTCACTTACAGTTTTTGATTCAGATACATGAAGTTGATATTGGAGAAAAAAATTATGTATCTGATTTGATTAGCATGAATTAAAAGACATTTAAAAATAAAATACCAGTTTGAGTTAAAACAGACTTACTCTTTTTCAAAAGAATACCAAATAAAGTCCTAAAAGTACCGTGCTTCACTTGGTCTTTGCTTGACAGGACAGCTTTTCTTGTTCTGTAACTCCAAAGCCACCATTACAGACATTTATTTTCTGGCATTATAGAACTTTTCTAAAACATCCCAGAAAGCTCAGTGCCACTTTAAAGAATTCACAGAATTATCATCAATAATTAATAGATACCCTGTTAAACTCTACTGTCCTGCTTACAACAGGAGACTGCTACCCATCCTGAAATTATCAGGGTAAAACACCTACAAAGACAGACAAGAATTATTTATTTTCTGTACATTAGTCAATAATTTTCTTTTTGGTTCCTGCCCCCTCCGCCACAAGACTGGTATTTCTTACCCACTAATCTGTGTTCCATTTCCATGGCCCAGGAACTAGTAACCAGAACTATGAGAATAATCCTTTTTTAAATTATTATTTTATTCTAACCAGTGTGGCAAACAAAGGAAGCGGAAAAAATTCAGCAATCTGTTCCTCTCTTTTCTTTCCTCAGTTAAAAGGGTCAAACCCCCACATCTCTTTCAATTAACACAAAAAACTTAACTTGGGCATCTATTTAAAAAGAAATCAAGAAGGACCATCTGATTACTTAAGTATTCTGACATATTTTTTCACAGTCACTCCCAATGAAGCTGTATCATTTTGTATAAATTATTAAACCGCCACAGGAACCCAGAAGTCCATTTCTGAATTAAATTTACTAACCAGTCATTGTCTGTCTTTCCTTCGTTGACTATTTAAATAAGTTAATTTAAGCAGATGTCATACCAAAGATGGTTTCTTATATTTCGGCATATCCAGAGAGGCACATCTGGCACGGACCTGCATTTCTCTTCATGGGAATGACAGCTTTTGGGCACCAGGAGGTTACAAGATGAAGAGACATGGAGTAACACTAGCTTTTAGCTTGAGCTTTCATCACCTAGCTAGTGCACAAGGAAGAAGTAATTAAAACATGATATATCTCAGCTGTTTTGGACACGCGTATGCATCCATATATATGTATGCACATGTGTATGTATGTAAATATAGAAATACATGATCAGGTCAAGTAGGATGAATCTCAGATCCTGTGGGATGAATCCCACCCACTTGCTCTCAAGGTAGCTGTAGGCAAGGCTTAGAATGGGTGAGATGAAGGTGCCATTCAGGAAGATTGAGAGGATAGTCATCAGCTTATTTAAAAGATGTCACTTAGGCAGCCCCAGTTTATATTGCTCCTCATAAATCTGCTCCAGTCTGGAATAAAAAAGCAAATGGTGTGGGCTTCAACTTGAATGTCTCGCATCATAACAGACAATTTTAATTGCCAGAGTACAGCGACTTCCAAAATATTTTTTCTGTCAGTTCTTTTTGTTATACAATGTATCAAGTATCTGGTAATAAAACAGTATGTTAGTGATCCTCTACTTTGCTAGGACACGTTATGAAATTGGGACCTTTGTATTCAGATGCTCTAAGTAGGGGAAGGATGTGAACTTGACTCATCATTTTTCTAACCTCTGAGCTACACACAGTACTATTGGTTTATGGAGAACTGAGCCCTGACTTAATTTGGTTCAAACAGATGAACAATTTGCAAATGACTGAAATTGTATTTCTGGCTAGTGTGGGCAAGAAGATACCAAACAACAATATATATCAAACAAGCTAAAAACTGTACACTGAAATAACAGTAGTTTGGTAAGCACCGGTAAGATTTTTGATGCTACAGAAGCACCATTTCCAAAAGCATTTTACTTACAGAGGCTCATTAATCCTACTGAAAGCTAAAGGGACTTAGGCTAGATTGATTTCAGTGGGAGTTAGTCACTTTGAAAATCTCATTAGGGTACCTGTCTACACCTTTATACTCCCTACTTAAATGCTTTTAACATTCGGCTGCTAAGTCCCTTTTCA
Source organism: Anarhynchus alexandrinus (assembly GCA_008711295.1). Taxonomy (NCBI): domain Eukaryota; kingdom Metazoa; phylum Chordata; class Aves; order Charadriiformes; family Charadriidae; genus Anarhynchus; species Anarhynchus alexandrinus. The sequence continues at coordinate 269,569 of VUYV01000073.1, forward strand.
AAATGAAGGCTTAGGCTCTGAAACTACATAGACTTAGATTGTTAAAGATATTTATTATTTTCCAGTGTTTTCAGTGGAAATGAGGTACCTAGATGCCTTTCAAAATTTTACTATTATCAAAGTTAAAATTGAAAAGTACAGTTAGGTAACAAAAAGGATTTGTAACATCTGAGATTATATAGCATGTTTCCCTGACCATTATTTTTCCCATTTTCCAATAAAAGCAGTATTCTGCTCAAAATTAAGCCATTCTTTTCTGTGTTTGTGTACCAGACATACTGCTCCGGTGCAGGAAGGACAGAAAGAAATGTTCTAATTGGGAGAAACGCATGGAGACTCAGAGCAGTGAGCTTTGCCATCTCATCTGACATGTATAATGGCTCAGAAGCACATCACAAATCCGACATGCAATGACTGCAACAGCTGAGAATCAGCGTGCAGTGCCACTGCATGACACACTGTGCAGCTCAGAGCGATAGGCTGTGCCATCCCATACCACAGGTTCACACATATATAGACGTTCCTCTCAATTTTTATTTAGGGTAGAAGGAAAAAAAAAAAAAGAGGGGGAGGAAAAAAGAATGGATCAGGGTTCAATGTTCAAACACAACTCCAGGTCAGGGTGCACATTTTGCATATGTCCTGATCACTCAAGAGCTGCATTAATTTATGGAGAGTTTGGGATTGCTTGTTTATGCTGTTTCTAGGAGGATTTATGTTTAACGCAGGATTTCTGCAAAATGCTTTGTGGTCCCCTCAGTTTCTTTTGGAAAATAATAACTAGATTGAATGGAGCACTTTAGAAGATATTTCATTTCTTGGCTTTTGAAATCAATATTTTTCACATTGTCATGAATATTTTTTGTAAAAGCCTTGGCAGCTATTTTTGTTCATTGTAATTGTGGCTATAGGTGAAGATGGAGTACCTTTCTCTCATTATTAAGAGCTTAGTAGCCCTGAGCTAAAGGCTGCAATTCTTCATGTCACCACTGTGGTGGCAAATAAGATTTTCCATTTAGTTTCTAGTAACCTCATTTGTCAAAGAGACTGTATTTCAAGTTTATATAGATTTAAGGCAAACAAAACTGGACAGTTAAATGCTTCTTTTGTCATAAATTGAATTAATCCATTAGCAAAGAATTAAACTAATGGAACATTAACATTGCTGATACGCTGGCCTATTTTCAGACTTTGTGTAAAGAAGGTTTGTGAAGTTAATATAAAAGCTAAATCATTTTTTCATTAATGACAGTTTCAGCACACTGCCAGCACACTCTCATGCACTGACATGAGTTTCATCCAAAATTATGGATATATTTTTCTCCATGGAATCTTTCCTCTTTCTTTACACTTCATGTTTTTAATTTGTGTGTGTGTGTGTGCATGTGTGTGCATGCACGCAACAATCAGGAGTGTGGCTCATATGAAATCTGGCACAGATGCTTAAAAAACTTTAACAGCAGTGTTCTGTTAAAAAGAGAGATCTGTTCTCTAGGTTTTTTTCCTTTTTTCTCCCCTCCCCCTTAATCTTCCTTATTTTTTCCCAATGGTGGTTGAGATAGAAAAGGTCATGTTAGCAGATAAGAAATGCTAACTCCCTCTCAATCTTCATATGACATGCCTTCTGCGCTTGGCGACTAACCCTCACTTCGATGGATAGTGCGCACTAAGGGACTCTGGCTGAAGTTTCTAATCAATGCTAGTGTAGAAATGTGACTGAGGCACTTTCATACACACTATCTTAACCAATACCACTTGTCAGCTGGTTTAGATTATGCCAACTGAAACCCATAACTGGTTGTTTTAGCTGCAGGTTTGTGATTTGATGCCATTTAAAATTCAGTGAAAGCATGAAATTGCAAATGACTCGCAAAATGAAATTAACATAGCCTGCATAGCATCCAGTGTACTGTGTGTTCTTCCCCCTTCCTCTCACATCCATTTCTGTTCCTTTAGGGCTCTTGAGAAGCATTTGAAAATTTGGGGTGGTGGGACAGCACTTTTCACATCATGATGCAAACCGTTAGGGATTCCCAGTGGCAACTGTGGGGATTAGGATTTCTGAACTTCCAAAACTTTGATTAGGCATGATAGAAAGGGATGTAAGATTATACAATTATTTTTATTCTACTATGCTCCTGTTGAGTGCAAACAGTGAAAAAACCTCCACATTTTTACAGTGGAGATTATGCTTATGAATAAAACTGAGTCATGTCCCATGATGGAAAAGGCTATAGTTAGAATAATTTCTTGTGTCATATCGGAGTGGGGAAGTTCATGACCTTTGATATTATTCTGAGCGCTTTCTGGCTATGCTTTGTAAACAAATTTTCAGCAATTTCAAATTTATTCTTCCTTATGCTAATAAAATTACTTTCAGTCTTTCAATATTCATTCAAATTCAGGAAGAAACTGAAACTTAATGAAGCTTTTTAGATCGTGTATTTCTGTTAATTCCTCGTTATCTTGATGACAGAAAAAAAGAATCAAACTTTAGGAGTTAATGTTTGCATTTTATTTTTTATTTTAGTTCTGCTCATTTCTCCAAAAATATCTATTGCTTAAGTTTCATATGATAGACTGATTATTTTTATACTTTCATTTTTGTTTCTTCTCAGGAACTGAAATATTAGTGACTAGACTTTTGAAAATCCACTTTGTCACTTACTAAGCAGTTACGAAATTATTAGATTTCTATAATAGAAAGGTATTTGATTTGTGTCATTATTATTAAAAATAGTATTTTCTTGGCAACAATAGTCTGAAAAATGAGTCTTAGATGAAGAAAGCATTTTGTTTTCGACTTTTGATTCAATTCAGATTCAAAAAAATGGATCTATCCTTATGTCATTTCGGGAAGGCTGTTTGATCTGACAGGGGTAACATTTCTTTTCCCATTGCATAACAAATAAAATAACAAGAACAAATCAAATTTTTCACATTCCTCTAATAATCCATTTTTAAAATATTTCTAAAACTTGAACAAGTTCCCTAGCTATTTTCTTGTAGCAAAAGTTGCTGCTATTTTATAGTAGCAGTAAAATATCTCCCTTTTCCACTATACCATTTATAACTTTCTATCAGATTATTTACAAACTCAAATACTTTAAAGCAGAGAATAATCTCTTAAGAGCATCAAAAATCTAACCTAAACCCATTTTTTTATTATAAAAATGTATGGAGAAATGTGTTCCAATCACAACAAAATAAAGTGAACATTGATTTATCAATAGATGTTTCTTATTTATGCATATTATACTTATTATTTTGATTTTGTTACTAAGGTTACATTCCTACAAAGATTTTCACAGTGGCCATCTGTACTTCATGTGAAATTCCAGAGATTTAATTGGTTTTGAGTGTGCTGAAGAACCGTTATTACTATTTTTATCAATAGTAGAAATAGACTGACTGTGCTTTAGAACGTACCTTTTTATAGACAAAAAAGAACGCGTACTCAATTTCCATAACTTCCAACCAAAGGAGGAATTAATCGGGTCATATTCATACTCCTTTTCTTTTCATGACTCAAAAAATCTCCCTGAAAAATCAAAGGTTTTCCTTTCCTGAGCCCCCGTGATGCCACGGTACAAAGGAGAGCAGGCAGCCAGCGGGGAAGCAGACCTCGCCACCCCCGGGGCTTTGCACAGCAGAGTGCTGAGACCTGGTGGTACCTCTTACACTGCCTGCAAAAGCTTCATTCACTGCGGATAAGGAAGGCATTGTTTTTACTACTGGACATGGATAAAAGAGTGTTTACCTGAAAGCATAGATTTCAAAGAGGAAGCAAATTTACAGTAGATAAAATAACCAAATACATTCCTAAACTTGTCTTTAGCAATAAGAATATTCTGCACCAGCTTTAGTTTCTTGGTTAGTTTCTACTTCTCCCCTTATTAAGATGCAATTTCATTGTTGAAGAGGCTGGCTCCACATCTGACAATGCTACCAACTCTTTCTTGTCTCCAGGCATCACCCTGCTGCTCCATCAGTTTTGCTGGCACAAGCATTTGTACAGCCATACCGTAAACAAGATCACAAGTGCTGCCTAGCAGTCTTCGTTGGCAGTCAAATAAGATATTTTCTGACAGAAATGCAAATCTTGTCTTCTGACAAGCAAGAAGAGGGATTCTTATATGATATACTATTTTTGAAGCACATTCATTGATTCAACAAAATCCTTCAACACGATCATGTGCTTATAAATGTTCACATTCTCAGTAAAAAATTTAAACATCAGCTAAGTATTGTCCCATTTGTTTCAGCTGACATGTCACATACACCTGAAATTAGATGAGTGTTGAAGTTCACTTAAATTATGTCTCATTTTCTGAAGTTTCCTTATGATGCAACATCAACATGAAATATATACTTTGATTAGAGAACTTAACTGTGACTCTGAGTATTCCACTCTTTGAATCTGATCCAGAATACTAAACCACCGTTAGCTACAAATCTTTTGAACATTTAGCTGTTCACAAAAGACAGAGGAAAATTATATTGTTATAGTGATCTTCTTTGAAATCATTTTGTCACCACAGTATTCTGCATATTCTGATAGTCTAGTTTTTGTGAGCTATATTAGAGTTACAGTAGCTCTGGGAGTTTTCTTGATGAATTCTCAATGGTCGGTTCCATTAAGCAAAGATTGGTTTGCTTGACTGGAAATGAACCAACAATGTGTTCAATGTGTTTTATACATATTCTTGGTCGGAAATACGTTATTATTATAATGTGTCATTTGTATTTCCACTATTTTGAAAGAGCAGATCAGTTATCTAGTCTGCATACTGAATAATTCAAAGAAGTGTTCTCTATTAAATATTTAATCTATTCAAAATTATACAGTCCCAATATATATCAGTTAAATGCATACATTTATGGAAGCCCACTTTTATTAAACCAAATTAAATATTGAATCAAATTTAATAATTAAACTAAATTACTTAGTGGATCAATTTAACACATAACTTCAATTTATGCCATCATACTCAAATAAAGAGGAATAAATATTGAATGGGTTAAAAGTAACCATACTTATCTGCTGCTAGAAACATTTCTTCTAAACTCAAGAATTAAGAGGTGTGTGCATGTGAATATGCACAGACATATACTTTTTTCTTCTGTTGATCTTTAACTAGAAAAGAGAAAATGTCTGCCACTATATATGTTACTACAGGCAAAAAAGAGGGTAAAAAGAAAATGTAGTGTATATACACTTGGGTTTTAGAAACCCATACATGTATTATCTAAACTTAATTTAGCAACAAATGACTTAGGAGTGCCCTTTTTCAAGCCCCTCTTCCATTTCTTATTTCCAGCCCGAGCTATGCATCATTTAACATAAACCAAAACATTATTGATGATATTCATCAATTATTTCTTTGGATTTGGTTAAAGGCAGCAGAGAAAATGTTACATATTTACTATCACAGATGTTAGGAGTCTATGTGCACCTGAACATCATTTAGCAAAAATGGACTCAGAAGATGTGATGTGCTGTAGGCTATTTCAGCTAGACCCAGAAAAAGTATTGATTTGAACTGAGCACCCAAAAGCCTAGTTGTTTGTGTGGATGACACTACCTTCATATAAAACTAACTCTTCATCTCCTTTATGAAATATCTCTTTCTAGTCCATTTCGCATTGTAGTTCAGCAAGGAACTTATTATTTACCTGCAGTGACAATTACACATGTATGACAAGTATAGGAATCTAATAGTCTCACTCACTCACAGATACACAGGATCATTCAAAAACAGAGATGGACAACCACACAGGATTGATCCAGATCCTCAGTATATAGACTTTGATACATAAAGACAAACTGGCTTGTTGTAAGTCATCATTTAGCCAACCTTGTAAAATATGTTATTCTGTCTAAATATATCCTACATAAAAATGACAACTAGGAATAAACAGCATCGTGGGGAAGAAAGATGGATAAAATTGAGTTAAAATTGAACTATCTGAACAACAGGAGCATCAAAAAAATCAATATTGGTATCATACCTTTGCAGCAAATAAGTAGGAGAGACCAGAATGAATAAAATAGAACTTTCTTGCTTCAATCAGCAACTGGTAAAACAAAGTAATATATGGAAATCAATGCAGAAAGAAAAGATTGGTTTTGGCATCACTAAGTTTAATGACCAAACAGAATAAAATTCTCCAAAGACAGGAAGTTCTTACAAATATTTTCATGATCCAGATTCTTGTGAGAGCAATGCACAGAGAAGTCCTGTGTGTACCATATTTCCTGAAGCTGACATTTTGCAGCTTTTCTGTGGCAAGAAAATCAGAGAGAGAAGTGCTTGAGAGAAGACCTGTAGCCTAACAATTGACCATATTTCTTTATAATGTGTGATAATCATAGAATCATAGAATGGTTTAGGTTGGAAAGGACCTTGAAGATCATTGAGTTCCAACCCCCCTGCCATAGGTAGGGACACCTCCCACGAGACCAGGTTGTCCAAGGCCACGTCCAGCTGTTTGGTTTAGCTTTGTAGTAAGAAAAGAAAGACAGTTAGCAATTTGGCAACTGTGACATTCTCTGATGCTTTAAGTCTGACTACATTTTTGGAAAGCGAAAAGGCAATTTTATTAATTGGGAGTGTGTATTCTGAAAAAAAATATCAGAAAACAAAATTGTTTCAATTATTAATTATTGTTTGTCATAATTCAAGAAATTTACTAGTCCTCTTTGTTCCCTCTGATCTTTTTTGTTTCATTAGACAGATTAAATTAGAGAAATTAAGAAATTTACTTAAATTAATTTAAGAAATTTAACTTGAATTAAGAAATGAGGAAATACTTCCTTAGTCTCAGTGCATGCCCTATCTGCACCTCAGCTGCACACTAGGGTGATACAGGACTCTTCAACTCAGAGTCCGTCCAAATTAAAATGGAGTGAGCAGCTCACTAGCGACTCTGTAAGGGATATTTAGCTGCTGGAAGAGGGCCCAGGGGATAAAACAGCATACTCTGGGAAGTGAAAAAGCAACTGTGCACAGCAACTTTTTTAAAAGTATATAACACAACTTCTTTCAACTTCTTCATTTTCTGAATGTAACGTATCAGAAGCACACATCTGCAGGCTTCAGCAAATATTTGCATTTAATATCTGAAGTCCATAAGTGAAACCAAATCAGCAGAATTCAAGACTGTGGTACCCTCAGTGCATCTTCATCTCTCTCTCCTCTTAAGCTGTACAAACCAGGAGGAAGGGGCAACCATCATCATTATTTTTTTGTAGATAAAGTTACAATACAGTAAGGTCTATATTGGTATTTTTCACTTTGGATTTTGAAAACAAACATCAACTTTCTCTACTTATTTATTTTGCAACAGGACAAGAAACTTAAGCGCTTTTTGGACTGGCAAGCTGGTTTTTTTCATACTTTCACATACTGATAATATAAATAAGTGACTTGTTCACCTAAGTCACAGTCTAGTGAGATTTTGAACAGTTTTTGTGTGGTCCGTGTGCCTCCATCTCACATAACCCTGAACTCTTGAAGAGTACAAGCTGAGAAAGGGCAGGATTTCTTTTTCTGCACGTAACTTGCAGCTATTCAAAGAGCTTCACATCTGCATTTTTAAATATATCTTAAAATTAAATACTGTTTGAAAGTAGCAGTATTTTGACAGATTCTTCACATTTGAAAATTAGAACAAGTACAAATGCTAAGAGCCATAAGATACAGCAGTAGCCCTTAAAATGCCAGTTCCTCACTTCCTTTCTCTTTACATTCAGCCACAGCAACACTTTGATTTCAAAGAGTACAAAATTTGACATGTTGTTACATCATTTCAGCTTTGCTCAGAGGTAGGATGATGCTAGGACTCTGACTCCTTTGAATCCCTTCCCTGCCTTGGGAACCTCTTCTCCTGCTCTAGAGTCTAAGGTGGCATAGAAAGAATATTATGGGAGGATTTAAGCATCTCATCTTGCGTAGCCTCATCTCAGTAGTTTACTCAAATACGAGTAGATTCAGATCCTTTTAAATACATTTGCAGTCTTTCAGTGGAATGAATGCGAGAGTGGGAAAAGAAAATACTATAATATAAAATTGTATTTCAATATATTATGTTTTCACTGTAATAGAAAGATAAAAATGTGGAAATATTAAAACAACCAAAAACTAACTCCCCTTCCAAACCCCTAAATTTCCCAGTATTGTCTAACTTGAGGAGAATTGTGTCATCCAGCAAGAACCTGAGGTGTAAAAATATGTGTTAGTGGGATCCTGCAGACCTGTGCTAGCTGCGGAACTCACAGAACTACATCATTGTGAGTGCAGGTGCTAAGCTTCATTAGAAGAAGTCCTTTTTATTTCCTCTGTGGCATCCTCTCCTCTTTCCTCTAAAGCCAGCACTTTCTCACTTCCCTTGTCTAGATGGCTGTACAGCTCGGGTGTTCAAGACAAGTAGGGAATTACAGCATTTAATTTTGAAAAAGCAATTGGGAGGATGATTATCAAAGGTTATCTGGGAAAGGAAACATTGTGAAATAGATTTCTGCCAACTCCTAGGCTTGTGTGCAGGTGCACGGGGACGTGAATAGCTCCCTCATGCAGACCTCAGCGCTGTTCCGAGCCGTCGCCAATTCCTTCTGTCTCCGAGACTTCTTGAGTGCGTGAGACGCCTAAGAGGCTGGCTGGAAGGAAGGTAACAAGAACGGCTCCGTCTTTTATCTTTGCATCTGCCACATTGCTGAGGAGAGAACTATACTCCACTTAGTTGAAGAGAGATGAGCTAATCTACCAATATATTCTTTTTATCTTTTTGGATGGCTACGAGTACATGACTCACATTTGACTATTTTAATGCAGACAGCAGTCAGATACTGGCAAACTTTACTCAGGCTGGTATTCTTTTCTTCACTTCTCCAGGTTTAAGCCAAGTCTAGAAGTCAGATTTAGAGCCTGATTAAGGCACCTACCTACAGGTTAAGACAACTATTCACTGTAGTGCAAATTGTCTTAGCTCACAATATAGTCAGTGGAGATGAAGTCAGTGCAGAAAGTAGAGATAAGAAAACAATTCTGCACATCCTAAACTGAAATTAAATACTTCCCCTATGATGGGACTTCGCTGCCTAAATATAAGTTTCGAGTGTCACTTTAGATGCTGTGAGTTCCCCAACCTACATACATCCAGCTTCCAACTGCCACTCTTTTGAGTGTGAGACGTTGTGTTACAGTGGACATTCATTGGTCCTTGGTCACATCCACCAGACTGAGCAGGTGTACTGGGTGAAATTGTGCATCTGAAATGCTACTAGACATTTGTAATTAGACAGTTCGTGTCTGGTCAGCTGAATCACTCCCTAAGTTTCATATATTGTAGGTACTAAATCTCTGTAGGTTTTAATTGGAATTTTAGAGCCATGACCTTATTTTAGCTGAATACCGTAATTCAGTATCATTTGAGAAGCCCTAGAACATCTAAAACACATGTAAAGGTCTGGAGAGGTGACAAAGACCTGTGGAAGATCTGCTCTTTTCAGGCCAGGTAGAAAGTCTCAAATGTTTAAAAGGACAATAGATGCCTACATGCAGACAACCAAATCAAGTTCTCGTTCATGTGTACACATCTGCATACTGACTCCTCAGTTCAGATGCCTTAGGGTGCAGTTGACTGGCTGGATTCATTGAATAAAAAGACTTTCAGTTTGAAGATCACATTATCTAACTTTCAAAGTCTAGTCCATATCTTGTGTCACAACTTGTGTCCTAAAATCTGCATGAGTTTAAATAGCATTTTGCCATTTATGATATCCAAATGTCTCTTCATTACAAAGAAATTCTGTTGATCCAACTTCACTACCATTCATTCTTATTAGACAAAATCGGTTCCTCTGGAGACATGCCAGAAAGGAGGCATTTCTGATTGTGTGTTTCTTGCCTCAGCTGAAGAGTAGTGCTTAGTTTGTTGGTTTACTTTGCTGTCCTACTGTAAGACCACAATGCAATCTTCAGCCAAGTGAAGAAGGAGGTTTTGAAAAATCATCACTGTCCTCATAAACAGCTGCTGATTGTTCATCTTCCTGAAAATATTACCTCTTTCACAGGCTTACTAGACAAATCTTCCCTAAATAACATTGCAAGGTGATCAACTTATCTAAGAAATTGAAACCTAATGAATTACATTTTTCCTGTAATTATCTTTTTGTATTGAGCTTATGATAGGAAGGAGGAAATACATCTCTCAAAGTTCAAACTGCAAATTATATTTGTGCTGTTACATACCTAGAGAGAGGATGCTTATTGTACTTATACTTTTAAAACCTTAAAACCTACAATATTTGAGTTGACAATTTAAATTTGATATTCCAGCCAAGTGAGAGAAATTTTTGCAGTACTAAAAGCCCACAAACTGTGGTATTATGCCTGTGACCCACAGAGGCACCATCATCAGATTTGGCTTCACTAAACTTTTTTGACATGTGTGGGAAAACAAATTAAATCATGACATATAATGCATATATTTGCAACGGAATGAAGTTTATTATTTCATTAGCAGGTGATTTGAAGCGTTATTTCATAAAACTAGTCAAATTACCGAGGAGAAAGTAATCCAAGAGTCTCTTAAAAAAACTGCTTCTCAGACAAGAAGCAAAGGAAGGTTGTGAAATACATCTAAGGGACACACATCCCAAACAGCTCTTGGGAAATACCTCCAAAGACAATCTACTCCCATGTTGATTTTTTCTTGCAAAAAACATCTGTTGAGGAGGGGAGTCTGTGAAGAGGGGGGCAGATAGGAGTGATGTTTTGGGGTGTCTGTGTTTGTCTACAGCCAACACAGGATAAGAAGTTCTCATGTGCAAGTGCATGTGGAGATTCCTGTCTCCCTGGGAGATGTGCTGCCATGGCTGAGGGTCAGACAGGGCTCATGCTGCTGTGCCCTGCTGCCAGCAAGACCAGACACATGCTCTGGGTCCCCAGGAGCTGCTCTGTGGCAACACCACCCACAACGCCTTCCCTGTGATGCTTTCCCCAGAATTAAAATGGAGGAAAAAACACCTCAGTCAGTCTGGTCAAACTTAAATTACAGATCCTTCCAAGGATCAGACAGGCTCCCAGGTTCTCCTTGTTCTCTCCAGATAATTATTTGTTGTGTCTCCCTGATTTTCATTTTCCTGCACTCTCAGAGTAATAATCAGATATTCTCACTGGAGACAGGTGTTAGCTAGCTACTCATTTAATTTTCACAAGATTGGTTGCTGTTCTCTCTTTCTCTGCTGTGCTATCGTACATAAAGGGAAGGAGGAAAAGGAGAGTTAAACCTACAGTTCTCAGTCTGGAGGAGGGGGCCATACCCTGATGCCCTCTCAAGAAAATAGTCTGAGAACAAGTAATCCTAGAAAATAAAGACACTGTCATCCAACCTCCATGCAATTCACAGAGAGGTCCCCAGGTTGCTACTGGAGTGATGAGGCCAGGTATAAGGGTCAATCTTAGTCCCACCTTTAAACTGGTATACTGATATGTCTTAGTCACACATTATCAGATTGGGCCCCTTGACAAATGTAGAAGTAGCGTTTTTTAATAAAAAAATCAGACCGAAATTGAGCTGCCAGTAACTACATTTAAAGCAATATTGAGTACTATATAATATTTAGTCTTTAAAACATTTGTCCAGGGAACTGAAGACATAGCTTACATCCCCTCCCCAGCTTCAGAAGTTCAGATGCACAGCTTTTTGTCATGAAAAACTGAAATGCGCTTCACAGAGAAAGACCTGAAAATTTCTATTTTAGTTTAGCATGGAGTATTCAAGTTTCATCATACAGAATCTTAAATTACAAAAAGAAATAAAATGGTTCTTCATGTAGAGGGTAATGCAGAGACCTATGTGTTCTGTGGGCAACAGAGGCTTTTTCATACACCTCCATTTGTAAATGTTACTTTAATGCTTTTGTCTCCAAGATGGGCATTTATCTTGTTTAACTTTAGCCTTCTAAAAATTGTCTACTCTGTGTACTCAATCAGAGGGGCTGGCATTTTCAAAGAATAATTAATCTGCTTAATGATTCTGTAGGTGCCTGTTTCTTCCTTTTGACTACTTTGTTCAACACCTTGCTTAGGCTGCCTGTGCAGGCGTGGGATTCAGTGGCTTAAACAAAGGTCATGCCACTTGTGACTCCTAAAGTATTGCAGAAATTTGCACACAGCTGAAAGATATGACACAAGATGTAAGAGATATTGACGAGTGGGGGAAGTCAGGTGGCACACTCCACCTGACACTACATGTCCAGCTGGGTGACTTCTAACATTGGTGTTTCTAACATTTCCAAATGTATGCTTCATATGAGGAGTAGTGTTCATTCTGTGGTGACATTGTTTAGTTACGTAAAGTAAAAATCCATTTATTTTATTTTCTATGAATGACTATTGTACTAGAAGAGCTTCTGCGACATAAGATCTGCTACTGAACCTCAACTGGCAATTTAGAGATAACTAATAATTCTACAAGTCTCAAATGTGATACTGAATATGGAACTGCTTTCCTTCAATGTGATCACTTCAGCCTCTTATCCGTGCTGACTATTCATACTCTGACCTTTAGCCATGTGCTTTACTTTTCCTTTTAATAAGGAACTGAGGAATCCATCTACCTGTTGTTGGATTTGTTGCCCATCAATTCTGAGCAGTAAATTTCATTTCCTGCCCACTAAACATTCAAATTATAAGATGTGTCACATATTTCTTTAAAACTAAGGTATATTTATTCAAGATATCTTTTACAAGCTCAGTCAATAAAATTGCAGTCTGTACCATATCTATAGTTTGCAACGTAGCAAGAAAACATCCTCCCAAAGATATGTAGCATAATAAAAAGTACAAAGCAATAAACATATAAAAACTCTAAAAAAAATAGTGAAATATTAGTGTGATGTTAAGTAACAGCTAATAGTAAGTAAAACAAAAAATGGCCGTAGTAATTGAAATCACATTTTTAAAGGTCAAAGTTTTCTATGAGATTAATGCATAGTCATATCCTTCAGTCTTTCCTCATCTCAGGACAACTCATAAACTCCAGTTGGGATTACACCTTAATCAAGACTAAACAATACTGCCCTAATATTTGAGAATTATCACAGACAAATCCTGTAGACATAATTGGTCTTCATAAGGCAGGAGGATGGGCATTCAGACTCCTTATCAGAACTGTTTTTCTACAGTTCTCTGAATTCAGGTATTAAAAAGACTAGGTTTTGCCAATTAACTGGAAATACAGTGATTTCCAATATCCTGATATGAATCTACTGTTAGGCAGGACTTTTTCTAAGGGAGAGTCAAGAGTCTGCACACATTCATTTCCCAGTAGACAGTGGGTTTGCACAAGAGATATGATGAGCTGTGGCAAAATAAAGATATCTTTAGTCTTATACAAAACTAGAAACTGGGAGTGTGTCAGTCTTTTGTTGGGTATGCATTTCAGACATCCTCATCACATTTATATGAGCTAGAAATGAGATACTAAAGATGAGGTTCTTTAGCTTATTTTTTCTTTTATTCTAAGCTTCCTCATTTTAAGGTGCCTCTTACAAATAGTGAATTTTGAGTATATCTTTAAGAAGAAAGCTAACAAAATGTGCAATTTTATACCCCAAATTGATTTTTGATGGCAAATTTAAAGAATATGTATATATATATATATTCCTTTTCAACAGCAGAGATCACCAGTGAGACATTAAAGATTATTATGTGGATGACTTTGCCATGAGATGCTCCTGCAATAAAGCAAATTTAAGAGGAATAAGGCTGGTTTAGAATCCAATTGAGATGCTTTAGAAATGTGCCCTCCACAAGAATCATCAGGCCTCAGGTAATGCAGGCCCCCGAATGTATCAGGATCCCTTTTGTAAACACATTGTTAGCATGTTCAGCATACTCGTGAATTTACAACCAATTAAGTCTAGCTGTAGACCCTGTGCTTGTTCTCAGCAGTAGACTTAACAGGGAATGCAATGCATTAGAAAGGGAAAAGAATAAATCCCCTTTCCCCTGGCTGGTGAAGCTGCACCAGGAGACTGGGCAGTAGCGCGGGCATGGCTGGAGGATCAGGAAGCAGAGAAATGAATGTTCTGATTTACCAAAATGTTCCTTTAACCTCCAGTACCAAGTTCAACACCTTGCAGAAGGGGGAGGAGGAACAGCATTTAACTTGCCAAAAGCTCACCTTTTAAGCTGGACGTGCCTATGCTAGGTGACTGAATTAGTTGCCCACAGCTTCAAATCTTTCTCTGTACTTCAGGTATTTGGGTCACCTTGGATCTCTCCTGTACATACTTATGGTAACAACCGTAAAATCTCACACAGAAAGAAACAACATCTTTACATTTCCACCCATTATTCTTCATTCACATCTGTCATCCTCAGCTCTTAGCCTTTAGGATATTACTATCCATCTCTGCACTTCTTAAGACCTCTTTTTGGGTGATGAATTAAGCTCCCTGACCGGAGGGGTATAGTTTCATGTTGCTGCTTAAAATAAAGATTGTCTTGATGAGGTATAGTTTGTCTCAGAGACAGAAAGAAACCAGGGTTCAATTTCACAGAGGGGGACCATGACAATGGGAATATTTTTGGGGAAGGTGAAAGTGTGTGGCTTTCAGCTTTTCCAATCCATGCCACTAGTTATTACTGCTGGGTTGGTTAACCAGGTCATAAAACAAAACGTCCTTGTCTGTGACAGGCAGGCAAGGTAAAAGTTTTTGTTTCTTGATCCTTGACAATTACACAAAGGTTTGGTTACTTAAACAACAAGATAAAACCTCAGGAAACACCTTTGATTTCTTTTTTCTTTAATTGTCTCAAAAATCCCCGTAATAGTTTTTACATTTGAATCAAGTTTCTTATCAGACATATGGTCATAACAGAGAAATCATTTTAGTCAATAGAGCCCTAAGCTAAGCCCCAAATAGTATGATCATTTGTAAATCATTGTCACTTGAATGTTTTCTCAATATGGCTTAATTATAATTCAACACAATGTTAAGCTTCTGGGAAAAGACCTCCATTAAAAGGTACTTCCTGGGAAAAGCGGGAAGTTGAGTGCTCTCAGCTAGCATTGCACTTTATTATTCATGTATAATTCTTCTGCACCACTGAACATCTGCTAATAAATTTGATTCAAGCTTCCATGATAGCTTTTGCCCTCATCATTCAATCTCTGCATGAGCTTTGTGTCTGATGAGAATTGATGTTATTTACTTATTGCTGAGAATTCTTATCCTGTTAACAATTTAGCCCACAAAGTCATCAGGTAAATTAAAGATGTTTATGAAGAACCCCTTCCCTAATTTAAAAATAAAATAATAACCTTGATTTAGAAGGGAATTTCTGTAGATTCCCTGAAAGCTACCTGACAGATGGTCACCTTGGCCGTATGCTGCAGTAGTACAACCAAATATTTATTAAGAGTTTCTGATGCAGAAGGTGATCAAGAGCATCAGAAGCTATTACTTGGAACTTCAACTTTTGTCAATCTTCTTTTCCTTTGTGCCTCCACATTTACAGATAAGCTTAAATCCAGATCAAATATAAAAGTTCTTTTGAACAACTGCAGATCTGTCGTATTGATTTGGTGTATGACTTTGTTCCATGTGATATAGTTATTTTCCACGTGGTTAGACCACAGAATTGAGGGTTCAGGTTTCCTATGTCCATTCTGAGATCTCCCACTGAATCACTGTCTGGCCTTTACAAAGTCACTAAGATCAAGCTTATCAAACATGCTTACCAATGTTTCTATTTAAGCCAAACATTTATTTGTGCCAAGCTCGAAACACCCATAGTGGGTGAATCCTCTTAATATGCCTAGCCTTAATCTCCGTATGTATCTCTTCAACTACCTTTAGAAATGCAATGACTACCTTATTTTGTACAGTTATGTGACATAACACTTTTGAATCTCTCAGAAACGCTTAGTAGAAAAGTCTGAGGATAAAATCAGACTTCCAGGATTATACGCGATGAAAGAGACTATTACTAAACCAGAAGCAGTGAACTAACAGCAAATGCTGAGTTTGTCCCCAAGTACTCATAATACAGAACATCAGCACACATAGGAAAGGGCAGGCAGTGGCAACTGAGTTCTACTTGCCCAAAAGTGCCTCAGGAATGGTTAGGCAGGGGTACTAAGGAGCTAGCTGAAGTGGTCACACACCAGCTAGTGACTCACCCAGAAGGTAAATTCCCAGCCAAGAACTGAGGGGATGTTTTCATTCCCTTTGCAGCTTGTCTTCCCTTTCCCAAGGGAAACAAAATCATGCAAGAGTTGCAAACAGACCTTTCCTTTCATCCTGAGCAATTTACTTTATGGATTCTGTAGCTTTCATTGTAAGATGCTATCCAACAACCTTGAATAGCATGAAATAATTAGGTAACATTGTTGTGGCTACAGTACTTACCATGTCATGAAGCAGGAAAGTTAATTATTGGCCTGCATCATTGTTGCAAATTTTGTTATTGGACGGAGTGCTGAAAAGGTAATGCATGAACTGCAGTATATTTCAGGTTTTATTATGTTTCTCTTTCTATTTTAATTTTGAATTGCTCAGGCTTTCTTTTGCAAACCTCTTTTATTCTCTTTTTAGATTATTTTGTAAAACTGGAACTTTTGAAACACAAAAGAAAAAAGTCAATTGCATCGGTGATGATTTTATCCCCTATTGTCTCTGAGAGAAGCCATTTAGCCATCCTGTCCAGTATACATCACATATACATATGTACATTACATTTACATATGTAATGCAAATTTTTTTTCTTAGTAGCATGTTGCAATAGTTATTATATTGTATCCCTCATTGAGATTACATTGCTACAGCAATATTATTAAGTTCATTTGGCTGGATGACCTGACCCTTAAATTGTTCTACCACTAGGAGAGACAAGTTCTGCAATCATTTGAGATTTTATTCACCGCTGCTGATTTTCCATTTAATTCCATATTTAAGATCAAAGCTCATTCTACTTAATAATAACTAGCCAGATCAGAAATTAGGATAGCAGAATCTACTCATTTCCTTCTGAGTCTATTTGTACTTCAGTGTCCACAGCAGCTCCACTGATCCTAGAGTCAGCTTTTACATATAGATTGTAGGCACCATATGAACTTTTGTATAATATGAGTATTGTTGCAGATATGGCATAAGAGGTCTGGATATGTCTTTTTATTAACTTTCTTCATTTGTAGTTTAAACTATTTTACCTTTTGTACTGTACTGTGCCTTTCTGGTGCATAAATACTTCACACTGGTTTGATAAGCTGTAAATTAAGCATTAACTTAATCAACCAGCCCACATTCAATGCTGGCTCCATTAGTTTTTACAATTAGAGGATGTCTACAGAGCTTACTCATCCAAAATTATTTTTTTCAACATCTGGGGCAATTCACAAGGTTTCATATTTGGACTTCATCAAATGAAACTGCATCTAGAAAAACAGATCTCTAGTGGGCTTCCTCCTATAGACAATTACATTTATGCAAAGCACAAACATTACTAAATCAGAATGACAGCATTCTATATCCAGTTTGGACTTGGGTACGTTTTTGTCTATGCAAAGTAATGAGTATTCAGAGTCTTTCTTCTTTCCTTGGTACAGTTAAAAGGATAAAGTGAGAAGACTGATTTTCTCTAACAGTAGCTTTATAACATCTTAAAACTGAGTAATGCACTGAGCTTATTGCAAAATGAAATTGCCGCATCATGTCAAAACGGAGGAAAGGCTGAAGGTCTACAAATACTTACACCCATATGAAAGATTTTCACAGATTTACCATCTGAAAGTTTCCCTCCAAGATTTCTATGATGATTTTCACAGCCAGTTTCTGGCCATTTCGCACTATTTCAGTGACATAGGGTATTGAATTGCTGGAAACTGTGATATAATTTCCCGGATAGTACAAGGAATTAAACATTTTCTAGAATCACTCTTTTCTCAAATACAGCCAGTGCTTTATTTAAATTTGTCAAAAGTGATAATGGAGAACTTATGAGGGAACAGTCCCTTTTATTTACACATCTGACATTCTGGAAATCAGTTACTTGTAACTACAAGCAATTATGATAAAAATGCAATTTAGGAACGTTTCTAGCAGTAATGATAATGAAGCAATGAAATAGATTGTCTGGGGACATTGTGGATTCTCCACCACCAGAGGTCTTTAAGAACAGGTTAGACAAACATCTGTCTGGAATATCACAGCACATCTTTAGCACGGAAGTAAAATCATAACACAATGCCTTTTCTTAAGGTCATAGCCTGCCCCTACATAATGGTCCTAAGCAAAAATAGCGATTGTATTTCCACTGTCCAAAATGGGATCAGCTGTATGGGCTTTTTACAGGTTGCTGACAATATCTCCATCTGCAACAATTTTTCTCTACCATGCAGGATGGTTAAGCCACGACAGTAGCGCTATGGGTATGCACTTTATGTAGTGTGAGGGGTTTTTTGCAACATACTGAAGTCCTTGATCTGCACAGTATTCTGGGGAGGCACAGTACTGTCATTCTGAGGTAACAAAGGAAGATGGTTCTGCTCTTAATTTTCTGCCCCCTCTTTTGAAGAGCCGCCCAACATGCTGCCCTGCCAGTCAGACTCAATATTGCTTCCAGGTTTTAGTCCTAAAAGTCATTACTTTTATAAAATATGCAAGAGTACATTTACAAAAACAGTATTCCAGCAAAGTATTCATATGAATAATTAAACTGAAACTACAGTTGTCAGTAACAGGAGCAGGGGATATGTTTTTTGTTGTTACCTATGCCTGTCCTGTTCGCCTGCTGGTGTACTCTCTAATTTGACAAACCACTGTGGGTTCCTGACCATCTCCACTTCCAGACTCACCCCAGAAGAGCCAGCTGGTGCAGAGCGATGCAGCAGGGGCAGAAGGGCTGTCCCACGAGCAGCATCATGTGCAAAAGCACATTTGGCTTTTTACTACCCCCACACTGTAGGCAGACATGTTAACACTGAGGACATTACTGAGTAGCAAAGAGAGGCTGAGAGTGCTTTCTGAAAGGCTGAGCGTGGTGCTAGTGTGCAGGAGGGGTCACCTCCCTTTGCAGCTGGAGGACCACAGCCATAAGTTTTGAGGGCAAGCTAAATCTTTTGGAGGTCTTTCCTGCTCAGTACGAGCCTAGAGAAGGCACTTCAGGGTGGGTAGATTAAGCTCTAGGTGAGGAGGAGTCCTTCTCTACTGCCAGCAGAAGGTGCCCAAGAGGCATTCATTCTCATTAAGTCAGAAGTGCTGTGTAGTTTTACAAAGAGTTTAGATCGTATAATTGTCCCTGCTTCACATTTCTGCTCCTGGACCACCACCCCTTGCCTCAGCCATCTTGTATTCATGTAGGCTTATGGGGAAGCAGGTTAACAGGATGAAACAAGTTAAAATTAACTTTTTCATTTAAAGATCAGCAGTTTTAACTGATTGTTATCTGCCCACCAAAGACCTCAACAAACATTTGCTCTGTCACAGGTAGGAATGCCTGTAAGGAGCTACAGGCAGCAATGGGAATAAGGAACCAAAATACCTTTTAAATTTGTGAAATAACAGCATTTTCCTCCTTGAACCCATTCCAGAACTTTTGGTTATTGTCCCTTATGCCCCAGATATATCTGCTTTCTGTATGCTTTTTAGTCACTAATGAAATTGCCTCGGTCAAACGCCTGTAATTCAGACTCATTGCATCAGACCAAGAAGCTTAATTCTTCTCATCAACCAGTGAATCTCCATTCCACTGAAATATCACTGAAGTCATTGCAGCAGTAAAAATGATGTAAGAGCAGAATTAAGCTCTGTCCTAAACTACTGATTTATTTACTTTGTACAAACTTTAAGGCATTTATTATTTATAGATACAGACATGCAAAATATCCTGTTTCTGTTTATTTTGGGGGAAATTGGGATCATGTTGTTATTTGCTTATTCAAATATAATCTGTGATTGCATTCAACAAATAATACTAGTGAGATCATTTAGAACATTTTTTTCTTCAAGTTTATTTAACATGAAGAGGTTCATTCTCTTTGACTAGTGCTATGCAAGCATTTTCCCTAATCTTTTTTCATACCTTTGATTTAATTGAGAAAAGTCACTCTAAAAGAATGTCATTTTTCTTGCATGCTTTTGTAAAAAAAAAAAAAAAAAAAGGAATGTAATTAGGACTATGCTAAGCAAAGGAAAAACGAAAGAAAATCCAAACAAAACAACAAAAGCAACAACAACAACAAAACCCACAAAAGCAAAACCAGCAAAAAACTGAATGCCCAGGCAGAATAAAGATATGTGCATGTCTACAATAAAAAATTGCTGCAGTCAACATATAAGTAAGTGACCTGTAGATGATCTAATTTAAAACAATTACATTATGGTGGTTTGAGGGGGGAATGAATAAAGGAAGGAGCGAGGTAAGGTAGGAGGTGTTCTAACTATCAAAGGATTATTCATAACAAAATAACTTTACACCACTTTTATTTCAATTGTTTTTTAAGATTTCTAGTAAAAAATGGGCCATGGGCTTAGTGGAACACCATTGAAGATGATGTAAAACATCTGCTGAAATCTATTTTTGTATCATTAATGCTACAAATTAAAAAAAAAAATCACCTTTACTTTTAAGTGTTTGCTGCAAATTATGGTGTAAAACAGGAAAAAAATCTGACAAACCAGTGGGGGTCACGCCATTGCCTGTGCTGTCCACAGGCAATGGATCAAGCCTCTAAACTTGAAGGCATTGGCAGCTCTCTCTTTGACTTTACTCATCAGCAAATTTACGTCTTTCGAATCCTCAAAGTTAATGCCAACAGTGGTTTCTGCTGTGCTGTCACCTGTACAGGCCAGTAGCTCTTCTTGGAGGGAGAAGAAAGAACTCCTGCTTAGATTAGATTAAAGACACGATGCAAAGGAATTGGTATGAACAGCTTCAAGATACACAAGCCTTTATCTGCCTTTGTAAACTACAGGACATTTGAATGGCATTAGATAGTTGAATAGTGAGCCAGAACACAGACATACTGATTTATTTTTTTTTGTACAAATGTCTAAAAAAAGGATTTTCCCATCAAAACAGAACCACAAGAAAAGATGCAGAGTAGTTTGTGTGTCATCTCTATATTAGATTTTTCCTCCCATCTTCACTATGTTGTGAAATAGGGAATGTGACCATTCTCTGAGCATAGAGTAAAGATGCCAATATGATTTCTCTCAGTAAGAAAACATCTTCTCATTAAAATAAAAGACTAAGGACAAGAGATTAGGCAGCTAGACCCCACTGAAATCCAGGCCACAATTATCATCAAGGTACTGCAGGAAAAGAACAACATGAAGCAAACTTTCTGACCTAAAGTAGGCCTTGAATGACAGAAAACAAGGAAGCTCCCTTAATCATCTTATTGTGTTTACTCTTTGTAATTAGTCTCCCTAAAGCTATGTCAGGTTATTGCTATAAATGGTAATTATGCACACGGATAGGTGGAAGGAATTCTTTAGCTATGTTTAAAAGAAGAATCAGTGCAATTTTCAAATTCAAAACTTTGGTTTCATTTCAATTCAATTTCTAAGAATATAATGTTATATTCAAAAAACCTTTATTTTATTATTAAGATTCCAATAGTAAACATAATTTGTTGATCTGCATAAAGCAAGAGCTGAGGTCCCTTTTTATTTATTTTTTGTTATTATGACGTCCGTATCTCTGTTAAGGACAAGGTCTTAGTCCATGCTATACGTGAGCAGGCCATGAAGGGTTAAGGAAATGACAGTGTTTCTGTAATGCACGCACATCACACACGTCATAGTCCGTGGCAGGTTTGACACCCTTTAATGCCCTAGGACATATTGTACAGCAGATATCCAGCAACAAGGCAGGCATATCCCCAGAGAGAAAAATACCCTTGGTCATTTTGCTAAGCTGGTTGTTGACAGCAGCAACAGACACCCGTACAAAAAATGGTCACATCAAAAGATCATTTTCAGAAGCGTTTCAGTGTGCAGTGATGACTGGTTCGCTGCCTGGATTCTGCCTGATTGCATATACAGGGTCAGGTAGTCACCATATGTTCTGCTAACAAACACCGTGCAATCACTCAGGCAGATTACAAAAGCAAAGAGAAACAGGAGCTTTCAGAGAGGGAGAAGAACCATCAACAAATTCTCCTAAAGAAAAAAGAAAATATTTTCTTGCACTTCTACCCTGCTTTTAGCTATATTTCTTTCCCTTGCTATACAAGGAGCCCATTGAAATTACTTGCCTACATACATCCAGTGTGAAAAAAGAACGCACAAACAGATATTTATTAGCGTTAATAACACTATATTAAGTCCTTTGTTTGTTTTTAGGTGACAAGGATTGAATTTTGAGAAGCTGACCTATATCACTTAACTTCAAACTTCAACAACACAGACTCCTGCACATGAAGTACAATCCCTAGGCTCCTGACATAAAAGGAAACAGGTATTCTAGGGCACAATATATCTGAAATATCCTAGACAACCCCTTTAGAATGAAATAAACTACCCCTCTGAAGCACCTTCTTCTCTTCATTGGCTAGAAGAGAAGGCTACAGAGACTAATTCATGTGCCAAACTCTGCTGTCAAGAGGAGATCACGTGGATCCCACCACTGATTTCAAAAAAAGATAGGTGTGTAGTCTAAAATAGTGTCTCAAGCCATCATCCACCTGTTTTATGTCAGTTTGAGGGTGAAATGGTTTGATTTCTGAAGATGCTAGGCTCTTTTTATTGATTTTCAGCCCAAATAATTTCAGCCTTCTAAACAAAAACTTATTTAGTATACACAGTTTTCTAAGCCACTTTATAGTTATGGAGAGAAATAGGGACTCTCAAAAGTGATCACAGCCTAAACATCTCAGTAGTTCAGAGAGGTAGGATAGGTCAACTTCCAGAGGTGCCACTCTCCTTCTTCATTGACCTTAGATGAGTAGCCAAAATGAGTACGCTAAAACCAGACGCCAAATTTTAGATGACTGAAGTTAGATCAGCGACCTAGGTGTACAGGTTCCACAAAAATAAGTCTGCTCTTAATTTGCTTCAGTACTTTCATAAAACCTTTGAGCAGGAAGTTACTGTTTAGACCACCCCTTTTGTGGCCCATTACTCAGGCTGATAAGTAACCATTTCTGTGAATTGTATTCCCATTTTACACTACCTTCAGATTCGATCAAGGCTCCTAGTATTTTCTTGGCTTTGTAGAATAAATCAGAAGAAAGTCATACTTTTTAGATGGCAAGTACTATATAACAAGGATGTGCATGTATGTGCGTATATGCCTACGCATTTAAGCACTGTAAAGTCTTTCTTTCCTGTCAGGACTCACACTGTTACACTGATCATCATAATAATGGTGACATCATCGAAAACTTGCACGCACTGTATTCTTCCCATGAAAATGAAACAGCACATGCAATTTGGCATGTTCTCAGAGCAACGATTAGCCCACTCAAGGGCGTTATTAGGAACAGGAAAACAGAGTCATCCATCATCCCAAGTGGTGCATGTTTACCACTCACTCTAAATAGCTGTGCCTGGGAGTGGAGGTTAGACAGTTTCCCCTTTTGATTTCTGTTATCATCCTGTCATGCTGCTCCTTCTGATCAGACAGGGCATAGCGAATTTCTATTGTCAGTTTATTCTCTTTCTAATTTCAAGCTTTAATTTCCTAGTCCACCCATATTTCTTCAAAAATCTCACAGAGATTGCTTTGAAAACTTCTTTTCACAGAAAGGCAGCCCTTTCCTCCTATGTTGGTTCTGTATCTGTTATCAATAAATCTATATTCTAAATATGTAGTGTATCATGGATGAACTCTCTTTCCCACGCTGCATTTTTTAAGCAAGTGATACTGATATTGCTTATGTATCTATGGAACCTTCTAATTTTAGTTAATTTGTCTGTTTGGGTTTTTACATATGTATTCAAGCCTGAACGTGTATAATTACATTTCAGAGCAGTTCCACTAAAAATGTGCTAGTGCAGATACATTTTAGGCAGTGTCTGCACTAGCAAATAGCATGTCCCAATATGTTATATACTAAAACGTGGAATGAGATAGTTGGTGGCAAAGACCTGACATCCATACTACACATGTCCATGGCAGGGGGATTACTTCAGACTAGCTCTCATATGGCTAGTATGGGGTCAATATCCATTTTTGGCTGGAGTGTATTAACTTGATTCATACCTCTGTCACATCTTCCAGTTTAGCTTCAGATGAAAGGAAACCAGTTCAATGCACGCTGACATCACTCCACAGTAAATGGAACTGACTGGAGAACATCCAAATCTAAAACACCAGCAAAGAAAACGTGCCTAGAGTGTCATAAAATACATCTTATTTTAGCTTTTTTTTTTTTTCATTTTAATAGTGGAAGTAAAAGCTTTTTTAAGGCTACTTCATGTGCTACTTCAGAACAACCACAGAAATGTCTGCGAAGGCAATACTAAGACATTTCAAAATAATTTTTAATGTTGCGTGGTCAGGCAAATGGTTGCAAAAACCACAGAGATTCATGTAACAGCCAATTAAAGATTTTTTTCAAAACTCAGCCTGCAGCAAAATCATCTTTTTAGCCATTTGAATCTTATTACACCTCATGCATCTAAGTATCTGAAAGGGAAACACCAAAAATCAAGACAATATCAGATTAGTATTAGGAATCAGCAGTGGTCTTAATGGCAAAGAAGAGTATTATCAGAGATACGAGCAAAAGCTGTATTTATTTTTTCAAGGTTTGTGCCTACATGAATTAACCTATAGTGTTCTGAGCATATTTTATAACATTTCAGGCCCTCATTCAGCAAAAATTTACATACATATTCCACTCTACACATCTGAATATTCCCACAAGGCTGCTTCAGATGATTCACATCACAACTATTAAATGTAACAGAATATATTTTCTCCTCTTCATTTACTGGTGTGCTTTGTTCATGTTAACTCAATAGACCGTTTCTTGGAAAACATACCATTATCAAAACAGAGGAAAATCTTTTAATTGAAGCTATATAAAGGGTTCCTAATATAGCTAATGTCCAGCAAATAAGTAAGTGACAACACTAAAAAGTGCACTGTAGTTGTAATCTGTATGAAGAAAGTCAGAGGACTTCAGGGAATGTAAAGAACAACAATAAGATACAATTCCTGATAAGCTTCTCTTCTGAGAATGCTTTACTGAATAAAAAAAATCAAACATCATCCTTACACCATTCCTTTCTATTTGTTTTCACACTGCATGAGGGTTATAAACTGTGCTGCTATAAAAGCGGATGATTCACAATAATCCTGTGACAAGTTTCATCAGAACAATCATCAGTAATCATGTGTTGTGAATAATGCAGCCCCAGATTGATTTGGTGCAAATCCACATGTACACTTCCACATGCTCGATCAGACAAAGTCAATGCTTTGATGCTTTGTATCACAGAGTGTCTTGATTTTCTACAAACGAACACCATTCAGGACAATACTGCTCAATGCACACACCCCACCATCAGTAGCATCAAAACATTTTGCACCAGTACAAGACTCAAAAACCTTCTTATGCTACAAAGCTATGTCATTTGCAGTCTTAAAAAGGAATATCCATTTATTACAGCAGCTGAGAGGGAGTTTGCCCCACACTGACGGTTTTAGTCGGGTCTGACCATGGTAGTTTGTGTAAAAAAGGATGTGTTTATTTGTGTGCATGCATGTACGTATATATGTGTGCATATATACTTTATACGTACATATAGTTAAATTTCATTTTGACTGAGATTAGTACTGCGCAACAGTCACTGAGAACAGAGCAAAGCAACATGTGTAACAGGAAACAAGTGCTTCAGAGATTTTCATATGTGGAATTGCTGACTTTTCCCTGAGCCTCTTATATGATATATACTGACAAGACAAAATCCTTGATATAAAAAATATACCAAGAAAAAGGCAAAAGATACAGACTAGAGTTCAATTACAAAGAAACTGTCTCTATGAGGAGAGCCATACTCCTCAAATATCTGAACAATCAGTTTAAGAAGTCAGCTAAGGCCAAATGGCTCCAACGCTTGAAAATGTAATATATGAAAAAAAATAAGCTGTCCTTCGATATCACAAAACAGTTCTTCACTTGGAAACATAGCATTGTGGTGAGGTCCTAGCTCAGAATGACATCCTTAAGCACATGACATTAGTCTGCAACCTCTACAATAGTTAACAAGTATTTTCCAGATTCACAGAGGAGACAGGAAACCATCTATACCTTTATCACCAGTGTTTTGCTACCAATGGTTGCTGCCTAACGCACACGTCTTTAGGCATGTGTGCCTTTAGGTACCTTCACTTCGATGAAGAGAGGTTTAAAGAACCAACTTCACATTGTACTGCATGTACTAGGTCATTTTGCAGTCTATCAGGATTTACAGATCAGGTAAAATTTATATGGCCGAAGTACACCATGTGATAGCCATGCTTAACATAAGTATAACTCACCTCCCAATAAACTGAAGTGATTAAGAGATATCTAAATATTTAATGTTGCAATATTGAACACTGTAACATATAAGCTTTCTTACAGCACCTCTTGCAGAAGATCTACCAGGATCTCTATACCTTAAATATCTTTCAGCAAAACTAGCAGATTCCAGAAAAAAAAAACCCATAATTCTATTCAGTTGTCCTTTTTCACTATGACAGCAAAGCTCTTTGGATTCTGCAAGGAAAATAATTACTTCTAGAGATGGCAAGGGTCAATCCTGAGTCCAAAGATGAGGTCACGATTTTGGCTAACGAGGCTCAAAAGACTAGGTAAACTCCAAGCTCCTAAGAGTCTGAGCTAGATTTAGGGATAGGACAGAGAAAGGCAGATGATTCAGAGTAAATAAGAGAATAGTTAGGGATTTTGGGACAATGATTAAATACAGCAAGGGCTGACAACATGTTATAGGGTTTTTTATTGGTTGTTTTTTTTTATTGCTTTGAATCCCATTAGGCAAGGCTTGTCTTGGCAGAGTCAACTCTACCAAGTTCAGGCATGGTTTAGAGTTCAGCTGGAGTTTAGAGTTCAGGCCAGGAAAAGCCACTAAGCTAATACTAGTACTGAAGTGCATGGTTTTCAGAGTTTGCTAACTGAATTGAAAAGAGACACTACCTGGAAGGACTTCCAGGAATTAGATTTAATGTCACCATACTAGGAAAAAAATTCAGAGATAGAGGACCTACTGGGGTTACAGGCTAAGTTTAAAACTAGGTTTATCATAGAATCATAGAATCATTTGTGTTGGAAAAGACCTTTAAGATCATAGGGTCCAACCGTTAACCTAACACTGCCAAGTCCACCACTAAACCATGTCCCTAAGAGCTCCAAAAAAGCTGTGTCTGGTTGGGTCCTATGTTCATAGCTTAGGGCCTGATCTAGAAGAGGACACTGGTTTATCACTACATTTGTCCCCGACTGGTTTAGGAAAAAAAAATTAGCTTGTAGAGACTGATGAGATAGGTCTGCTGCCAATGCTCAGTTACATTCAAGACTCAGCATGATACTAATCCAGGTTTTGAGCTCAGCTTTTCAGAAGCTTTGGATGAGATTTAGTCCCTAACTTGGGGCAGGCACCAGAAGAGCTAATGAGCTACCTGTAGGTCTAGGTCAAATAGGACATGATAAGTAAGGGTTACCGTGACCAATAACAACAGCCTCTGCTTTGAGGACTGAGGCTAGCAGGAGTTTCTATGCTGTGTTTAAAGCCACCTAGGGTCTGATTTGACCAAGACTGTCACATTTTTAATACTGTGGGAAATTTATACCAAAGTATCTTAATCTGTTAAGGATAAAATTTAATGATTGCAAGTACTATAGACAGGTTTCCATGAGTATTAGTCATAGTTTAAATAGGAGCTTGGAGATTTCAGAAATTAGAAATGGAATATTAAAAATGCATGAAATCAAATCTTTCCTGGTTTTGTCACAGAGATTATTAAAAAGATGAGGTTTAGATCTAACTTTTATTTTCTTATTATCATCTGTTTTTCTGTACAGTTTCCCATTTTGTCTAGGCATGGACCAAAGATTTATCAAGGTACATTTTTGCCCCTCACACACACACACAAAAAATAAATAAGTAAATAACAAAACCCGTAAACCATCACATCCTAAAAGAAAAGAGAATGAGGAGGTCAGAAAGCAAATCACTTGCAGAGCTGTGAATAGAACTCATTTCAAGGCTCCCAATTCAGTGTCATGGCCTTTACATTCTGCTGCTCTTTTAACAGTCCTGGAGGCAAAGGAAGAAAAATGACATAAAGTACCACAGTTACTTTTTTATGCCCTTGAAAAACAGAATAATTTAATTTGTAAATTTTAATTATGTCCCATTTTTCTGCATTTCTGTTCAGCACTCTAGACTAAAAAAAACCTTGATTAATTTTAGTGCAACCCAATTTCCATCAGCTTTCAGAAACTTTTTTCGCTGTATATAATAGCTCCTTGAAATATTAGATGTATATTTCACCTGGCTAAGTCTATTACCATCTACAAGGTATTAGCACACTTTGTACAATTCATTCCAAAGGTCCAATTTGGAAAATAAGGAGTCTTGTTTGCATGGTACAAAGTCTGACAAGAAAACTATGTTGATTATTGTTGGTTGTTCTTTGACATATTAACAGTTAATGAAGTATAGCTGGGTAATAATTTTCCAACGTAGGATCTGGAGTTCAAGCTCTTATGACTTCACCAAACTTAATGTGAGCAACTAAAGAATGACAACTTATCCCCCTATCACTACTATCACTTACTCCATCATCTCATACATGATTAATGAATATTTTTTTTCACTTTTCAGTGCTTGCATTATTTTTTATTTAAAACATAAGTAATAATATTCTGCGGTCTTACAAGGACATGTGAAAGTGGATTTGCAGCTGTCTGGGAAGTCCTAAGATAGCATAATGATGATTACCTTAAGAACAAGTCCACATCTCTCCACAGATAGAATCTAAGCAAAGGCCACTGACTAATGAATGGTACTCTGAGCACCAGATAAGGAAGGAGTCCTATGGAAAAAAGTAACATGTGATAGGATATTACAAGATCTTAATTGAAGTTGCAGAAGCAACCAGTTTTCCTTAACGTTGAAGAGTTTGCCTTTGTAAGCTTATCACTCTTTTACCATAAGATTTTCTGAATATGTATTCCAGGACAATATATTATTCCTCAAACACTTTACGTATCAAATTTGCAGTTTGGAAAAAATACCCCTCTAAGTACCAGTTCATAAATACATTTTGTGCTATCTCAGCTAGAAAGAGTGTCCATTTGAATGATTAGTATTCTGCTCCTCTGTTCTCATCTAGCTTCTCTAATAAAGTGTAATCAAATTGGATGTTCCATGAATTCAAGATCTGTTACCCATGTGCATACTAGGTCAGTGTATCCCAACTGAGGGAGTGGAAGGAAAGGAAGAAGGGTAAAATGGAGAAAGTTATTGACTTAATATCAGTCAAGTTATTTGATTT
This sequence comes from Anarhynchus alexandrinus, assembly GCA_008711295.1. Classification (NCBI taxonomy): domain Eukaryota; kingdom Metazoa; phylum Chordata; class Aves; order Charadriiformes; family Charadriidae; genus Anarhynchus; species Anarhynchus alexandrinus. The sequence continues at coordinate 299,100 of VUYV01000073.1, forward strand.
TACTTTCCTCCCATCTTCAGTGTACTCCAGGGGACTCTGAATGAAGTAATATGTGGTCCCCACTTGCTTTTCATCTCTCTTCCCAGAGTAGCTTCTAATGACAGTAACAAGAGGAGTGAATCATAAAAACGAATCACAGAAAAATGCACGTTTAAGAAATATCCCTCAGGTGAAAGCTTGCCTCTTCCGCCTCAGCAGCATTCAAATAAACTCTACATATATTTGCAACGCAGGCTAGTTTGCTGTATTCAAACTAAATCCCAAATCCACAGAAAACAGCGAAGAGGGATAGAAAGGGAATGAGCGGAATGGACACAAAAGCTTCTTTGGAATGATACAGGTGTTCATTCTGACCTTCTCAGTAGTGTATCTGACGGAAGAGTGAGGAACTAGTATTTCAATAGAACAGTCTTGAACAGCCTTTTACATCTGAAAGTTTCATCATTCTTCACTAAATAGTGTTCATTTATTTAGTTCAAAAACTTTATTCACTAGATATTAACATGGTTAGCATATGCCTAACTGAGCTAACTTATCTAAAACAACTTCTCTGCTATTCCAGGTCAGGTGAATCAGACATAACTGATTTTTCCATTCATACACTGAGCGGTTCTAGGGACCCACCTCAGAAATGAAACCTTAATCCCTATTTTTGTCTGCAAAGACTACCTAACCTGGATATTTCCCCTGAAAACAGTGGAATATTAAATGTGGAAGTGGCGGATGTATTCAGCTGCAGAATTAAACTATTTGGGGGATCCTTAAACATAAATGTCTCATTTGAGACATCCTACAATATTCAAAAGCCATATGTGCATCTGGTGGCTTTGCCCAGGAATTAGGGGGCATCTCTGTTCTTCAAATGCAGCAGCTGCAAAGGAGGTAACATAATCTAGGTGGGGATGTGTGAGCAACTGAATCGTGAGCAGGAGCTTGTATATGAGTCATTATATTCGTATGGGATACAGAAGGATTCCTTTGAAATACACCTGCAAAGAAAATGGTAATTCATTACTCTAACAATCATCAAGGTCGTAACATTTTCTCTTCTGTTTATACAAAAATAGAAGCTTTTTAAATTTTATTTTAAAGACACATATCCTTTGAGAGTTCTTAGTCCATTTGTTAAGGTACTGACATAAATAACGGCAAGTGGGCTTTCCACCTTTTCTGATTTAGAATAAAACTGCTTCCCCTAAATTACTCCAAATAAGATACATTAAGGATCTGAAGCTGAGTCTCCGGTGCCCTAGTTGTCCTTGTCTTTGCCTTTCCCTGAAAATGCCACGGATCTAGTTATCTTTTCATAACATAACTTGGCTTTGGTAAAACACCAAATTTTGACCAATACACGACTTGATTTTTGTGCTTAGTTTTTAATATGCCAATACTTTCTAGATCTGGTCAAAGAAATGTTTAAGAAGATAATAGACATTTACGTTAAATTTCTTAAATCTTTAAGAGTTAAAGAAGCTATTTCTTTCAAAGGTATGTCATTGTGGCTATATTTAATAATGAACATTAAACAGGACTTCAAATATGACAGTTAAAATGTACTCAGAAGATTTCTATTAGCATCCTTGAGCCTTCCATGACTCTTTCCAACTCTACCATTGTGCTTTGGCTTGTTTTGTTTTAAACTGAATACAATTAAGAGTATACTTTCAACTTGAGTTTGGAGTTGCTTGCCTTGAGCTAATTTGTGCCACAAACTTAATATTATTTAAATACGGGTTTAAATATTATTTATTGTTATCAATTGAAATATTTAAATGATATTCAATAAACATTTTTACAGAAAGGTTAAATAATAAATATTTAAATCAAGTGTTATTTAAACACAAGTTTGTTTTCTTAATGTGAACGGAAGGAAACATTGACTGTTTAAAAGGGGTTTTGGGGAGAAAGACTAACAGATTACAGATCTTTACGCTGTGGCCAACCTGAAAGGATTTGAATCCATCTATTTCTTTCTTTTATGCACAACTTAGAAGCTTTAGTTTGTTCATATCTGTCACAATATAATTACATTAAGCACCTAGACGAACAAATCAGAGTAATTTAATTTTGAAGTTTAAACTCTGATTTGCCAGATTGTTCAAATCAAAAGGAAATTTCTGAGGAAAACATATTTCTGACAACCATATCATAGGAGAGGAGCTGATGAGAAAATGTGAAAAAAGTACAAAAATTCTGCTTTCTTCCATCTAAAAAGAAAATTGAAGGGTGCAAGGAAAACCTTGGCCCTTTCTCTAACAGCACAGGTCTCTCTTGAAAAGCAGTTGCCTCAAGATGCGATAGTCCCTGCAAAAAGAAACTGTCCTGGTTTGAGGTAAAAGAGAACCAATTTTCTGTTCATTAATTTTGCTTTTTAGCTAAGCCTCTTCTGACTATTGAAATTAATAGCATATTGTGCAGAAACTGTTCGATCTCAGAGTGGTAAGATCTATGTTCATAGTTGACACCAAAGAATGGTGTGCAGAGAGGCTCTTGTTTTTACTTATAACAGCCAAGGGCAGCTAACTTTGTTATTTGCCCCATTGGAGGGTTGGAAGGGGAAAAGCATAGAGGGGACCCACCTGCGGGGAGGAGCGGACAGGACAGGTGACCCAACACTGGCCAATAGGGTATTCCATCCCATCTGCCTCATGCTCAGTATAAAAGCTGAGGGATCAAAGTGTCAGCTCTCTTTTCTTCAGTGGCCAGAGTCTGAGGAGGGCTCTGTCTGTTCATCTGCCTTTGATCCCGATCCCGAATCCAGATGCGGAATCCAGTTCCTGTCTGTCACTGAGTCCAGTCTGGGACTTCCACAGTGCCTGCTGGTCACATGATCATTATCCTGCGAGCTTGATACAGTTTTGTATATATTTCATTATTTTCTTGTTACTTTATTACTAATACTTCATTAAAGTAGCTTAGTTCCTTCTAAACTCATAAGTTGCTCTCTCTCTCTCCCTCCTCTCCTTGAAAAAAGAGGTGGGGGAGAGCATCTGTCACTCACCTAGTGGCCAGTCCAACTCAAACCACAACAGAAACAAAGGCTGTATATGGGTGAAGAGCTCCAAGGGATAGATGGAAAACTAGTTGCTGTGAGTAGTACTTTTGCTGCTGTTTTCACTTGAACTGCACAAAATCAGTAAGTTATCATTACAAAGTGGTGTTTTCCCTTTTGTGCTGTGATAGAAAGGTGCAGAGATGCCTTGACAAGGTGCCAAGACGTTCCCTGCTGAGTTCTTCTGTCACGGTTGATATTATTTCTTATCATTCTGCACTAGAAAGATTTCTTAAACAGACTAGGGACAACACCTCAGTGAAATGCTGATGGGTCATGAATCGTTTCAGAAAATATCTCCAAAATAGTATTTGAATAGGCATAAAGAAGGAACATTTAGGGCTGAATTTCAGTCTGAGGTCTTCCCATACTCCTGAGTGTCAGTTCGAGCAGCAGAAAGATGAGATTACGCTGAGTCATAATCGCAGTGTAGCAGTTCAGGATTTCCCAGCCAACAGATAATTCTGTCACAGTGCAGAAAGTGAGCCTTCATAACTATTCCCAGCTCACTCCACCAACTGCCAGGTACAAACTTTCTACGTATGATCCCATCACTAAAAGCTCAGCCTAACACTATTGCTTGTAACGGCCCCCTACAGCCTGGCACCCTGTGGTATAATCCCACTTCTATTGCCCACGGAAAAGAAGACTCCATCTATGGCAGGGGGGTTAGAACTCGATGATCTTCAAGGTCCCTTCCAACCTAAACCGTTCTATGTTTCTATGATTCTATATGCCTGTTTGTGTATGTGTGCTTTGATAAAACTGCAAAATACTGGGCACTCACTCTTGTTCAGGGCTGAAGATGTTAAATGGAGCTGACGGGCTTGAGAGTAAGATATCGGAGTCCAACTGGAAGCAAATTACTTGTTCAGAGTCTTCAGATATAAGACTATGCCCATATGGCAGTTGCTTTGAGTTGAATAAAAGCAGACATGAACATTGTTATAAGAATAAGTCAGTATTATTATTCTCTGATATATGAATGTGCTGCTTTGGAAATAAAAAAAAAAAGATAAAGTTTTAGTGAGAGTCAAGAACTGAAGTGCAATTTAGAAAAGCAATTGAAAACAAAGACACTGAAGGAAAAACAAGGAGAAGGAATGAAAAATGATGCTTTAGTATGAAACAAAACTAAAAAGGGGGCAAAAATTATCAATAGTGTGGTTATTAGGTGGTCATCAACTTTCAGAATAAAAGATAGATATAGAAATAGGGAGAAATTTCAGAAGTGGATAATCTTTCAGGCAAGTAAATATTTGCAGTAAATAGTATGTATAAAAACTATTGATAGATTTGGAGAGCTGGTAAGATAAAAATTCATCTTACAGCATTTCACAAAACTTGTGCCTTTCTCCAGTAGCTATTTTCCATATGGTCATCTATCTTGTTGATAATGTTTCTTATTCCTGATGGATCGGTCAAACATAAGCAGCAAAACGTATGAACACATAAAATAGTAGTAGCGCTTACATATGAAATAGAAATACAGTTATTTCATAATTAAGAAGACACTACCCATGGTCATGACAGATAAAGTAGCTCCTGTGGATGCACAAATGCATTTATACCTGTTTTAGGGAGAGCACATTATCAGGAAAACAGAACAGATGTAAAGAAAATAAGATGGCTGTATAAAGAGATATCTCTGTACTGCTGTGTTTTTAACCAACAAGTAAGATATATGTAACAAAGGAGAGCACTTTGATCTGTTCAGATTATTGTTCCTCTTGCCAGAGACAGTTTCTATCATAAGCAACATCTTTAGAGAGTTCTGATGTGATTTCTACCTCCATATAGAGTTTTCTTTTTCCCATCTGTAAAAAAATAGATTAAAAATAAAATAAAACGCATCAGTTCTGCAGCTGCACACTAAATAACAGGCTAAATGGCTTTAATTTAGGTGACAAATTGGTATAATAATGTAATGTCACCCTCAGAGACTGCCTCAACGAACAACTGACCCCTTGAAAAAGGAGAAGTTATAATCACTTTTTTCTTTGGAAATCTCTCAAAACTTGCCTTGAACTTTATTCCTTTTTCTTCTTTGCTGTTAGCATCTCGGTACAGTGACAATGAGCCCAATATTACATCTCTGACTACTAAGAGAGCTTTAACATTGTTTGCATCAGTGAAAAAAAAGCCTCGATGTGTGAATCTGTGGATGTCTCTGAACCTCAAATGTTTTGTAATATGGTGATAGCAATCAGAAGACAATGGTTTCTGGTGCCCCACATTCCAACAACTGTTACCTGAATATTCATTTTTACCTTTCATGCTCATTTTAATTGCAATTATTTTTTTTTAAATCAATGAATGAGACGTACATGAATTAAGAAACAATGCAATGGCTGATCAGATGAACCTGGCTTAACGCAGACCAACTTCCCAGGAGGACTGGGCCAACCACTTCTTTTGTGGCACCTTTAACAGGCTGTTCTTGCTTTTGGCTGCAGTGGCCAAGTCATAATGAGGATAAAGAATGTCCTATAAAAATGGAAGCAAGATCCCAACTGAATTACAAGCTACTATGTCAAATGCTAATATTAGGGGCTACTACTTTTCTTTTAGAGGAGTGAAATTCAGGCATTAGCTGTGAATAAAGGCATGCATATTACTTTCTAAATTGGATGTGATTTAATTACATTCTATCCCATTTTCAATTCTCTGTCATTAGTTTTAGGTAAAAGGCTTTGAATTTCTGTTCTCACACGGCAGCTCTCTGCCACCTAAATGATCATGATTTCAAGTAAGTATGGATGAGCACAAAAGGGGAAAAGCTAAAAATAATTTGCCCAGCACCTCAGTACCCTCTGACATACCTATGAAGAAATTCTCTTTGGAGATGAGCGCTGATGATATCAGTATCCATTTTGAAAGGAATTATGACATATCATTGATGTATCTCAATGTTTTGTCATGTCGTTCCTTTCTAGACAGTGTTTTTATGATCTTGTTATGAAAAGGGTGAGCCCATGAGGGTGAAGTCCCACCACGAGAGTTGACAGAGCAGCCAGGAAACCTTCAGTCCCAGTGTGGGTGCCTCTGTCAGTCCCACTAATCCACAGGAGCTCTGAGATGTCTTATGGTCTCCAACTTGTTCAGAAATTGTTCTTAGGTGGGGAATTTGTGGAGATCTGCCTCATTTAGAACCTACACTTCTTGCAAATAGCTATATGCCATACTATTCTGATTAACTTTTTTTTATTATCTTTTTTTTTTTTCTGTACAGGAGGATGTGGTCTGGCCCGTGAAATTTAGCAGAGCTCGCAAGAATAAATCCCAGCGTAACCTATTCTGTTATAAAATTAACTCACATAAACCAGTAGGGGCTGGTCCTCAACATCTTTTTTTTCCCTACTGGCTGTATTAATCAATAGTTCAACCCATGTTGGTAAAGAAGAAATGATGCTATCACAGAGTCTTAGCTAGTTTTGCAAAAGGCAAAAGGTAAATACACGTCACTTGAAGACTTTCTGAAACCTTCCTGAAGCCTTCCTTGACCACAATGTGTGTTAAAGGTTTTTGGTTAGGGTGTTTTTTTTTCATTTTCACTTATGACTTTGAACTAAGAAAGAAAAAATCTTCTAAGCAAATCATAAGAAAAAATGCTTAAGGCAACTTTTTTTTATTGACAAAATTTTTTTCTTAAATCTTTGTTTGGTGTCTTCCTTGTGAATAGTGTGTACATGTCTGCTTTCATAATATAATGTCTTCACTTTGGCTAAATCACTAGTTTTCAAGAAAAAAATAAGGATTAGTTTACCTTTAATGTCAGCACTGGGAAAAAAATTAAGCGGTGGATAGAGATTACTACTTTTAATATGTTTTCCCTTTGGTGTCAATTATTTCAAATCCAGGTTTCAGTTATTTCTATAAAAGTGTGGTAGTCATTTAGACCATGAATACCCTTAAAGAGATCAAAGACTACCAGAAGATTGATACATGCTGCAAAAATATATTCTTTTGCTTTCACTTATTCTTCATAGACTCTTAAAGCAAAAGTCAGCAGAGCCCACTCCCAGCATAAAAAGTGAACACTTTTGCCTCTTTAACTCTTTGGACTTCAGATTAGAGCAAAACCAGTGCAACGTAAGATAAATTGCCTACAGGTAAGAAGCCTGAGAACACAGGTATCAACCCTATTTTTAGACAAGAAACGTAAACCTAATAATATACTGAAATGATATTTGGCTCACCAGTGGGGATAAAAGAGGTTGTTTAAGCTCTGGGCTCTGCTGAGATCTGAGATTTGGTTCTGAGCCTTCAGCAAACCCAAGTCCTTGGAGATTCGTTTCCTTATGACAAAAATCCCTCCTGTCTCTCTCAGTACAGAATAAGCACAGCAATGGTTAGAACTCCAGCAAGTTATCATTGTCACCAACAATAGCACCAGTAGTTTTCAGGCAGATACATCTTAATGGTAGTGCTCAGCATCCTGTTTCTGAAGTCAATTAATTTTGTCTTTGAATGCTTAAAACTTAGTAGTCATTTTTAAAGACTTAGTTGCATTTTGTACGCACGTAAGGAAAAGTTGTCTCTGTATCAAGGACTTTGTAACACACTGCGTAGATAAAACAATTTAGGTTCATAATATGCCAAATGATTATACATATATAGGCTACAGAAACGCTTCTGAGAGAGAAGCAGAAGAGAAATCTAGCATGGAAGAAATGTGCTCATACAGGATGAAACAGCTAAGAAGAGGTCACTTGATAGGGGAGGAAAGAAAACAAATCCAGTAAGCCTCAAGATGTACTGCACTGGGAAAAGAAGCCACTAAGTGCTGCAAAAGTAAGAACGTGCAGATCTTAACAGACCTGTGAATCCTTGTAAATCCTGTTGTCTGAGGAAATTTTAAATAGGGGTTATGAACAGCAAAAATTACTGGCAAAAATGTTTCATTTAATAGCTAAAATATATTTTATAGATCAATGGTAGGTTTAAGGTTTTCTTTCTGTTTGAATCTATCACTGCAGTTGTCAGATAGAACAGCTGATACTTAACCTTACCCTGAAACTGCATATTACTTCCAAAGGGGATAATGCAATATATTCCATTTCCTTCTTTCACAAACTTCTTTGATACATGTCATTGTTACTGCACTTACTGCAAGATTCAAGCATCTATGTAGTGAGAACATCCTTCTCTCCCGACACACTGGACCAGCTGCTGTGTATTGCTACACCCGGTCTTGCAAAATCCTCTTAACACAGCATTTTTAGCAGCCTGCTCATTTACAGAATTGCTGTTCCACAAGAAATCCCAGCATTTTAAAACATTATTATCTGATTTAGGAGAGGAAATTTAACTATGAAATTTCACAGGATCTCCAGTTATTCAAGGAAAGAGGAGAAATAGCCTTCTCATAATCCTTAGTCAGTAATGTGAAAACACAGGCAGGCTCTGAGGTGACCTTTCTAAAGGACCATCCTTAAGATGATGGTTCTGATGCAGAATCAGCATTTGTTTTTGAAATACACTCATTTAAGAGTTTTGAGGTAAAAAATAGATGTGTCAGCAAATTTGTTCTCAGTCTGAGACCTGATTTTCTTTCTAGATGCAAAAAATCAAGTGTGTTTCTGTATGCAGCTGGTTAGCTGGGAAACTTAGCTAAGCTAACAGAGGATCAGTTTCAAACTCTTATTTAATCACTCTAGGCCAGTACAGCATCAAGCAGAACCTTAATCATCTACATCGCTAACCAGTGCTCAGCCCCCAGGGTGTCTCACTCTGCCAAATGATACATCTTTATGTACTGCTTTGGCTCTGATATAATCCAAATTTGTCTTTTGACCAGCTTTGTCTAATCTTACTAGGACTTATTTAAAAAACTCATTTAGAAAGTTTAGTTGTTTATGAAAAAAGTATAGGGGAAAAAAACAGGTAGCTTTTCACTGCATGCAGCTTGCAAATTTAAAGTAATGTTATGAGAACACATAAGAAACTCCTACCCTCTCAGCATGCCTCTGTTCAAGAACAACAGCTTCCTACAGGATCTGCCATCTGGAGAGCAAAAAGATGAAGATAGTGTAAGAAAGATCTCATTCAAACTATACTAGAAGATGATAGATATCGGAGTTGTTTTTCCCAGATTCATTCATCTGGAAAAAAATGTCAAAACAAAGGCACTATCTGAGCTTCCTCTGTAATCAAGAGATAAAGAAAATTCCAGAGAAATTCCCTATGTCTCACAGACACCTTGAGTTGGAAATCTTTGAGTTTTGCTGGGATGCATGCAGTCTTATACTAAAAGTGCATTTCCTGCATGCAACAAAAATATATAGGGAAGACTGTGATAGCTAAAGCATAGTTGTGCCTTCACTCTTCTGAAAGTAATGAAACTCAGCACCAATCCTGAAAAGAATACCATCTAATACTATCAGTTTATCTTTATATACTGTCCAGCCCCAAGATGTGATTATCTAGTGATACACACAGATCTTCTAATGGACATGCATTTGTAAATACATTTGACTTTTCTTTTTAAATTGCTTCTCGGGTTGTCCATGGACATGTTTAGCTATAAAAGTTATCCTGAGGAAAATAAATTAGTAATAAAGCCAGCTGACCACAAACATATTTACATAATATAAAGGCACTCACTGCTGACTACAACAGACATTTAGGAATCTTATGAAAGCAAAGGAGAACTCTGCTGTTTCCAACCTGAGCCACAATACACAGAAAAGAGAGAAAATTCAGCTATTCAGATGTCTGGGGGAAGTGACTTTCTGAAGATCCACATCACTGTGGTTTTTGCCACTCAATGTGTCATTGGGCACAATTCATTTCATAATCATGCCAGACATCTTCTTTATGTCACAAGCATTAAGACCCTTTCCCTCTCTCGAGGGAACTGAAGCAAATGCTTCTACATTGCTTTCACCATGCTTTTGAAAACCTCATTAAATTAGAGAAGAGGACATTCAATACCCATGAGGAGATAGTGTGCCTTGAAGCACTGACTCATTAAGTAATCTTTATGTATAAACGTCATTAGTTTCCATCTCTTCCAGATGTTCCCCTTAGCCAACAGAACAAGTACAGTTATCAATTTCCTAACATCATTCAGAAACATTAATTCGCCCTCTTTCCCCACTATGCACATGTAATTATAATACATATATAGTTCCATGATGGTTGAATTCAAAGGCTTAGAGTTGATGTAGGAGCTCTAAATAGGTGTTTTCAATAATTGCACAGCTTATGGCAGGAGTAAAGAATATGTATCAAATTGGCCTAGTAATATCTCCGCCTTCAGCATTTCCTGTGACTGGCTAAACTAGCTTCAAATAAGCACTTTGGTGTCCAGTAAACTCCATTTAATCTCTTATTTAAAAATAAAATGCAATCAAATAAGGAAATGTTGAGGTATATTTACCAGTTGGCCACTTGGTTTCTTAGACATTAGCAAGAAAGATGGGTTTATTTCCTTTTATGATGTGCTTTAAAGCTCCAAATTAAATGTCACAGACTGAGTCCTTCTGTAGATGCATAATCCTGAAAAAAATGCTTTTTGTTGCTATGTTTTTAGCACACAAGTCTACTTGTCAGTCTCAGTCCCTGTTGCTAAGTTATCCTGTTTCAAATAGTTTATCATCTTTGCCTTTGTCAGGGTCGATAGTGTATCCCTGCTAGGGAAGTACATGTATTGGATCTGGCTCAAACTGAGTTAACTTTCTTCGCAGCAGCCTGTATGGTGCTGAGGTTTGGATTTGTGGCTAAACCAGTGTCAATAGTACACCAATGTTTTGGCTATTGCTGAACAGTGCTTGCACAGCATCAAGGCTTTTTCCCACTCTGCTGCACCATCGAGTAGGCAAGAAGTTAGGAGGGGACACAACCGGCACAGCTGAGCTGAATTGGCCAAAGGGATGTGCCTCACAAAATAACATCATGCTCAGTGATAAAAATGGGAAATGGGACGATGGGGATAGGGTCAGAAGGTTCTTTTGCAAGGTACTGTTTGCTTGAAGGCTGGATAAGCATCAGGCTGCTTGTGGGAGGTAGTGAGTAACTGCCGTTGCATCACATGTTTCTTTGTGCTGCATTTGGTTTTGGTTTTGTTTTTTTCTCTTTCCTTCACTTACTAAACTGTTTTTATCTTTACCCATGAGTCTTCTTGCTTTTGCTCTTCCTATTCTCTCCCCCATCCCTCTGCAATGAGAGGGAGCAAATGAGGAGCTGTGTGGGTGCCTAGCTGCTGGCCAGGGTCAACCCACCACAATAAGTCATTCAAAGTAATCATGGTACAACTGTTCAGAGATCTAGTTAACTGAATTTTCCATGATCTAAAGTAAAAAGCTTTGTGTTGTGTGTGGCTTGCTCTATACCAGAAGTGTCAAAGTCTGTAAGGCACCCACCATTCGATCTGACCCAATTCTGGCGTCTTTCTGGCTGTGCCAAAATTCTTCCAAGCTGAAAGCTGATGTCCAACAAGAATGAAAAGAAACTTGACTTCCGGTGTCTGAGATTTTTTGTGCAGGTAGTTCAAGGGAGTATTTCTCCCAAAGTAAATTTTCTGTAGACACTTGCTCTTTTAAGAACCTGCAAAGAAGATGTTCATCCAAATCAGTGGGAAACATCTGAAATCTTGCTTCTGTAGCACTGCAGTCATTCATATCCTGCTTCTGTTCTTATCTGGAAGCTTTTTGACTTCTCACTGAAGGGTCAGTCTGAGAGCTTTCCAGAGGCTGCAACAGCAACAGGATTAGGCCATGATTAACTCCTGTAGGATATGGGTCAAACCTTGGACAAAGACTAAGAAATGTTTTATAAATCTAACGTACTGCAACTCAGACTTCTTATTGCCATGGACAGACTACTGATTCATGTGTTTTATCCCCAGTTAGCTAAAAGACTTCTGAATCATGTTAGCATGGACATTCAAATACATTAACACAGATGATAAGAAAACTACAGGTGCAAGCAGCTACATTATCATGTACCTATCAACTTCTAAGCACACTGAGATAAAATATTTCATTAGTCATATATTTTTATATTTTGTCCTTGTAGTAGATTTTCAAAGGCATTTTCTCTATTTAAAACTGCACTTGAAAAATGAACTGAAAATGATCAGTTGGAAAGATTACCACCATAACCTGTTATTCCTTAGCCAAATGTACAGATTCAGGTAAATTACTTGCCTCCTTGGATTTGTCACTGTGCCTGACAGCTTGCTCATATATCCAGTTATGATTATGCATTGATTTTAATGATGAATAAACTATATAAATGCCAAGATAAGCATGGAAAGCTTACTGTTTCAACATTCTTCCTTATAATAGATTACGTATACATATCATACTTGCTGGAGCTGAAATTCTAATGATTAGAAGAGGTTAATAATGCAAAACGTGAGTCCAAAAAACATGTCTTTTCTCTGAATACTCGAGAAGATGAGATCCTGTAAAGCATCACACACCAGAATGCAGAGGAAGTATTTGTACAAATCTTTGCTGTTAAGGCTTATGTAGTATTCCCCATTTCCTAAAAAGAACATGTCTATTTCTTAATACCTACAGAGAACAGAGCTACCAAACCCACTCCTCAGCATGGCTACTAGGACTAGCTTCTGGTCACCACAATGGAATACACATGAAGCAAGGAAAAATCAACTGGGTAGAATACCTTAAACAAAATATATAAGTGTATTACATAATGACTTTATTTTCTTTCCTTGAAATTACTGAATCTTACAGCCAGAATTTTTTTGTGTGTAATAGAATAAACTGAAGACAAGAAAATTTACATTTTCCTGACTCTGCAGATATTCCTCAGTGCCATCATGTTACTCCTATCTTGTTCTTACTCTCCAAGATGCTTCAGCAGAGGTTATCAATTAAAAGTTAGTTTGATTCAAGTGAAGCTAATGAGCTTCCAACGGACCCTCACACAGTTGGGAAATCTTACTTGAAGCACTGGTTTTGTTACAGGCAGCATGGCAAAATAAAACTATCAAATTGATCTTCATTGCTGACTTTTGACTTATAGAATCATAGAATCTTTTAGGTTCAAAAAGACCTTTAAGGTCATCCTGTCCAACTGTTAACCAGTTAGTCCATCACTAAACCACTTCCATAAGCACCACATTTACACATTTTTTAAAAACCTCCAGGGATGGTGACTCCACCCCTTCCCTGAGCAGCCTCTTCCAATGCTTAACAACCCTTTCAGTAAAAAAAGTTTTCCTAATATCCAATCTAAACCTCCCCTGGTGCAACTTGAGGCCATTTCTTCTTGTCCTATCACTTGTTACCTGGGAGAAGAGACCAACCCCCACCTCTCTACAACCTCCTTTCAGGTAGTTGTAGAGAGCAATAAGGTCTCCCCTCAGCCTCCTTTTCTCCAGGCTAAACAATCCCAGTTCCCTCAGCCACTCCTCATAAGACTTGTGCTCTAGACCCCTCACCAGCTTCTTTGCCCTTCTCTGAACATGCTCCAACACCTCAATGTCTTTCTTGTAGTGAAGGGCCCAAAACTGAACACAGTACTTGAGGTGCAGCCTCACCAGTGCTGAGTACAGGGGGACGATCACTTACTTAGTCCTGCTAGCCACACTATTCCTAATACAAGCCAAGATGCTATTGGCCTTCTTAGCCACCTGGGCACACTGCTGGCTCATATTCATTCAGCTGTTGACCCACATCTCCAGGTCCTTTTCTGCAGGGCAGCTTTCCAGCCACGCTTACCCAAGCCTGTAGCGTTGCATAGGGTTGTTGCAACCCAAGCGCAGCACCCAGCACTTGGCCTTGTTGAATCTCACACCGTTGGTCTCGGCCCATTGATCCAGCCTGTCCAGATCCCTCTATAGAGCCTTTCTATCCTCAACTAGATCAACACTCCTGGCCAATCACTTGCCTAACTGATTTAAAATACCTATTTAATATTATTAATAGACTGCTAGTCTGGAAGAATTTAGTCATATAAATCTACATAATGATTTGCCATTGATGACAGCTGTGTCCCCCACATTGCTGGTCTGGCAGCTTGTGGCAGCGCGTACCATTGCAGTAGGCAGGCATAATTATTTTATACATTATTCATTCTTTCTGTGAATCAAGACCATGAACCTCATCTCTCATTTTCCAAAACACAGGGGACTTCGAAAAAAGCTAGTTTAGCAATTAGCAATTTCTGTCTGCCCGTCCCTGGAAGGGAACATTGTCCAGTCACTTGTACCCACAAAAGATATACTAAAACAATGTTAAGACATCACTTCAAGAACCATATTCAGTCAGCCCTTGACATGTATAATCAGGCTGTCAACAAAGGTGCTATGGTGGTGCTGGGTTTTTTTGCTTTTAACAAGCTGAAATGAACCCAAGAGTTTGTTTCATGTAGTCACCAAACCACTGTGAGGTGCCAATAAAGCCTGCCTTCTGAGTAGACAATATACCATCCCTGACAGAGGGATGCAGGTTTCCTATAGTGCTGTTTCCAACCACAGTGAACACCTAATGCATTAGTTGGCTCTAAAAAAAAAAAAATCTAATCATCTCAGATTTACTCTTGCTGCCACTGAAAATAATAAGGACAACACTGAGAGAATGACCATCTTACACATCTTCAGCACCTAACTACTATTTTTCGTTCTCTAGATGTAGCAACGGTAAACTTTGCTTCCAAATCAGAAACCTATAAAGAAACAGCAGCTCTGAAAAATCTTTCTTGAGTCCCCAGGCTATGCCATCTGATACCTAAAGCTGCTTGAAATTGTTTGCCAGAGATGAGGGCTGTGGTGGTGTTGATGATCCCTGCCTTCGAAAGCTTTTCAAGATAACAGTCAAGTTCAACTTTTTCTAAGTCTGCCTGTGAACTTTGGGTATAATCTCTTTAAAGCTCCAGCTAAGCTCACCAAGCTTTGCTGGGTTTTCCTTCCCACAACATTTTTTTCTTACATTTGAAAAGCTTCAACAGCCTATCAAGGAGGCTGTGAAGAGCCCTTTTTTCTTCAAATTCTCCTCTGACAGAGGAGAGAGCTAGAGAGCTCCACAAACCATAATAAAAAGAAAGGGGGAAGGGGGAAAGTACGCAAAATATTTTGAAGGTTTTCCTATTGCAAGCTTCAACCGTGCCGCCTTGACAGATTTTTCTAAGTTTTGCCAGGCACAGGTCCTAATGGTCTGACCCATGTCATGAGGCCATTAGTATTCCACTTAAACAAGTAAACTGAAACCTAGATCAGTTTTTTGAATTGCCTCTCACCTATAAGTCCCAGGACTACAGTTTTAACTCACCTTCATGTTTTAAACAGCAAGGTGAGATGGAAAAAGATCTATGTCTTCTCTCTACTGGTGTGATTTTAAAGAATGTTTCTAGCAGAAAAAGTCTAGTGCTGCTATGTGGACAGTGGCCAATACCTTCCTCCCATTTGGGACACTGGTGTGTTATGCCAGCCAGTCCTGCAGACTGTGCTTCAGACCATGCATAGATGCCCTAAGAGAGACAAATGTGTGAAGTCTCATTTGAATGTATTCCAACACCATAAATATTATTTCTCTTGTATGAACTAAGGATGAAGTTATCAATTTTAAAAGTGATAAGGTTCTTACTGACAACAGCAGAGGTTTGGGGGGAGGTCTTACAGCTCATATTAACTGCTATGTAAGTAATTGGTCAGGCAAATTTGGAAATTTGCCTTTCCTGTGCTTTTGTCCAAGTCATAATAGCAATAAAAGTCTGATTTGTTCCTAAGTTGAATTAATATTTGGAAACTGAAAGACAGGTGATGTGTAAGTGACAGGAGTGAATTCAGGATATGACATTCTGTGTAACTGGAACAGAACAAACAGGTCAAGTGGGAAAAGTAGTCATGTATAGAATATGCCTTTGGTATAGAATGAAACTGAATTTTTGTGTGTGTTTGCAATATGGGTACTGCAGTGGGTTTTTAAAAGTCATTTTCACTCATATTTGTCAGTATCTTCGACCAATTGATGAAAAATGTATGA
The DNA here is from genome assembly GCA_008711295.1 of Anarhynchus alexandrinus. NCBI lineage: Eukaryota > Metazoa > Chordata > Aves > Charadriiformes > Charadriidae > Anarhynchus > Anarhynchus alexandrinus. The sequence continues at coordinate 315,111 of VUYV01000073.1, forward strand.
ATGCATTTGGAATTTCTCAGCTACAGTCCAGGTTTTACTCCATACAGTCGAATTGCCAGGAGCATGTAATGAATTCCACATGGAAAGCAAATTTTCAGTCATGAAAACATGACTGAAATGTTTAAAGTGTTTCAGTCATGAAACACCTTAAACATTTACTCTAGAAAAACATTGCATCTGCTTTTAAAGAACTGACTAGAAGAAAATCTAAATCCTCTTTTAATTTCCATCCTTTTGATTCCCCACAATTTTTTATTTGATGTCATGCTGATGAAACTGAAAACTATAAAGCCAAAGAAAACAAGACGGAACATGTCTTCGTAATCATAAAGCGTTCTTGAGCAATGTATACTCCTCACACATATTGCTGGTAGTGCCCAATGATGCAATAAACCAGTCTTAGAGCATTCAAATCCAACCCATTTGAAACTCTTTAATAGAACTATTTCATGGAGGGTATTTATTTCATTGGGCCCAAATGATCTATGGAGGAATGGCATTTGTCTTATCCATGACACATTTCTGTATATGCTACTAATTGCTTACAAATCTTATAAATATATCCTCAGATAATGTTCAAACATTTATAGCTTGTTTAATTCATAAAGAAATTATGCTTTAAATATGCTTTTTTCGTGCAATGTGTACCACTAACATGGCTCAAACTCACCATTTCATTCCCAGGAGGTGCAAATGTCAGAAAAAATTAATACTATTGCCTAGAATATGTATACAATATTGCAATGTATGCTTTACTCCTAAGGCTTAAGAAAAACCGAACAAACAAAAAAAGCCATTCTAAACTGAACATATCTAACACAACACTAATAGCACTCAGAATTTTTCTAGATAACATGGATCATAAAACTGTATTAAAATACTTAATTTGTGTTTTAGTAAAAGCTTTTTCATCCACATTGTGATGATACACATTCCTTACAGTTGTTTTTTCATATTAACCTTATGTATTTTTCAAAGTGTAATGAGAGTTTATGATATTCACCAGGATGCCAGAGGAAAAACAAATGTCTTTAAAAAAATCTTTTATATGACTTCAAAAAGGATAACGAAATAAAACTAGCTCTGCTTTCCTAGGAACTTTAGAAAGATCAGAGCTGAGGCGGATCATTTCCTAAGTGATCATAGAATCAGGATCATAGAATGGTTTGGGTTGGAAGGGACCTTTAAAGGTCATCTAGTCCAATCCCCCTGCAATGAGCAGGGACATCTTCAGCTAAAACAGGAAGTATCTAAAGGGTGGGTTGAAGGAGGATGGAGCCAGACTCTTTTCAGTGGTTCCCAACGACAGGACGAGGGGCAATAGGCACAAGTTAGAACATAGGAAGTTCCGTTCAAATACACGGAAAAACTTCTTTACGGTTAGGGTGACAGAGCACTGGAACAGGCTGCCCAGGGAGGTTGTGGAGTCCCCTTCTCTGGAGATTTTCAAGACCCGCCTGGATGCAGTCCTGAGTAATGTGCTCTAGGCAATCCTGCTTTGGCAGGGGAGTTGGACTAGATGATCTCTAGAGGTCCCTTCCAACTCTGAAAATTCCGTGATTCTGTCATTCCGTGATTTTAGTGAGGATAATTTGAGATATCCAAAGAAGCTTACACTGTAACTTGAGAGACAACTCACACCTACAGAAACATGGCTGTGCCATTTCATTCACATGGGTTCCCTAATTATTATCAGGTGTACTGGCAAAAAGGTTTTACTTTTATTTTGTTGGCTTAATCTCATCTACCTTAAGATATTTCTTTAGTCACAAGAAAGGCAAATGTGATAAATGTTTCCATAACAAAAGAAGTCCTTTTTTTTTTTTATATTTGAGTAAGACCTCTACAAATGTTAGTGAATGCTGTTTTACAACAGCATTTTTTTCTGTTTTTCAGAAAGTAGTATATCAGTTTCCTTATCAGCATGATTTTTTGTGTGTTGTTTTTTAAAAGCAGACAAAAATGTTTACATTAGAAATATCGACAGAAATAAAGTGAAGGGAAACTGCAATGTGGTTTATTGCTAATCTCTTACAAAATAAGTGACTTTATTTAAGAAAAAAACAAACAAACAAAAAACTGAACTAGTTAGATTTTAAATTATGAATACATTACATGATTTGGCCTGAAGGAGATCTTATCATCCTAGAAAGGAATATTTCATACTCATTTATTGATACAGGAAACCTGAGACACAACAAATCTGACTGACACAGGTACATTTGTGCATACATGCATGTATATGAAAGTATTATTTTCCTTTCTTAATTTTCTATTTCCCACAGATTTTCAGGTGTGAGATTTTCTATGAAAGCCAAATAAGAACATTAAATTAATAAAGTGGAAGTTTAAATCTGATTAACAGAATTATCTTATTGTATAACACATTTAGATTTTGAAACAACCTGCTACAAGATCAATAATCTAGAAAAATTCAGAAATAATTGTAATCTTATATAAACAATAAGAATATCTGCTCCTAATCCATAATGCTAACAGAAAGTTGAGAAGAAAAAAGCCTGCATCAGTAATATAATTCAATCTGTCTCCCATCTTTAACCTTAAACTGAGACAAAATCATTATACTATAAGAAATCTTTCCCACCCCATACAAAATTGTATTAGTAAGAGTAGGAAGACATTTAAAGAGAAAGCATTCAAGGAAGAGAGCAAGATCCTACTATATAAGATACTGCTATAAAACATCCCTGAAACACACCACAAAATTCAGTCAGAGGCTTTGGTTAAGAGCTGAGAAGTGCTAGGTGACTGAGGTGGTAATGTGATTATTGATAAAAGTGACTTTGATGCAAAAGGAGCCCTAAAAATGATGCTGCATAAATGTTCAAATTCTCAAGTCTGTCCATGTTCTCCTTTGAAACAGCATTTCCAAGCTCACAGGAGTGTTTGAATGCTTCCCATTCCAGGCTTTACATTTTCATATAGGGGTAAAAACATATTCAGAATATTTAGTAGCATCTGAAATTATATTGCTGGCAGAAAACACTTCAGTGAAAGCAAAATGAACTGTATGTCAAAATAGATTATTATGCTGTGGAAGGCGAAAGAAAAGCTACAGGTTCTGACTGGGCCACATCTAGTGGTGCCTAACCACAAAATCAACACAGAAGTAGCAGGACTAAACACGTGGGAAAACATAAATATCTGACCTTGTTCCAAGATGCATGACTGAAACGCAAGGGCAAACTAAATCCAATAATGACCAATTACATGACCTGAAAAAAAAAAAAGAATAATGTTAGCCTTCTCTCTGGCAAATGTCATAAAAGAGCCTAAACACGTCCATTTTCAGTGCTGCAGGAAGGGCTAATCTGTAATTAAAGCTTTACGAAAATTAGGACTGGCTATACAGAAGAATGTGGAGCTTGAAAGCCTTGACAAAATAATGCAAGGTCAAAGTAAGAGAGACTAGTGGTTCTATTAACACAACAAAAGAGCAAATATCAAAGCAATCTCTGGAACAATTGCAGCAACTAAGTTGCTACATGTCAAAAATGAACAGCCACACAAAGCAAAGAAAAAGAGACGAGGTTTATGCAGAAGAGAAAACCTAAAATTTCCCTATCACATTGCTGATCAGCAGTGTAGCTGATATATGCTCAGTAACTGAATGGAATTCATTCCTGAAAAGAAATTTCCTATTAGTGCTGAATGAATGATGGAGAGGAATAAAATGTAAAAAGAAAAAAAAAAAAAAGAAAAAAAAAAAGAACTTCAAAGGCAAATGCCATTCTACGAACCAAATCCATATCTGCCTGTGTATGATACTGACGAAAGCTAAATGGAAATGGGGTGATTTGATATGCCACTGCTGGATTAGTTCTGCTGGCAACACTGTGCTATCCTGTAACATTAACTGTGTTGCAGCACGATCCAGCTTCCACGCGGTCTGCATGGGTCTTTCCTTTCAATGAAATGGGAAATTAATCGCCCTCTTAATAAGAAAGGAAGGGTGGGGGGAAATGACAAACTAAATACTGGAGGGCATTCATTACCACTGCTTTTAGCCTAGCCCAGTGTACAGTGCAGTTGTGCTGCCCCCATATCAACCTGAGATGGAAATTGTGACTTAGTGGGTCACAGACTATCTCTCCATCTCCCATCTTCTCTACAGAGAAAAACAAGCCTCAGTCTGCACCCAAACCACTGTATCCCCCCTGACATATTTTATGTCAGAAAGCATGCTAAAGGTGGAAAGAGACTTTGGGTATTCCCCACTCCCGGACTCCCTGGTCACCAGAGTGAATAAATATGCCTCTGTGGAACCTCCTCTCTGCTAAATACAGTTGGCTGTGGCATGCCACGCCAAAAGGGTATCAGTAGAATTCCCCATGTGCTGAGTAAGCCATGGCCTGACCCTGGGTCTTATTCTTCTCTCTGTATGCATGTGATAGAGAAATAGCCTTAAGAAAACCATGACAGAAGCAAATCAATAGTAATAAAGGCAGTGGCTACCTTCTTAACCATGATGTGGCCCAAGTTCTTTGAAGAAAATAATGTCTCACAGTAGCTATACTTTTCATTCTTTTATGGCATTTTCCTGCTGGCTTCCCCAAAATATTTCATTTGTCTAACAAAGAAGAGAGGCTGCTGACCTTCCCATCTCCAAAACCATTGAGAGGGATTCATCACACTTAAGCTTGGCCCTGTACAGAATAGCCCTCTAGCTCTACGTAATTACATAGGCACCCTTCTTAGAGAATGTTTTCTGTATTGGACACTCATTTTAGTATGTGCTATATCATCTTATTGAAGAACCAAATGTGTATGTTCTTGGCATAAATAATTTTCCTTATGTTTTTGTGTCCTTCATGAAAATCCTACTTATAAGATGCTGTCTTGATATACTTTTTTTTTGCTGAGGCTTAGCATGTTTTGATTATAATGAAATACATGTTAATTGACCACTGAAAGACTGGGTCTATACTTCAGTCACAAACTTACACATCTCAGCTATTTTTAAAATAGCTGGTCTGGTATAGTAGCAGTTTAATCAAGACAGTATGGAAGTTAGTGCAGGCTAAGCATTTCTCTCCTGTACAGACAGCACTGTTGTTATTCTCACAACAAAATAACATCAAGAAGCTGTCCTTTAAGGTATGTTATTGTAATTGGAACCCAGAGCTTTGTAAGGACATAGTAAGAAGGATACAAAACTAAAAGTATAAGAAGAAAAATACTTGTAAAATGATGCATAAGCTCAGGATGTCACCAAGCCTCATAAAATAAAAATGACAAGACACCTTTGTTGGAAAGCTGTTAGGAATTCCCATTTACACCTAAAATTTTGTACTGCCAATCTTAATGACAGTATAGGAACATACAGTTATACAGGATAGGAACAAAAAAAGATGTCTAGAGGTTTTCTAGTCCATTCCCCCAGTTTTAGCGCCTATCAGTATTTTAGAATGGCAACATAGTATTTTCTAGTGGTCCTCTCTCTTCTCAGGAGGCAATGATGTTCAGCACAGGATCTGTTTTCTGTAGTCTAGAAGAAAAAGCAAAACAAAAAATGTTAGATTCCATAAAAGTTGTGGGTTTTAAAACATCTGTCTAGTGTAAACATGTCAAATAACATTTGAGTGCTTTTAAAATATGAGACACAAATTCTTCAACACATTGAAGTTTTATAAAATAGACAAAATACTAATTCAGATTAAAAACAGTTTGTTAACATCCAGAATGTCAGCTTCACCTAGCTTCACTTGGCCAAACCTTTGGTCTATCTTTCCATTTATTAAATAAAAATAAAGCACATTCACTGTATTTTACTGGAGTCTGGTGTATCCATTTATTCAAAATAAAGCTATCTCCATGACTATGCAAAGTGGAGAGCTCAAAAGTATATATTAAATGCTACTGGAGTTCAAAGTATTTTAATCAACTTTCTAAAGACAGGTGTTGCTGTCTCTGGATCTGGTCAAAAGACTTAATGCTGGAAATGTGATTTTGCTCTGTAGAGGCTTCTGATGTCCTTTTAAAGTAAATGGTCATTTCACAGGGACAGTTGTTAGACACTCGCTTCCCTGTAATTATTATTTTTTTCCCTTAATTTGAATAAAGTTTATTAAAAAAAGATTGGAATGAATGATCACACTTTCCATGGCCATTCATTTGCCTGCAGCACCACTTTTTCGAATGTTCATAATGCAGAAAATGTGATTAGAATAATTTACTGTTCTTCATGAATAATAAATTATAGAATAATTTCTTATTCACACATCTCTTAGAGAATAAGCTTGTTTGGATATATTGCTTGTCATGTTAATATGAAACTATTATAACTTTTATGGGTTAAAAGTAAGGATTCCCTAAGTTTGTTTCAGTACTTTTGATCACATTTAGTACAAGTTTAGTTTAGTACATGGCCATGTTTAGTGCATGTTTAGTTTAGTACTTGTTTAGTTACTTTGGATCTGCATCCTGCTGGATTCCTGGCGGCAGTTCCACTGTCTTCTTGGAGAATCTGATATAAGTTTTGTCTAAACTCCCTTAGGTTTTATGTTAAGTTTCTTCTTCATTTGCTAATGTTTACTCTTGTGTAAAATGCTTTATCGCAAAGGGTTATTTTCTTCTCTTCTGGCACTTAACCTCAATTCCAAGTTGAAGGACCCAAGTTCCTAACATCCATTAAGAGCTCAAGTACTGTCCAAGTTGCATCTTCTACCCGAAAAACATTTTCTGATGATCATGAGTAAACACACCTTGTGAAATTATTTATCATTCTTCTCCAGCAGGAAGGCCCCTTTCCACTCCTCTAGTTTATGGTTTTACCAGTCCTGTATTGTTTTCTGTTCCACTTCAACAGCCAAAAACACGTTGTGTCCAGCTCCCTCTTAATGCCTGTCCCTCATCATTGGCACAGCAATTACTGAAGTAAAATGAGCTTCCTGTAGCAGTAAAGTGAAAGAATTGATACTGGATAAGAATCAGAACCACTTTTCTCTCTCATAGTTTCTCTTAGTGGAAGACTGATAGCTTTCAAGCTGCTTTTCTAGGAACTAAGAGTAGGACAATGGACTTGTTAAAGACTCTTAACTGCAAAAATCTCATTTGTTTTATTGTGTTGAGTTGATCCCAAGTTCTTCCCATGATAGTCTATTAACTTCACTTTATAACTACCTTTTTGTTGAAGCTGTTTGGCAGCAGTCAAAGGGATAGAAGATTCAGTGAAACATGCATATATACACTCATAGTGGTAAGCAATGTCTACATTAACTATTAGTGCAACACAACCCAGTGGATCTCTAGAGCTAATGAGTTGGTTCTGAAGACCCTGAATCTGTACTGTTCCCACTCTATTTAGTTTGGAGAGGACAAACCTTATGGTCTTCGGTAACTTCTGGGTCATATTGGTCAGTAGCAAGAGGGAAGGGAAGAGGAGGGTTCCCATAAGTGCATAACGAAGACCTACAAGGATTCTGTGAGTGCCTGCATGCTGTTCCTAGGCATGATGCTCCTCTCTCCCTTGAAGGAGGCAGTTGAGCCTGGACAGTTGAGCTGGCAGAATTATGATAAAGAGGTTCCACAAGAACATTATTTATTGTTATCCAAACTGTGACGATTTAAGAGCAAAACACATAATGGTTTTGTGTTGTATTGTAATAATCATCTGTCTGGCACTTATGTCCTTGCTGGCAGAAAGTACTACCTAATAAAAGTCTCCAGTGATTGCCTGGAGAAAAGGAAATTCTTGCTAGTTTGTTTTTTCTAAGTGCCTTTCTTAAAACTTGACATCTCACCATATCCTGTGTTATGAGATATAAGACTATTCCTACAGTATTTTTCTTATGTAAGCTTCAGATAGAACAGAATTTGTATGATTCAAATAATTTATCTAAGCAGGACAATTGAGCCAACCAAGCAAGAGGAAAGATATCAAAAACGTGCTTCGCTTTTTCGTTTCTCCATCTGCTGGCCAGAGCAATTATAGTCATTCTTTTGAGCTGGAAACAGCCAATTAATATGGAAAAGATATATCTTGTATTGATTTAGAAATAATTGTATAATAATTCCTTAAGACTATTTTTTTTCTAACTCATCATGCAAACTTGCAAAATTCTCCACAGTCAAATATGTATTTGCTGAAAAATAGCTACATACATCTTCAAAAAGTGATTCTTCTAGACTGGAAGGAAGGAAGAGAATCAGAGAAGTAATACAGTCTGGACACAATGACAGAGTAAAAAGGATCCAATGATCAAAAGATCAGTGCATCACATTCCAGCAGACAATTTCAAAATTTTAACATTTCCATACAATGCACAATCTCTGGCCATGTGCTTCTGTTAGTATGAAAGAGCTGTTTAACTATATCCCCATTCATAAAATTAAGAAATCTGCTGTTTTCCACCACATAATAACTGATGTTTCTCCTTTATTTCTGATAATTAGACTTATCTTTACCTAAAACCACAAAATATTCTCTCTGTATAATATACAGTTTGGATATAGTAATTATAATATTTATTATAGATTAAGGTACAGATATAGCAGGCACTATATTGAGAACAGGACAGGAGAATTCATGACAAATTTTACACCCAGATATATTCAAAACTTTGCAGTGTTAAAGGAAATTAGCTTGTTGAATCATCTCCCTTAAAACACATTATTCTTTTGCATGAACCATTACAGCCTTAGCCATGCCAAAACTCCCTCAAAAAATGTTGTAACATTTTAAAAAGTGGCTCCCAGTGCAACTACTTTGTGGCACCACATAGGACTCTCAGGAATGCTTAGCCATCACAGCTGCAGCTGCCATCAGAGCTTGTCCTGTGTGACAGGCAGGATACCTGCATGAGTCCATGCATCCCCTCTGCATTTTGGAGCAGACCTGCTCTGTGACAGACAGCTGAGCAGGTGCCAGAAAGGGACTGGATCTTTAACAATCATACCCTGGAAAGATGAGTTGTCCCTGATACAAAATTCTCTAATAAAATAAATAAAGGGAAAAAAAAAATCCTACATAAACCCCAAGTTATACTTAGGTTGATCTCAAGAGCAACAGTTCACGACTGAACAAAAAGCCGCAGACCATGGGCAGATTTGACATTAAAGGTTCATTATACTTCTCATTCAGGATAAAACAGAGAATCTATCTATCACTAATAATTTCTTCCTTAATTTTTTTCTTTGTTCCTTTGAAAGCTAATTACTGAGGTGTTAATATACCAAGGCTTTAAGCTCGTATGAATATTTGAGATGAAATGGTCACAAGCAGAATAGTTGTATTCACCCACAGAAGCACACACATACATGCGCTGCTTCCATTTCCCTGCCCTTTGTCAGCAGAGAAAAATGAGCTTCATTTCTCCCAGAAAAAAACAGACCTTCCCCTTCTTCGCCACACTTTCCATTTCAGGACTTTCTTTTCATTTCATATTGCTGCTCACTAACTGAGCAGGACAACTGACCCTCAGTGCAATACCCTATGCTTTCATTAAGAAGCCTGGGTTGAAGATTAGGTTGAGAAAAAGTCCACATGACTAGGGAATGTATGGTCTGGTATTATACTGATAGTATTTTTCAGCTGATGCACTGATGCTTGCAGATGAACTTAAATTTTTAAGTGAAAATGACATATGTTACTCAAAAATGTGTTTTGTTCTAATAACAGTTTTAAATGTGATCATAGTTGTTATACAATTGCAGATGTTGGACCTTTTTCAGTCAATTTTTTCAGACTCTAGATTTTTTGTTTTCTTTTTTTTTAATAACTTTATTGGATTTGCATGATCAACTATATTTGCTTTTAGTGTTCATTCTTAATGACTTATTCAAAATTCCACTTTCAAACTGTTTTCACAAATGTTGCACACCAGCTCGCTCCAGCGAAGTCTTCTTCTGTTAGCATCAGGGTCAACCTTTCCTCCTCTCCACCACTTGATTGCGCAGCTGATAGAAAAACACAGAGAAAGTGGGAAAGGAGGAAAAGAAGGGGTTGCCTGTTTTACAGTGAGGAATTCTGATTGCACAGCACTTTGACCTGTTTTTATTTAATGCAGTAGGACTTTTGCTACTGATTTCAGTCCTTATTGGTCTAGCCTTTATTCAAGAGTGTTTTTTGTGTTTTGGTTGGTTTGAGTTTTTTTTTTTAACTCCACATTATATTATTCAGAAGGCAAATCAGTCTAGCAAGAGCAGTCACTTTTAGACTAAATACAGTAGTGAGCTGTGGAAATGCACATATTTAACCTTTGAAATCTCTCTGAAAAACGTTATGCTATTCTCCCCAGTATCACCATCAAAGGGCTCACTGTAATATGAGTGCTCTCTATTTCTTTTGATTTCAGTGGGAACTGGAGAAATCAGTGCCATTAAAAGGAGGTTTGAGTTTTGATACTAAAGGAACTATGGGATTTCTGACTGTTTGATAAGGGGTTAAATATAAAATGTAGACAAGCCTCAGATTAGCACTAGACAATCATTTCCACGTGCAACATGGGAATCCTTCAAGTACTTTTATCCAGTCTTCTAGATGCTTGCGATGAGTTCACATATGAAAAACAAGTTGTTTTTCCCTGTATTCATCAATACTGAAATCAAAGGGACTCAGTCACTAATTCTGCTGTTTAAAAACCAAAGCAAAAATTAAACATTCACTATGAGTAAATAACAGCTTATGTGACTTAACTGTATATGATCTGATTATTGTCTTCATTATGTATAAAACTACAAATATAAAACATATGTATAATACATATGTGTACATGTTTATCCATGCACATACATATGCAATTTGTCTATGCAGAAGTGGTATACACAGCTGTTCGCATTTAGTTAGGGATTCACCACCCAATTCTCTGAAAGGACCAAGCACAACTGCGACACCTACTGTAAATCCAACAGCCCCACAAACATCAGCCATTGGGCTGCGCTGCTCAGCAGAGCAGGTGTGGAGTCTTACATTTGGTGATGATCCTGGTCCTGGAAGGATTTTTCATTTTCCCCTCAAGTAATGATACACTTCAGGGTTTAACCAAAACAAAACTTGTACACCAATGAGACTGCACAGCCTCTGTGAAACAACCTGATGTGTTCTTACAATGTGTGTCATCTTACTCTACTGTTACCTAACGGGAGGATGTAAGGAAGACAGAGCCAAACTCTTTCCAGCAGTTCACAGTGAAAGGATGAGAAGCAATGGACATTTGATATAAGGAAAAGAAATTACAATGAGGGTGGTCAAACACTGGACCAGGATGCAGAGAGACATCTAGATTTTGCAGATTATCCACATAAAACAGCATAATGGTAAGAAGCTGAGGCAATTGATGAAGCAATTCTGAAGTTCCTTACCATGGTGTGTAAGAACTGCTGCAAAGTATAATTTGGGAAGTATGCCTGTAGATCCCTCACATTTTCAAAAATAACCGGGTCATTAAATCCCTCAGGGATCTAATTCCACCTTCCTTTTATTTCCAGTAGTTCCATTTATTTCCAAGAGTTGTCTGCCAAATTCAGGATTGTGTGGCAAGACTGGAGTACATAGCAAACAGTTTGGATTGCACAAGCATTGACTCCCTTGTTCTCCAAGGGAATAAAAAGAGGACATCTCCCAGAAATGAGCCATTTCCTTTAATTCATTGGAACTGAAAGACACTATGCTGAACTGCATGCTAAATCTTCTAGTATGCTTGTAATACATTTAAATGAATTAACCACACACACTGAGATAGACCTAGACTTAGGGGACAGAAGGAGTGGGATGGAAGTAGAGTTCAGCTCCAAAACCACGAGCATCCTTCTTTGTGACGTTCCTTCAAGAGAATCCTCAGGGCTCAGTCCTGTGGAGTGCTGAGTTACCTCACCTACCACTAACTTCAAAGGGATTCAAGGGCACTCAGTGCCTCACAGAACAGAACTTTAGCCTGTCGACATGTTTAAACTCCAGACATTTATTTTTAATGAATAAAATAACATTCCCTTCTATGCTCTCCCCTTTCACTAGTGCTTTTCTCCTTTCAGGCCTGATTTAGAAAAGTGCTAAGTACAACGAACACTTAGTCCTTTCCTTTTCCTGCACCAATTACCGCTGACAGGCTCAGGGCCGAATGGTTCAGAGGATTTCTTTATCACATGGGTGGTCTTTGGGCTACAGTATTGAAACATAGTACTAAATTCAGCACTGTGAAACATCAGTCACAGAAGCAAAAGGGGGGGGGGGGGCAGAGTTATTTTGTCATATATTTCTAAATCACACTTAGGAGTATGTTTCTGCCCAGGAGCCCAATTCTTGCTTTATAAAATGCGTCATCTATCTCATTATCCTGCAAACAAGGTAACAGCCTTAACTTATACTAGCTATTGAACTTCTATGATGCGATGAAAGCAATACCACAACTGAATCACTCAACCCCCACCACCACCCAAGATGGTTGAAATATCATAGCGACATTGAATCCAACAGGAAAAGAGGCTGGTGAGATTTCCAACTCGGGTCTCCTGATCAAGGAATAAACTCCTATCCAAAAGGCAGTATAGAGCCTTTCTTTCTGTTCTATTTATTTTGCCTGAAAAAGTCTTATATAACAAAACAGGAGAAAAAGTGATAGTTAGAGGACACCCTGCCACTGCAGTGAGGCCTACCACACCACGTGTCACTTTGCAGTTAACGTGCCATCTTGGATGAGTAAGTCCAAAGGATGCACATAAAATGAGGGCACTGAAAGTGGGCTTCATCTCACCTAATGTCAGATGGACAGTACCAAGGTAGCTGTTTTAATTCCCTCCATAGTCAGTAGGTAGAAAGAGGACCTCTTAAGTGATGTTTTCAGCTGTACTATTATGAGATTTCTTTTAGGATGGGATGAGTTACTTTTCTCCGTTGACTATGAAAATGGCTTTGACAAATATCTTTGGTTTCAGAAGTACAGTTCTACTTGCAAGATATCTGATGTTAGGATGAATTCCATCCATGTGTTTGAGACCACTAGCATGATAAAAAAGAGGACTGAAGTGGTCTTAAATAAACAAGTCAGTCAAAGATTTATGTGTCTTTTACTGAAGTTTTAGCTGACTTGGGCTGAAAACATTTTGACTTTGACTAGCCATGAAGACAATATTCTTAGCATATGAAGAGATTCAAAAAGAACTGTGGTCAAGCCTGGGTGTCTCATGTCTTGCGGTTTCACACTGAAGACCTTGGTACGAATTAGCACCCTATTTCAAGATGAAAGGAATTGAAAGCATGAATTTCTTCTTCCAAGTACAGCAAAAGATTTTGTCAACTATGATAACAGATCATACACTGTATACCCCAGATGACATACCTTACTGGGGTTTTGCTCCCATACCCCTCTAGAAGAAACCTTTATTCAGCTTTGTATTCCTGTTCCTTTTTTGGAGTGAATTTTTGGAGTCCCCTACATTATGACATATCAGAGCCCTTTTCCTTCTCAAGCATATGAGCCTGCGTTAGTGCTCTAACCTGACCATACGGCCATTCCAATACTTGCACTGGCAAAAGGAAAAAGAAGAGAACAAGCAGAAAGCAGGATTTTCTGTTTCATCATCAGAACAGCTTATGTTGACTTGAGTCATACACCAAATTATGGCCCTAGCTGGGTGATGAGACAGTACTTCGAATAGAGGGTGTATAAAACACCAACTAAAGAGAAATGTGTATACAATTATTCTGTATGGTTTAGGTTAATTATTTGATCTTGGATTAGTCATTAAAGTTAGATTTTGTAAAAGTCTTCAGTACTTAAATTATCTCATTTCCTTTGACTCTTCTATTGAGCAGTGACAAAGGCACTCAACACAGCAGATGATGTGGTGATGTGATCCCCATCAGGATTAGGAAGGGCAGGACTGGAAAACAGAGCCACAAGTGAAGGTCTTCCAGTTCTATAGTGTTACACAAAAGTTTGACACCAGTCACTTCCACTGTCTTCTCTCAGGAGAGGACTTTGAGCCTGACTAAAGCTGTGAGCCAAGCCACAAAAGGTGACATGCAATTGCTTGTGTTGTATATGTTTAGTGTTTGGCATTGACTAGCACTAGCTCTGTTCAACAGGCATTGGTATGGTGTTTTCTAGTGTTTAAGATCTTGGTGTTTAAGGTCAGGTGTTTAAGATCTTGAGGCACTTAATACTTCTTATGCAATACACAGTGCAGAGAAACTCTATTGCATTTTCACTACAAGGTGGTAGGACCCTAAATGCAGGTACAGGAACAATTAATTTATGGGTCCAGGAGTCCTTTGTCTGTTGCAGTCCTGTGCCTTCTCTGTCTCTGCATACTGTACAGTGGACTCAATAGTCCTCTCTGTTTTTTTGCTCCAGTCAGATAGAGAGGGTTTTTTTTTTCCCAGGAATTGACTATGGTGAGTCTGTGCAGAACAAAAGCACAGTGGAGCACACATATGTATGTTCTCCAATTAATAAATATTAAGGCTGAGCATCTAGGGAACAGGGTGGGAGAAAACAGTAAATAAAACAAATTTTAGTTTCTGAAATGTTCTTCATATGAGGGAGAAAAGTTTGTTATTTCAATAAATATGTCCACTGCTTTGATGGCATTACTTTTTAATAACAACATGTTGCAGGGCACAGGATTACATTTAAAAAGCTATGGTCATATCAGAATTAGGTAATTGGAGGGGCTGAGTGGATGGAGAAAAGAGAGTGTTCTTTTATTGAAAAAGTTCCTCGCCACATCACTTGTACACTAGCAGCAGGGGCAGGGGCGGGGAGCTCATTGCTTGCAAAAGGCTGGGAACAGTTACAACATTCCCACTGCCAGAATACTTTATTAGTATTCCTTGTCTTACAGCCTGGCAAGTGAAAAACTAGAGACCTGTCATCAATTAGAGTGGTGATGATGAGCCAGCCTAAAATAGGCCAGTGAACAGGGTAAGTGCCCCTGTGGTTTGCCAATTACCTAAATTATTTGCAGTAGTTTTAGTGCACATCTGCAATGAATACAAATAGAAAGCACATGATGTCTGGAATGCAGCATGTTTAAGATCAGCTTTGGTGTTAACAGAGGAGGGGAAACAACTGACATGTTTTAACTGAAATATTTCAGAAGAGGAGCTCTCATTCACATCTTCTCTCTCCCCACCTTCACACATGAAAAACAGACTCCATTCTGCTTGGCAGCCCTGCGCTTTCTATCTAGGCTGAACCCGGTGGAGGGAAGCGCGGCAGCTCTGCCAAACTTGCAGCCTGTGTCAGGGTGTTGCTGGCCAATTTCACCAGTCCTTGGCAGTCACTCATCCAGAATGACCAGGGAAATGGGCCAGCAGGACTGATGGTGGAGGTAGCATCAGAGGACCTCAGCTCACCAAGGCTTTTCTCTTCCAAGAAAATTCTGTTGTAGACAGAAGGTGACAACGAGCAGAAGAAAAGGAGAGAGTTAGGTAGCCGAGGAATCCCGAATTTAACCAAATTATAAAGAATAATGAAGTAAATAACAAAAGGAAAAAAAAGGGGGATTGGTCTTTTATTGTGTGTTCCTTCAAAAGCATTTTAGATGGTTTTGTGATACAATTCAGTGAGAAATCTTTTACAGTGACTCAGAAAACCTTGTACTGTTGTAACAATGAAGTTTTATTCTTTATAGGGAAAACAGTCAGACTACCACTGGTTTGATGAATATATAGACTGATCGCTCTTTTTTTGGGTCTTCCTTTTACACTTCTCCTTTGCTATGTATCCTTCCCTCCCACTTCTCCTTTATCTGCTTCAGAAATCATTAGGTAATTGCAATGACTTGACATTCGTAATTCTTGTATCTAGCCACATTGACTTTTTTTTGTTATTTAAAAGATTACATGAATAGCTATTGGCATCTCTTCCATTTGTCTGCTGTTCCTAGAAGATATTTTGAAACATATATTTTATACGGCCTGATTTCATGTGGCCTGAATTTTAAGTAAAAAGCACTGAATACTATAAAGATTTGGAGTACTACAAAGGCACTTATGACTCTGTAAACTTCTCTCTTCCTCTTGGCTTTCATATAAACTTTGAGGCTAAATCCACTACAAACATCCATTCTTGGTTAAGAAATAAAAAAATGTAGATTCTTAGAATCCTGCCACTCAACATGGCTGGCCTCACCACTGTCTAAGCAGACAGACTGGGATAGAAGAAATAGGTAGTTTTCTACATAATTTTCCTCTGTGTGCTCAGGGCATGCATAATATGCACCAGTAGAACTGGCCTCCCTACACAAAGCAGATGATTTAGGAGAATTAACACAGAAGCTCGACTCACCTGCAGGAAAAGCACAAAGATTAATAGTCTTTCCAGTGCAAGTATCACAAACAACAGGCTGGGAAGCCTTGACCACTGGAATGAAGCAAGTTCTAAGACCCAAAATGGGAGCAGAGATCATTGTTTTGAAAGAAGCCCTCTAAGACAGTGCTAAAATATCAATTGATTTTATTCTGCCTACCAATAGCAGTGACTACAGCTTCTAAAATGAAGAAAAGGTTTAAAGAATTAAGATCTTGCAAATTTCTTTCAACTTTAAACTGCACAAAACATTCAAAAGGCATCCACCATTGTTGGAAACCACCCCCCCCCCCCAAAATCTCAAAATCCTTTAATTCATATATAGAGATACTACAGAAATGTGGAGTAGAATTTTGGCTACTTTGTTACTTAGTGCACATACTGTTTTCATACTACTAACATTAAATGGGCTGATTCACTTTACAGAATATCCAGTATTGTTACTAAATTCCACAGTGACTGTTTTATTATGCTAATTGATAATCTAGTGTGCCGCAAAGATTAAAGAAAAATGAAATTAAAGCTACCAAATCAAAGGGTAACAACTTTATAATGCCTCTTTAATTTAGTGAAATACAATTAAAGTCATACAGAGACAGAATTGACCATGAATACCAAAATAAATGTAATTGACAGAGTAAATGTTACAGAGCAGGGCTGCATAAGAGCAAAAAGAAATGTCAATAAACTTCAGTGCCACTGAGCTGTCTAGGCAGGCACATTGAACAGCACAAGTCTTCAAGTCCTCGGGGATAGCCAACAGCAAAGCAAGCTATGATGAATGTTTATGAAATTACAAGTAGATAATATTGGAAGGGTTTGATTTTATAGGCATGCAAAAAGCACTAGAAATGCAATGTGGACTGTAATTACAGCAGAAGCTTGACAGTGCATAAGAAAAATGCTCCATTGATTGGAATAATTTGAGCTGAACATACTGCAATTTGTAAAACCTTCAGTGCTGGCAACATGCATTTAAAAAATGGTTTCTTATAGGCTGTAATCTGTGGAGAAGTTGCCTCAATATTTACATTAAGTTTTCTGAAGTTGGTAGAGACACTGTAGTATAACCTCCCAATTCATACTATAGTAGGCCAGTAATTCAATAGTTCTGTGCTGAGATACTTATTAAAATAACATCTTTTAATAGACCAGTTCCCCTGACACCTCCCTACTGATTACATTCTGCCTGGGAGAACTGCACCAATCGTATTTATCTGCATATTATACCTTCAAACTACTTTTGTGGACTGCTGGGATCAATAATGGTCTACAAGGCCTTTTCAGTGGAGATTGCCAGTGCCAATCCAATTCTGCTGTTAGTAATTTGAAGGTGTTACCTTCTGCAGACCTTGTGCCTGTAGTGATAAATGAGTCAGTCATGGTCTGTGTCCCATGTGACATTCATATTTATCACAAAAATCATTAGCATAACTGGAAATGAGTTGCATTCCCATTGACTGTGTAGTATAAGAAACTTTGTAGAAGTTCTTAATTTCTATTTTCTTCTTAATTTCTTCTTAATTTCTATTTTCTTATCCCTAGAAGCAGCACATATGGGTCCAGAAAAAAATCCTTTTTAGGGTACCTTCACTAAACCTCTTTTGTTAAGAGAAAGCAGGAGTCCAGCCCATCCTGCTGTCAACACAGAATATTTTTGAAACAATAAATTCCCAGCTAAAGAACAAATTGTGAAGTTGCCTATGTCTAACTGCCTGGAGTTTACATTAGTATAATCAGGTTTTCAGGTTTTACAAAGTCAGGTTTTCACAACACAATTATTTTTAAATTGCATAGTAAAAACTGAATAAACCTGTGTTGAGGAATTTATCTTAGCTTTTTAGACATCTACAGTGTAGATTTCAACAGATGAACTAAGCATCTAAACAACCTCTATAACTGGAGGGAAAACCAATAGCTTCTAGAAGGTGTTTCATTTCATCTTAGGAAGATGTTTAAAGTAAGTTGGATGAATCACGGTCAGTATGTGTCTAAAAAGCTCAGACAGATGATGGCTACATGCCATCTACATTATCAGCTTTTGCTATTAAGTAAAAAGAATCCATTGTTCTGGGTCAGAAGAGTGGAGGTTATAGTTATGTGCCTTCTAGAAAACAAGTTCTGTTTATGAACAATTGAATTAATCAAATTTATTTATATTCCCCCTCAGTATCATTTTTATTCTCATTTTTCACCAAAAATTGGAGAGAGAAAGAGAGAGGGAGAAGCTCTTTGAAAGAACTCAGGGATTGCATCCTGCCTCAAATGTGGGGGATCTACGTTCAAGTCCTACTCTGACTATTATCCTTGACTTATTTAAATAGGCCTTGAATCATAAACTGGTATTTTCTCAACTAATTGTAGTTCCTGCAAATATTTCAGTATTTGAATTCATCTTACGGGAAAGTGACAGACTCAATGGTGATATGTACACCAGTAAATTAAGCATTCCCAGAGTGGTTTTGGCACTGAGATTCACTAGAACAGAATGGCCCACCTCCATGCTACTAAATCTTCATATTCAGCAAAACATAGGGCCTTGCAATCTTTGTGCTGGGAATTACACCTGTTTCAATTTAATTCCTGAACCGTGCCTGAGAATTGTTTGGGACTGTTATTCAGTCTGGGTTCAAAATAATGCCAGGTGCTACACTAACAATTTAAAGTATAAAATTAAGTTAGAAAATTAAGACAATCAAGGCCAGTAATGGCCTCAAAAAGTTTGAATTTTCTAGTGGAATCTGTTTTGTTGTAAAATGCCTAATTTGGTTTTGCTTTCATGTGTAAATAAAAAATGTTATTTTAGATAGGTAAATCAAAGTAAAAACACAGTGAAACTGCAAGATAAGGCCAGTGCCCTAGATGATGTTTTACCACAGTCTGCTGAAATCCATCCAATTCCTCTGCAATTTTCAGAATTACCACTGATTTATTTATTTATTTATTTATTTTTTAATATTGGGAAGTCCCTAGGCTTTGCCAGCCAGATAAAAAACATCTATATAAGAATATGAATCCACTTGTGTCGTGGGTTGACCCCAGCCAGCAGCTAAATGCCCATACAGCTGGAAGGGTAAAAGCAAGAACAAACTCTTGGGTCAAGATAAAACCAGTTTATTAAGTGAAGGAAAGAGAGGGAAAAAACCCAACCAAACAAATGATGTAAAGGCAGTCCCTCACCACCTCCCACATGCAGACCATACCCAGCCAATCTCTGAGCAACCACTACCTTGGAAAAGACTGTCCCCTCAACTTTACTCTTGAGCACAATGTCACATGGCATGCAATATCCCTTTGGTCAATTTAGGTCAGCTGTCCTGGCTGTGTCCCCTCCTCAACTTCTTGTGCACCTCCAGCCTATTCACTGGCAGCTAGAGGGAGAAGTAGAGCAAGCCTTGATGCTGCAAAAGCACTGTCCAACACTAGTCAAAACATTGGTGTATTGTTAGGACCGTTTTAGCCACAGTTCCAAAACACTGCACCATACAGGCTGCCATGAAGGAAGTTAGCTCCATCCCAGCCAGACTCAAATGACAAACAGTCATTACCCAAAATGAACCAGAAACTTTTGACTAGTGAAAAACTATTATAACTGCCAAACATAAACAATAGACATAAACAATAACTCTCTGATCCACAAAGTAACCTGAAATCTAATCAGTGTAAATAATTGTGTACAGACCAAATCAGGGATGTATGTTTAGCCTCAGAGTAATACAACCATTAGATCATAAAATAAAGTTTAACATACTTTGTGGGTAACGTCTGTCAAGAAAGGCAAATTGTTTACTTTCTTAAGCATGTGCACCATCCTATTTACAGCAAGAGAGAAATAAGACTCAGAAAGCTTTTACTGAGGGATATGAAGTTCTGACTCCAATATCCACAAGATAAGAATTGCCCAGGTTTCAGTTACAGATTTTTTGGCTAGAGGTGTGGTACATAAAAAATAAACAGTTACAACGACTAAGAAATAATTTTGTCTATGAGATAAAGAATCCAAGAGCGGTTTATGCTCATTCTTTAGTAGTCCAATAAGCCAGTGAAGTTCATTACTGAGCTCTTTGCGAACTGATGACATATTTACAATATGAGGGAGCTTACTTATGTGTGGGTTTCTGTACTAATCTGTGGGTGATTGAAACTTCTTCCAAAAACTAATGCACCCAGGATGAAGGGAAAGCAAAAGGATCCTCTGTCTAGAGAGAAGCAAAACACAGAAGAGCCAAGATCCAGAATTCTCCTCATAAGCACATTAAAGCATCTGTTTATGTTGTTGGCATAGATGCCCATTCTTGTGACAGCCACAATTTCCTGTAAGCCTGTACAATAAATGGGGCTAGGCCCCAGATGAAATCCTGCATGAGCAATGCTAACTCAAGAACGTTCCAAGCGTGGGTTCTACTTCAGCAGGAGGAACATTTCATCTGTAGCTGTCAGTGGAGGAGATGACAACTCGCAGAGCTGGTGCTAGCATGCTGGTCAAGGCAGCACCCTCATAAAACATCACAGCAAACCCTTGAGAGATCAGTTACAAGCTGGCAAGTTGAAGTCTCAGGTACTTAAAGGTGTTGTGCCTCAACAATAGGAAAATGATGAAACCTTTTTCCTATGATAAGAAAACAAATTGGATATAAAGCACGGGAATGAAATAAAGATAAGATTTATTTCCCTGACTTAAGAGCAAAAGGGAGAAAGAGCTATTTATCTATCCTACTTCTTTTGGTGTGATATCTGAAAGTCAGTTTTCAACTTTTTCCTTCTTCATCTGCAAAAAGGAGAAGCTGCAGAAAATCCAAAGACTTCACGGCTGTCTATGGAGACAGAATGCCTCTGGCACCAATTGGGATGTAAATTTATCTGCTGTGGGCTTCATTAGAGGGTGATGATCAAACAAACATTTAGGTTTGCTTCTCCCAGTCTTTATGGGGAAGCCATGACTTGGAGAGGTGAGCTGCACCTATATTTTACATGTGGTGTAAAGATGCTCTTGCCAAATTTTTTCTCCAAATATTATCAGGAGGTTCTTGTTTCTTTTTACTATTTGGGAGACTCTAGGAAGGGAGAGGGTCTTTGAGGGTTTTTGTTGCACTGAGGCAAGGCTTCACAATAATTATAAAAGTGCATACGAAGGGTAATTCTACTGATGTAGTGTAAACTGATCCAGCACAACAATTATGTATCAAAAATGTCAGTGTTTTAGTATCAGTTCTTCTTTGATGCCATTTTAAAGGCAGAGGGGAGTGTCTAACAGGATACTAACCTGAGGTTTTCTATTTTTTTTGGAATTAAAATCTGAAAATTTCTATTTACCCTACGTATTTACATTACTCTGAATTGATTCATTTTTCAGGACACTTCAGAGAACTGAGCTGAATGACAGAGACCTAGCTGTCCACATCCCAACAGAGCAGCTGGGGCTAGTATGTGCTCGTACGCCTCAAGGCTCTCTGCTATAGAAAACATTGCTAAATTTTGGTACCCAAGATGAAGTTGAATACCTTTCCAAGATATGTAAATCCTCTCCATGCTCTGCATCAGATCTTCAGTCTCCAGTGCACAACGCTAAAGATTGTGAATCTAATGCTGAATTAGCAGAGAGAAATGCAGGACTGTGCAAAGACAACTAACTTTGATCCAGAGAGCCTCTCTGCAAAGTTACTTGGTATAGAAAGTGTTAACATGGCCCCACATATGAGTGGTGTAGGCAACAGACCTCCTTGTTTGTGTCAGATCACATAAAAGCTTCTTCTTTTACTTCAGGTTACATGGTGCATGGGTGACTACCTGCTGAGACAAGATGTAGAAACTCCCGAAACGTATCTCTTGCTTTGTGTAACTGACTTGGGTGATACTGCAAATATGTGGTGTATGTCCTGACAGGGAGTGGGAGACACAGAATAATGAGGGCTGCTTTTAGAAACCCTTTAGGTACATGTTTGATACAGACCTTTGCTGTTGGGACTGGTCTTGTTCTGGTCTAGCTCCATAATATTTACATGTAGTAGATATACCATAGAGAACACAGCCTCTAAAATTAAAATTTGGTGTATATGGTAGAGTCAGGCTGCCTTTCCACACTCAAAACTGGATTGAATTTTGAATATTTTTTAAATTTTTTTCCATTGTCACTCAGCATTGCACTCTGGTAGATCTTAAGGACAAGTAAGAAAAAGAATAGTAAACATGCTAGGATTTCTTTTTTTTTTTTTTTTTTTTTTCCAGANTTTTTTTTTTTTTTTTCCAGAATTATAGATAGATATATTCATCCGGTGCACTATACTCATTTAATTAGCTAGGAGAGAAAGGAGAGTCATTTAATGCAAGAGGAACATTTACAGTGTACGGTCAACATTTCTGGGAATTTATGACTGACACATTTATTTGAGGTTGTTAAGGAGGTCTTGCTCTGACTAATAAGTCCTTAGAGAGTCATAATTTAAGCCTGATGGATGATTGACCCTGGTGCTCATGGGCGACTTCAACCANAAGCATTTTTTTAAAATTTCTCATACTCTTCCTACTCAGTTGTTTATAAAATATATTATCTTGTTTTCATCTTTGTAAAAATGTTAAACTAAACATGCCTTTATATATCTGCGTTACATTTTCACAAAATATTGTCTAGAGTAAGTCTCCCATATCTACAATTTCCTTTACAGTAATTTTTTACAGAAATACAAGTGCTGATTTAACTGGCCATAAAAAGAGAACATTTATTCACAGCATCTGGCTTATATGCTATGTTCAGAGCGGCAAACGTTTTTGATCGAAACAGCATTGGTTCATCTAGACCATCCCCCTGCCTGTGTTACTGCAGTTCATATTGCACCATTTAATTGAAAACTAAGCAGCCAAATGAATACTATTTTGCAGCATCCAGCATTCCTCCCAAAAGAACAGTGATAAAATATATTGTAAGAACTAGAACCAGCTGACAACAGACATTTAACAAATCACATTTCAAAGAGGGGGAAAAGAAAAAGAAAAGGATTTCAATCATGTTATAAAGTACAAAACTCATGTTCACTGCAAGTTCTGATGTTCAGATCTCTCTTTTTCTTTACATCTCTCTCCAACCCCTTTGCTTCCTGTGTCACACAGCATTTATTTTCTCAGTCTTAATGCCAATTTCAGTATATTGGATTACAGGTGAGATAAGTTCATTGGTACAACTGGCAGTGTAAATACCATTATGTTTGTACTTAAGTGTTTTTACAAACCTAATTTTCAATTTGGTATATTCCCAATTTTTTAATTGGAGTAGTTAACATAAAAAGAATGCAAATGTATAAATACTACCTTCTATATTTCTAAAAATGTATTCTCTGATCTGTTGTTCATTTGGACAGGTATGAGAATCTTGTCATAGCACGACAGATGTTTCATAATAGTTTAAGTATTAGAAAAAAAGCAAATTAGTAAAGAAATCAAACAATCGTTTGTCTAGTATAATATTTTATTTCTTTATCATAAACTATTTTTGGGCTGTACTGCACATTCTTGTCCCCAGCAAGGTAGAGAAAAATTAGTTTAATTTTCAGGTCATGATTAGGACTTAAAAACTTACACAGACAGTTTAATTATTTATTCATCTTCCCTTTTGATTTAAACACTTCACATCAAAGAGTATCTGTCTACATCCTTGCATAGCATTGACCTAAGCTTTAAAGCAAAATAAAGCAAGGTTATGTAATCAATTCAAACAGCGGCAGCACCCTTTCTCCAGTGGTGATCACATCTCAGGCAAATCAGGCACTGGCAGACTCAACTTGGATTATAATTCTGCTCCACACTCTATTTTCCTCTAAATAAAACTCCAACTCCCAAAAGACAAATGTTGCAGTAAGCTCCATAATGAATTACTGGAGACCAGAGGAGGGAAAGAATGCTTTCTCATGAAAGGGACTTTAAATTCATCCAGTCCCTTTTTCATTGTCAGTAAAAAGTACATGCAAGTGTCATCTTTTGACTCCCACCTTGGGCTGAGCATCACAACTGTAGTGCAAAAAAAAGTGCTAACATAGATGAGCAATCTAATGCAATCTTCAATAAGTCATTAGCCCATAAAACTCCCACTTTTCTCAAAGACCTGAGCAAATAACTTGGTCTTAGAGTAGCCATTTAATAATTTCACATCAGGAAGAGAAAATATGCTGCTGATATATATGTGCTAATATATTAGACTCAATATAAAGAATACAAACTGAGAAGAATGGTGGTATTTGAAAAGAAGTGGGTCAATGGAACATAAATTCATGGGCAAACATGAGAGATGACTCCAGTGCAATAGAAATGGACAATGTCCATTAGATATGCTTCCTTGTTTGAGACAAATTATGACTAGTTGTCCTGGTTTGAGCAACACACTATTTCTCTTTCAGTAATTTTGCTTTTCAGCAAGGTCTCTTCTAATGCTTGGGAAAACTGCATTTTTAGAAGACTGCAGTATCTGAATTTGTAAAAATATTTACTTTTAGCCAGTTATGGTATGCGGGTTTCAAGGTCTTAGTGTTTTCGAGCTCGCCAGGTGCGGGGATGAGGAGGAGTGAGGCCCGGGCACTTGACCCAAGCTGGCCAACAGGATTATTTCATACCATGAACAACACACTCAATATAAATTAGAAAGTTTGCCAAGGAGTTTCTTCAGTTCTATGATGGCTGCAATCCAGAGAACTTCTTGCCCTGGCGCTGGACCCTTTAGGCCATCCCTTCGTCCTGAAGCCGTAGTGCTCGCAGTGTCCCACATTTGCTGTCCACTGCTGGGAGTGCACAGCTTCCTACTGATATGATTGGCTGAGTATATTCCTCATATATTTTATGTCGGTATCAGGATCAATATTGGTTCTTTATTATTATCAATGTTAATTATTTAGTACTATTCTATTAAATCTGTTTATATTTCAACCCCCAGGTTTCCTTGTTTTTTTTCCCAATTTCCTTTCCCCATTGGGAAGGGTCATTGGGTGATAGAATAATTGTCTAAATGATAATAAATTGTGGGTTCTTCAAACCATAACAGCAGCAAAGTGAAAATCTAGGAAGGTTTCACAGTAAAACTGAACACGTCAAGGATCTACACCTCTAAATGAAGTCCCGTGACACAGGAATTGAATTAGGAAAGCTGAAACCACAATACAGTAGTGATTTCAAGTCCACATCTGTCTCTGCCAATGTCTGTTCTCAAGATCTTACCACATCAGACGGTCTATCTCCGAGTTACTGTTCTTAGACTTAGAAGAACTGGGATGAAACTACTGCATACTATATTTATTATCTACTCTATTATATCTTAATATATGCATTAAGAATATAGCTGGTAAAACGTAGGAGAAATCTGCAATGATACAGTACAGGAAGAGAGACAAAAACATTGAATGAAATGGAAAATGCATTGATGAAATATAGTGTATAGCAAGCACATTGCTATTTTTACTGTCCCATGTTTACCAGAAAAGGAATTTGTTCATTCTTGATTGAATTTGGAATCCCCATGTAACATCCCACACCAGCTCTGATTAATGTTACTTAGTTTTCATAAATGAACCTTCCCTCATTTATACCTTTAAAAAAAAAAAAGTCTCATTAACTTTAAGTTAAACAAGGTATTCAAAGCTCAAGACCAAAAGCCTTCCAAGACGACTGAAAACTCACATTTTCAAATGACACATTTAAAAGACAGTAGAAGCATTAAAATATTTCTGAACTACTTACTGTTCCATAGACAGAAAAGCTCCCATAGAAATTCTCACAGTGTTTACACCAAAAAAACCAACCAAACTGAAAAACCGTCAAGAAGCTACTGTTCTTTGAGTTCACGTAATCATGGTTTTCTTCCTAAAGAAATATTAAGAAACATTTTAAAATCTTTTCCCCCGAGTTCCACGATGACAGTTGTTACTTGCCATTGTGTGCTAAAGTGGTCACTTGTAAAAACAGGTAAAGTATACCTTGAAGCTTACGTATGCAGTCCTGGACCTTTGGTGAATATGATGGATATGCAAGAACATGAGTTTAACAATCTGCACATGCAGCTTTGGGAAATAAAATTCATGGCCTCAATAACTGCCCTGAAACAGGGCTTAGAAAAATATTTTGTGCTCCAAAACTAGCCATCTTCTGAAACCATAAAGAGGAATGTTTGTTCCTGCATTTATTCAAATAGAACTATAAACAATGTGCATTTTTAACACAGCTTTAAGTGTTAGCCTATATTTTAGAGGACATGAAGGTCATTGCACACTGCACAACCACTATTGCAGCAAATGTTTGTGCTGTAGGTCTTCGATGGGAAGGAATGTTGAAAATCACCTTCAGATATCCCGACCTCAGGGATAGACTCATCAGCTTAGTGTCTTCCTTTGTAACTCTTCTGTCTCATCCGTCCTCCCTATTTCACTTCACTTGGTCTTTGAACCTTGCTGTGTCTGTAATACATCATGTCACATTTTTCAAACTGCAGTATATGTTAAAAAAAATCAAGCAAGTGAGCAGAAGATGCTGTCTGGTACTCTCTTCCCAACTGTTGGATAATGGAGAGTTCTCTGCTGTTTTTTGTAACTGCTGGATATAAAACTGGCTTCAGTCTCTCTTCCCAGTCTTCCCCTCTGCTTTCTTTCATGACACTGCTTATTCTCCCCACTTCTGCTGTTCTTGTGAAACAGAAGAATGATGTTTGGACCCTAAAGAGAGCCAGATTCCCTCTGCACCACTCTGACATATCCTGGCTTTCATGATATTTTTCAGTCAAAGCAGTCACTGACAGCCATTTGTCTAACTCATGAACTACTTAAAGGCAATCAGGACTTCCCAACAAAAAATATCTGATGAGAAAACTGTCCACTTATCTAATGATAACGTCTATTTAAATGTAAGAGTTTATATGTAGGCGTTGAAAGATGGAATAGATGACTAAATGCTGTTACCGTCAATGGAAAGATCTCCATTTTGTCTACTCAATGACTGTTTGAACCTAGTAAGATGTTCCACTGATTCATCACTGTACGTTCAACTCAGTTGCCTACATGGAGGCTTTTAGTGCCATCTGAGATCTCACAGATCACCTTGCCAGACGTCCAGCTGTTTCTATATTGACTCGAGTGTCCCCTGCAGGGACTGCACAGCATCTGGCAGCTCTGAGCAGAAGCCTTCCATCTCTGTGGAGTCTCAGCTGGCAGTAGACACAAGTGTGTAGGTGAATACTCCAGGCTTCACTGAACTTATTGATGGTTACCTTAAGAAGGATCTAGACAACTATCTCACATGTACAGACATTTACATATTGAAATTGGTAGGTTAGGTGATTAAAGGCTCATCTCCACACACACAAAGGAGCTCAGAGACCCAATGGCAGCTGGGGAAACCCCAATAACCCAGTCAGAGGAATGAGCCCCTGACCCATTCCCTCCCAGGCCATCCCAGGAGGGTGTCAGCCCCATGAGCTGGGATTGAGACCCATAACCACTAGACAGCTGTATGGGCTCCCCAGGCAGCCTTACAGACTGAGGGTGGATACTGCCTTTAGAGGTATGAGACTTCTTATGAGATGCAGGAGAAAAGCATCTTGGGATTGCACAAGACTCCCCATGCGATGTTTAGGGGAGGAACCAAAGGCGTGGAAAGGATGGAATAAGGTGGTCTGGGGAAGAACAAGGATGGGAAAATAGAGGGATAAGGTGATAAACCAGCAAAACAGTGCAGATAAAGAGGCTGCTGGTTAGTACTCGTGCCTGGCCGTGGCTTGCATCTGATCTGCACAGTCGGTCCTGACTTCTTATTAAACTCCATTTCTAATTATTTTCCTGAATGAAGATACTCTCTATTCTGTGAACATGTGTGCGTGTGGAGGTTTGAGTGCCAGCAATTGTTGTGGAAACTGTGGGTTATAAGCATTATGTGCCCAGGGTGCCAGAAACTGGAGACACCAGAGTGTGTGCAACTTGTGTGGGTGTATATGTCGATGTGTCATCACCAGCAAGGATAAAGCTGGACTGGCTGGTGAGTAGGATGGAAGCTTGATAGTCAGATATTATAGCAGCTATAAGTCTGGATGAGATATTAGAGAGACTAGAGAGCTTTAGCACTGGCTATTGAAGAGGCCAGGAGTTCCAATTCAGCATTTGGGGACAATGTAAGATCTGGAGGTTGGCTACTGGTAAGGTCATAAGTCCTAACCAGCTACCAGAAAGACCCATTTGCATGTAAGTGTCTGTACGTGAAGCAGCTGGGATACCAGGGGATCCAGTTGCCAGCTACTGGTTAAACTGGAAGCATAAGGCCAGCCAGCACATGTGTCTGTGGATGCATGTGTAGGTCTAAGTAACAACAGCTGAACTGGAGCTGTGGGCCTTGGGGATTCATGTATCCACGTGCCAGCAGCCGGGATGAGAGATCAGGGATCCAGAGCCAGCTACTGAATAGACCTGGGTGTTTAAGGCCAGCAAATGGACACGTACTGTATATGTATATATGTGTATATATTTCCTGCTAACAGACCTTCACCTGGAACAGCCAGAAAGGGTGGCAGGATCAGACTATTTGAATTTAGATCCACAGTTGTTGCTGGAACAGTGATTTTGTTCTTGATCTCAGCAAGTACTGTTCAGAGCTGAAACCCACTGTGTCCTTCCAGCAAAAGCCATTTTATTTCCTTAGGAATGGCAAATGTACTTTCTGTTGACCAAATGAGTTTCTGTATCATTGGAGGACTCTGCAGGCATAATGCCCCTGTTGTCTTCACAGCCATGGGTGTTTCCTAACTTAAATACATTCTCCTGCAGCTCTCCTCCCCACATCTTAGACAATTTCTGAGATGAAAGCTTTCAATACACCTACAGCAATGTTCCTTCCACCCTTGACGGTCAGAGTTCACACAACTTCCCAATGAAAGACATGATTTCAGGCATCCTCAGATGGCCCTTGCAACTGCAGGTAAAAGATCAGTAGTCTGGCTTTCTGGTTATGCTTCATGTACTGTCATGCTCAGCTGCATGTTAACCCCACAGTTGACATACTTTCCTCAAATTTCTTCTTGGAAACTCCTATTTGTATCACCCTGCTCACATACTACTTTTACAAAATCCTCTTCACAAAGACCTTAGTTGGAGTAAGAAAGGGAAACTCTAGTCATGGACCCAGCTGGGCACCCTCTGTTCCCTACAAGTAGACACCAATGTGATATACTGTCCACCTTAAGCAGCCAGCCCCTAGCTTACAAAAATACCTCCTTTTCTCTCCAATCCCTTAAGGAACTTAAGTTTTCTTTACTGCTAAAAGTGGCCATAAAGTTCATTGAAAACTCTCTGTCTTGGTAACTTTGATTATTCATGTAAATACAAGAGAAAACAGATAGATGATGCTATGAAACAGTTTCTTTACATGTTTGAGTCATTTAATTTTCCTGTATCCTACCTGAAGCAAAGGCTATAACACCAACCTCATGGGCCCTCAGAAACCTGTCCATATGTACTATCTGACTGTTCAAGCTTCACCATCCATGGTACCAAATACACAGAATTTCGTATAGGGTAGTAGAGGAAATTAAACAGCAGAATGGAAATTAAACTTCCTCCTCATAGAAATACACTATCTTCCATGTCTTATGGGAAGCTTTCTTACTGGAAGATTTTAGTTGAAGGATAAGCCTTTCTGACAATCTGGGGTAAGATTTTCAGAAATAGAAGGCTAAAGTTTGCCACCTAAATCCATATTTGGATCTCTAACTGATTAAAAGTTCATTTCTTTCAGATTGTTTCAGAATCAAAGACTGTATCAGCAGGAGAGCCAGAGAGCACACAGCATTACTGAAAGCCAGGCAGGTGTTTGAATAGGACCTTATATTTATCTATTCCTGAACTTTTATTTTTTGAAGGGTTTGGCCCAGCATTTGAGTTGTTTCTTTGCAGGGAAAGAAGCAGGGGGAGATTGCAATAAAAAACAAACAGAAGAAGGTCTCTTCTGTTCTAAAACTCTCTGCCTACCCTTTCTGATGTGCATCTCATTTCTGGCTGGGAAGGGAATGAGCTTGCATAATGAATAATAAACTCTGCTGAAGCTCAGATCTGTTATGCAAATAAACATATTAAATGAATGCATTTTCCATGCAGCATAGCTTCTGCCAGGAAATTTGTTGAAAACATTGTTTTGCCATTGACAAAGGCAGCGTGCCAAATACAAACCTGGTGTGAGTGGGCGCAACTCGACTGGTTTCAGTGGCGTTGTGCCCATTCACACCAGGCCTGTAATTGGCCTATTGTGCTTCAAAGGCTTTCATTATCCAAGATGTGCCAAAGTGCAGATAAACAAATTCTTCAAGTACAGAGAGCTTTTTCAGGGTCAACACTAATTTTCAGTGCACTTAGCAGGCATAAACTCCTTCTGGCTGAGTTCAGTCTGTGGCTGTACCAACTTTCTAACCTACAAAATGAAAATCCTTGGGTACTCTCAACTCCCTCTCATCTGCAGAATTGCTAAAATGAGCCAGCCTAGAAGGCAGCAGCTTCAGAAATTGTATCGCAGTAAAGGATGGGAAACTGGACTGATTCAATAAAAATTGACCTGACCTTCCTGTTCTGACTTCATCCCAGGCAAAATCTCTTTCAAGTTTCAGAAATGTTTTATTTACTCTTTCTCTCCACAAGTTATGTCAAATGTCAGACCAAAAGGCTAAGCGTACAAAAAAGTATAAGATGGACTGTTTCTGTGAGATCTTTAACATGGTTTTATGGTTCCAAATTATGTAAATAAACACCTTAATTTTGTGTGTTGTGCACATGGATTAAGTCATACCCCAGAACCGTTTGAAGTATACCCATGCAATTTCAGAGAGAAGATGTAATATTTCTGAAGTCAGCATTTCCTTTAGCTCAGATA
The DNA here is from genome assembly GCA_008711295.1 of Anarhynchus alexandrinus. NCBI lineage: Eukaryota > Metazoa > Chordata > Aves > Charadriiformes > Charadriidae > Anarhynchus > Anarhynchus alexandrinus. The sequence goes on from VUYV01000073.1 coordinate 346,253, forward strand.
CACCAGACTCCGAGGACTGTAACTGTCACATAAAGACATGCTAACAAATGTCGAATTTGGCAAACAATTACTAAGGTGAGCACTACAATATTTGCCCTGAGAAAAGTCTAACAACTCTGTCACATTCTATTACATTAGAGTCATAGGGGCATCTAAATGGTTAAAATATGGTGACTGAGATTTAGATCCTAAGGAGAGAGAATCGAAGATTAATGTGAGACTTTGTGAGAATTAACAGAACTGTATGCGGTATAAGAAGAGTAAATCTGATAAGACACAATTTTTTATTCAAGCTGACTTCTTTAACTTTTATGGAATGTAAAAATGAAGCTGGCTGCATAAGATCAGGTCACCTATTGCCTGGGGAAACAGACCTGATTTTATTGTCTTGATTTTGGGAGGTTTACATCCCAATCTGTCTTCATCCAGGCATAAGAAATCCTGGTGCAATTTGTCTGACATAGAAATTACTGGCTTTCATAACATTTTCATCATAATTTGAGTTTGGTTTTCTATTTCACCTACCTTTTTTACATTGGAAGTACAGCTGTTACATATATGAGCAGCTTCTCTGGCACAAAGCTTAAAAAACAGGTTCCTTGCTATACAAGTGTGGCATAACAGCAAATAGTGCAATTAAATCAAAGCTGCAATAATCTGCAGTTCCACTGACAGATATCTGCAAATAACTTCAATGTGACTTATGTGCAAAGATAATGAATTCTATAATGCAAATTTACACATGGGGGTCAAATAAGGAACTTCTTTGTATTTGACAGTACATTGGGTATTAGGTATTTGTCACAAAATAAATAATTCATCTCACATAGCCACTTGCTATGTAAATGATAGTCTATGTATATTAAAGCATTTAGCACTTAGAATAAAATGGACAGCTGGGGCCAAATGAATATCTCTCAGGACACATTACCATTACAGTTCCCCTGTGAGTTTTTAACTCTTTTCAATTCTGAGGGCTGTCATGAGGACATTAATTGAATAAGGCACAGAGTTCATTCTAATGCAGGCAGAGCCACAAAAAAGAGGAAAATAATGTAAAGCAGTACATTAATTTCAGATTCTACTTTCCCCCCTTTTTAATGTTTCTCAAATCCCTGGTGTAATTTGGATCTGACTCAATTTAGGAAAAAAATAAAGGTTAAATATTTTCAAAATATCAAACAGATGACAATCAAAACATAATCAAAAAATGTTTAACATAAGCTGGGATTTGGGTAGAATTTGAGGCCCAAATCTACCCCTTAATTCCTCATGAATTTCGGACTCTCATTGAACACATCCTTTCATTCCAGCTCCCTGATAGTTTCCTCTCCTGTTCGCTCAGACCCAAAGTGAACTTTAAACAGATCGTGAAGATTCACACACCAAAGAGCGGGCACGCAAGTGGATGGGTTAAGGGTATATCTCCACACCCTATGGAGAGGGTAAATTGGAGTGCATGCTCTCAGTCCTACCCAGCCTTGCAGAAATGTCCTGTAAAGATAAAAGAGACTGAGCTGTTTCAACTTTCTGTACCCTGCTCCTGCAGTTAGAAACACCACGAGAATCAAATCATCTCTCACAGTTGTAGCTGTGAATCCAAGGAAACACCAGTAAACTCGGTAGAGTTGCTTGAGACTTATACCTTGGTTTAAACTCAGCACATTCGCTCCACTGGAACTGCACTGATATAAACGGGACTTTCAGTATTCAGTGATTACTTTGAGTATGGTATAAACCAGACTGAACCTGATTTACTGATCTAGCTGTTACATACATTTCAGTTATCTTTTCCTCAATGGTTTCAACATGCTTATGTGATACCTCTGCCAACAACCTAGGCTTCTCTAGGGCTAATTTAACAGCCATAGATCAGATTATACAGAAATATGATCTAATATACAGATAAGTCATTTAAAAAATAAAGTCTTAGCATCTGTGATCATCACTGTTGTATCCGTGTAAAATCTAAGCTGTGGTAGAATAGATTATACAGATGAAAAGCAAAGACAGACAGATAAAAGATTCTATGTTTTAATCATTCACAAAATATGCCTGTTCTAAAGTTAACCTCCTAAACCCCAAGACAGCAAGAACTGTGTTTTTTAATACTGCATACCAACATTTATTTCAATTTCAGTTTATATTATAATGATACTAGTTATCGTAAAATGAGATCCCTGCTGAATTCAGCTTTGACTTAAGGCAATGAAATTGTAAGAGTTACAACTATACATGTCCTGGATTTTCAGTATCCTGGTTCAGCAGAAAAATTGTTAGCGTAACCAGCATTTGACCCAACACATTCTCATCCAATTCTTTAAAACAAAAGAAAGTGGAAGATAGTGCTAGATTAGAAAAGATAACTAAATCTTTTTGTGTTTCTGTAATGTAGAGGTTCAGTGGTTGAGAATTTAGAGGTTCACTTATAAATACAAAGAAAAACCTTTGTGCTTCTATCTCCTGGTCATTTGAGCCTTTGAGCGTAGTTCAAAGACACCTGAGGCAGCATTACTCTGGTTGGCAAATCCATCTAGTATAGTGCAAACTTTGGCAAACTGGCGTTTGGACCTCAAGTAGCAACATTGGGATAATAACGGGCAGCACCAGGCTTTGCCCAGGAATCTGGACTTTGCTATTCAGGTCAGGCAGACACCAAACAAGCTGTTTCTGGAGTGCTCTTTATTCTGCAGCTACCACAGGTGGATGCAGTGCTCCGCTGCACCGTCAGTATGCCCTTAGCTACCTGCCTGGTTTGCTTTATTCACGGCTGTAAACAGTTTGCCACATTTGAAGTCAGAAAGGAAACCTGTCAGCGGCTGTGAGGGTGGAGAGTAAGGAGGAAGGGGGTTCTTTTGGGGCTGGTTAGGGTCATCTAAACATAATTTACTTGAACATTTCAATATTATAGCCTTCCTCACTGCTTTAAACATGTCTGTCTACAATCTGATAATGCCTCCACAGTCAGCAGTGTAGAAAGAGGACCTTAGACCTTTTCTGCAATAACTCTAGTCCTGGTGGATTCAAACTCTCATTGGTTTTGCTCTCAAACTCACATTTGTAATATGGTGACAGCTGGCTCAGTGCTTTTTTATGTCATTAAAATCCAATGTCTTAAAAGAGTAAGTTCTGTGAAGCCAAGACAGCATTTCAAACACAGAAAACAAAAAGTGTACTAAAATCTCGGTTGGAGGGGTTTTCTCTGTGAGATAACCTTTCCTTCACAGCCATAATTGAAAGATACTAATATGTGGCATGAAGTGGGCATGCTGCTGCCATGTACAAAATAGCTTGGACCTCCAGCTGTGGAAGTTGGTCAAGAAGGCCAGGAATTTTTCAGTGTGACTACTCCCACCTGAAGCTGATGCTTTGTTGAAATCGATGGAGGACAAAGAGGATTACGGATCCCCCTTACAGACCATCACCTGTGGCATACAAATGCAATGCCCATTCCAGTGGCATGTGAATCACACACGATGCCTCTCCTTGCAGATGAGAGCTGTTTCTGGCTCTCCTGGTGGTATGGGAAGGCACACAAAACAGATGAAAACTGTGAATTGAGACAGTTGTCAAGAGTCCCTTGACCACTGGGTTAGTGGGAGATTTGTCAAATGCTGATACATCTCTCTCTCTCTCTCTCTCGTGTCCTTCTCCAGCAGCAGAATGTACAAGTTCTTTGCAGATGGAAAGCTACATCATCTCGCTCATGAGCTGCTATCTCCCCTGCCTGTCTCCCTCTGAGATTGCCCTTTCTCTGCGTGTTCTTGTCATATCCTCAAGGTCAAAAAGTGTGGAAGAACATAATGTTTTTCCAGGTGTTTTTCCTAAAATGTTTATTCTCTGAAGATGCTGTTGTTAAAGACTTCACAATAATAGGAGTAGTGGCATGCAGAGCATGAGCATTTAATGCAGCATACTGAGTTTTCAAATCTGTCTTTATTTCCACTGGAAGGGAGATATTGCTTGATGAAAGAAAATTCTGAAATAAATAACTGGAAATTGATTTTGATCAATCAAAATGTTTCATTTTGATTAAATTAGTCTTGCAATATGATTTTGAATTAACCCCAAATACAGTGGAACGATAATACATGTAATAGTAGAATAGGAGCTTAGTCATTTCAAAGGTGAAATTGAACCATCTTGTTCTAAGAATGTCAAAATGCGGTTTTTGGTTTTGTCAAAATATAGTATCAAGTGGATGTGCATACCCCTACAAACCATTTCAATTTCAGAGAAACTGTATTTGCAAGTGGAAAGTTCTTCCATCTTTTTTTTTTTTCTGACCAATGTTAAACAGACATTGTTTTCACAGGAAAAGGGAAGGAAACCAACATACACAAAAGTAAATACATGGTTTCCATCTGTTCATTCGAGTGTACATTTTATCTCTTCCTGATCCAAAGACCACTGAAGTTAATGAAGAGATTCTCTTGAACACTTAGCGTGCCTTTAATTTTTGAGCAAATGTTGAGACAAGCACAAAACAGCTTATGTGCTTCCCCATATCACACTCCTTCCATGAACTTGCATGCTAATCCACAGGTTAGCAATTCTGAGGTCTCTGTTGATGAACAATTAGTGCAGCAAACTGTGAGGTGTTTATTGTGATGTGCAAAATTTTGGCAAAAATATTCCCTAACCCATTTTACCTATGAAAGGAATTTGAGTTGTTGATCCCAAGAGCACACAGCACTAATCTGCTTCTCATATAATACACTTTTCCTTTCTTTCTCACTTTGATTACTTCTGAAGTCTAGTTTGTTATTGTTCATTATTTGTTATTGTTTTATTATTTATTATTCATTTCTCAGTTTGCTCTGTTATTTATCTTTCTTCTTTGCTATTGCTTTATTTGTTTGCGTTCTATTTCTACAATATTTTTCCTTTTGCTATTATTTTTCTTCATTAGTTGCAGTGAAATTTTATCTCTGCATATCATGTAGCTTGTTTTTATTTCATTATTTCCCATGTTTGTGTTACACAGTCACCACTGCTCAGCCTCACAAAGTCTTCTAAAGGCAACTCTTATCGATGCAGCACCACTGAACTGCACAGATAATGCTTTATTAAATGTTAGACTGAAGCTGAAATCTTACACAGTAGGTAGCATAAAATCATTACCAGCTAGAATATTTTTGAGGATCAAGATGATAATGATAAGAGCAATGTCCCAACAGGGGACTCACCACTTATTACTTAATCCACAAGCCCCCTACAGGTGTGTTTTGGTGTCATTGAATGCCCACCCAAGGGTTATATGAAAGCCTGAAGCTAAGACACATAAATGGTTCTATAAAGGTCTTGTAACACAGTCTAAGCTCTCTGGTTTTCAGGGACTTTATATTATTAATAAGAAGTTAATGGGAAGTAAAAATATTGCGTGGGAAATGTGTTCATAAAAGCCTTACTTTCTTTGTGTCTCTCTCCTGTAAAACTGCTCAGGAAATATCATCCCACACTGTCTTTTCTTTTTAAAAAGTATATGTGAGCTATCTCTCATGTCTTTTTTATCTGTGGAATATTTAGATATGTAATATAAAAAGGATTTGTAAAACAAATAATGGTCCCCACACTCTGGATTTCTCCAGTCAGAGCAAATGCAATGTTATTCATTTCATAATCTGGACTATATTTCAGATATGAAAGGCCAAAGTAAGTTAATACTTTCCTGAGCAAAGCTATCAAGCAAACACTATAAAAATGTTATATGGTCTTTCCCTCTCATCATGTTAGTGTAGATCTTTGATCCTCAGATCCACAATTTTAGAATCTTAAAGGACTGAGAAGATCTACCATTTCTTTAATAATACTGGTCACTTTCATGAACTGTGTAATGTCCTCTACTTGGATGGTCAAGATTTTCAGGCTGATTTATGTCTCTCTTTTGAATTATTATTAACCTTTTCAAAGGTCTGTGCTCTACTACAAGTCTGCATTTCCCTCTAAATCTCTTAGAAAATCTGTTCAGGAGTTATGTATCGGAACAGTTGGGGTTGGATTTTTTTGGTATTTTTTTTTCCCTTTGGACCCTTGCATAAGCAGGTCAAGTCCAATGCTCTCCAGTCAGATCAGTGTTACAAGAGCATGTCGTATGACTTTGCGTGTCGTATCTGTTGTTCAGGGAAGGGATCCTCACAGCGAATCTAATTTGTATAAAATAGCAGGGCTCCTCACTGTCTGTCACATTTACCATAGACATGCAAATGACAAAGCCTTTGAGTCAAGGCTGTAATACATCACCTAACAAAGCAGAGGTTGGATCCTAGCCCTAACTGAATTCCCATAAATCACAGTGGGACCAGGCTTTTAGCCACTGCTATACAGAAGGCGTTACATACCGGGGACTGAAATTGCTCACAAGATGTACTTTTGTACCAGGTGGCTGTGTTGCACCATTCTGTAAACCATGTTTAGCATAAAGGCCTTATTTCAGATACTTCAGACACTGTGAATTAGTGTGTCTGATAAGACCAAATCTCTAAATTTGTGATCTTTCCCCTCCAACACAAACAGGACACTCAGAGTCTGCAGCAAGAAGCTTCATTAAGTCAGGTGTTTAACAGAAGCTTCCCTCTAGCTAAGTTTGCCTAAATGATGTACAATTTCTTTTCATGGAACACACAGGCAAATACACCAAATACATATTATAAAAGAATATCACTTAGTAGATTTCACTGAGACTGAAGCCTGGAGAACTATATTGATGCCCAACACAGTCTTACAGTGAGACCCCACCAGTTTCAGATTACACTTCCGTGACCATTTCTCTGTGTAATGGCTTTTGTTTCTCATTCTTTTTAATGTTAAATTCTGCAGTTCTTGCAAGTGGTCAAATATTACCCATCCACATTGGTGTAAAACCAATGCAAAAAGGATTCTATTACTTTCAGCTAAATAATTTTCCTTAAAAAAAATTACATACAGCGGATGCCTGAGAAAATCGAGAGGGGAATAGTAGATATACAAACCCTTCTCTTTCCTTCCAGTAGCATGAGGTAAATTGCACGATAAATCAATTTTTATGGATGCTGTTGACTTGCAACATTTGCTGCTTTTAAAAATTAATAGCTGAAATAATGAACATTCCCAAAAACTCTCTGAACAGCCAGCTTGATTAATTCCCTGAAATGAAAAGCAGTTGACAGGTGCAATATTCTCAGCTGAAATTTTCTGTAGCATGATCAGACTGCAATCTAAACTTATTCCAGTAACACAAGTTTGCTTGCTTTGGTTTTAATTTGTGGGAAAATAAACAAACCTAAGTCCTGTATTGTGCTTTGCCTACACATGCATACACACACATCTGTAAAATATTCCTTCCTATGAAATTCAATAAAATTTAATTTTTGTGTAAATATTGTTTTGAAGGCATAATAGCACTGCATACTGCAAGTGTCATCACTTCATATTAATATTGCATTATTGACAAACTGATAAGAAATTCCTGGGTATAAGGAAATGTGCACTGCATTTTGAACATTTTCTAGATAGTGGTCCACATCCCAAAGTGGTGTAACCAGGAATACCTCCTCTGAGTGAACTGCACTTACACAGCTTCACATAAGTACTTCCATTTACCTCCCTCTCTGGGTCTCATTATTCATGGTCCCTTAACCTATAAGCAGGGATTAAACATGAAAAAGTGTTAACCATTTGTCTTTCTGACTTTTTTTTCTAGAGCTGAAATTAAATAATACTGTTGTCTACAATGAGAAATATTTATGATATATTTCAAGTTAGGAAAAAAATATAAATTAAAAATCTTCTGGTTAAGCATTAGGGCATGTGTTCAATTTTTTAAAATGTACATACAATTAAAAATATCTGAAATGTAATGCCATTCTATGTTCTTTATTGCCCTGCTTTTTATTGCTAATGGAGATATTGGTCTGAAATAATTGAGACAGATGCCTGAAGTCACTATTGATGAGGCTGCCTGAGATAGTCAGATGATCCAGGTGACCCTATCCTGTATCACAAGAAGTGGATGGACAGAAAAGCTTTACTTTCAATGAGCAAAGGTCATCAGTTGCTCAGCCATATATATTCTTTGCTACCTACAGATTCTTAAACATCAGCATTCTGCATGAAAAATAAGCAAAAGATGGTTTTAGTCTCATTGCAAGCAATTTGATGCTCTTTTTTATTTTTCATGACATGAAGGTCCGTGGTTGCTATCTTATCACCTATGGAGGTTTTTCCTCCATTATTCAGAAGTTGGGGGTTGGACTAGATGATCTCCAGAGGTCCCTTCCAACCCTGACCATTCTGTGATTCTGTGAAGTGTCCTCTGCAGACCAACAATTTTGTTGTTACTGTGAGAGGAAACTGTGGAGGCAACTGTATTTTATGTTCTGTTCAGGCATTCAGCTAAATAAACCTATATATGAATGTGTGAGTCAGACTGTTTGAAGGAAACCTTGGTGAAAATTTCAGTAGGCAGATGGGGACATCATCTATGTTGTTGTTGAAGTCTTCCAAGATAATAAATATTACTGTCTTGATAATCATGTTAGATAACTTCTCTATCAGCAGCTCTTGGAACTGTTAAATGTCTGGGGGTTTTATAGATTAACAAGATGTCAAGGCTGGTCTTTCCTGTAGTCTTACAAAATAAAGGGAAATGCTCAAGGGAATCTGCTTCAACTGAATTCATTTAATCTCTCAAATATGCAGTGGAATTACAGAGGGTTAGTTAATAAAACCATGCAATCTGTTTATCAAATATGTCAAAAAGAAATTCATTTACAAAAAGTAAGCATTTCCACTGCAACATGCAGACTATTTTTAGGATAAGACTTCCCAATGCATACACAATCCATGAAAATATGGTATCAGAAGACACAGGAACAAGTAGCAGGGCAAGATGGGCTTAGAAATATGACTCTGGAGAAAAATTATAAGCTTATCAGGAATAAAGAACCATGAAAACAAACTTCTATATAACAGTTAGACAAAGTGAGAAATATGAAGGTTTGCTCCTAGCTCAACTCTAATCAAGGTATGCCTCTTTGTTCAACTAAAATTACATTGTGTCCCCAGAGGACTAGCACAACTTTCTGAAAGCAGAGGAACATCAAGGTCTTTAGCATCTGTCAATATATTCTTGCTAAGGGTTAAATTCTGGCTCTGTTTAGGAAAAAGATGAAGGCTGAAGTATTACCAGGTTCTCAGAGATATCCTCCTTACTAATGGCAAAAGGCTTCACAGAGTAGGGTGTTTTTCAGTCCTTCTTGGCTTGACTGGAGAAAGGAATAGCTTGTGCCTCCCATGGTAACTTGCTCTCTCATGTAAACTAATTACAGTTGTAGAGATTCAACCCCTCCTAGTACACATCTGGCCTCATCCTTGTCTCAGGAACCTCTGCAGTCATGATTGTTCTCTTATTTTACATCTCCATTGTGCTTAAGTAACATAGCTGAAACTTAGCCTGATGCGATGTGTACACGTGTAAAGGCTGTGTAATCACTTCATCTTAAGTACACTGAAGCTGTATTAATTATGTGCATTTACTACCCAGAATTAGTCTGGACATTTGCTTAGGTTATGAAATGTTGACTTTAATGGGCGGGGGTGGAAGGGGGAGGCAGGGAGGAATGGGAATCTTAAAATCAGACCAAAAGGCAAAACGCTGAAAGTGGTATTGTATAAATTAAAGTACATCAGCAGCAGTGCCAGGAAAACATGCCAATGAGCAGAATAATATTGTATTACAAGTTAAATAGCAATGCTAATAGGAAGATAGGAGGCCGGAGTCAAATAGACGACACCTACTAATTCAATCTTAAAATTTTGTTCCCTGACTCGAAATAAGCCCGTTTGCATCCATAAAATATTAGCTCCAGATTTATTGTAAACTCAAGATTGATGAGCATTTCACCTTTTTATGATTAATTATGGACAGATCTGAGCACCAGGCATCTGCTCCAATAAGCTGCTTGGGCCATGAGGAAAGAGAATACACCCAGAAATACCCAGCTGTCAGCTTCGCTGGAGTCATCTACTCCAGGGAACCAGCTTAAGGCAAAGCAACATGAGGATGGAAGCAACATTAAGGAGGCTAAAAGACTGTCTGTTTCACATCTTAATTGCTCGAGCTATTAAACAAACACATCTGGTGTTGATGTCTCTTGAATACTGTACTTTTTATGTATCACGTATGCCTCTGTGTTAATGCTTTTATGAGATGCTCACTTTGGGCTTGGAGTTAGGCTGCTAGCTGTTTCTTTTTTTTTTTTTTTTCATTTTCTAATGCAAAACTTATTTATCTGTTTGGTGATTTCATTTTATTTATTGTTAGCCTCGACCTTTTGGGCTTTGCATATTGCATTGTCTATCCATTCACCTTCCGCCACATCTTTTTCCCCTGTTTTTTCAAGAGAAATTAGCAAAATTAAATAAAGGAAAATTCCATTTCTGGTGGGCATGAATTTGTTAGAGTGAGTTAAAGGAGACAAGTTTGCAAAATTTCATTATGGAGCCAAGTAATTGTTAAAAGAGATGCTGCTTCTTATTTGTTCAATAATGCTTTTATATATTTCAAGCTTTATGAAGGATTGATTTGATAAAAATATCCTTGGAGGATTGTGACCTTGAGTTGCCTTTTGTGGAGGAATTTGCTGGGTCTAACCTAAAAAGAAATCGAAACGGAGACTATGGAGGATTTGTGTTTGAAAGGGGATAAATTTGTGCAGACATGCAGAATAAGTGTTATTGATAAATTTGTTTCTAAGTATTACAGGCTACAAAAGGCATTTCCACTTGACTTCCTGAAAAATATCCTGTATTTCCTAACATTTAAAGATGTAAAGTAATATAAAAATTACATGCACCATATAGGGGCTGAGACTGATAATTACTTAGAGCTCAAGGATACTTTAAAGGCACGATCCAATGTTGTTATCTGATAACATAAAAGTGCCAAACTGCAGAAGATATTTTGGCTAATAGAGCTAAATTTTCCCTATCACTCTGTGTGAAATAACCCATAAGGAACTGTAGTTCCCCAAGAATAGGCTGGCCATTTATTTCATATGAATGGGAAAAGTTTCTTGTTTTCCCATCAAAATATAGCGTATTATTCTCACTCTATTCAAATTGCAGTTTGTCCATAAGCTAAAATGAGTAGAAAGTAGACTGTCTCTTCTTCCTCTTCATACACACCAATGATGTTCTTTCAACAATATAGCCTGCAATGTTTTCTCTGAAATACAGAACATTTTACTTATGTAAATGTGTCTATATATAACATATGTAAATCTTTTGTTCCACTTTACAGTGGTACAGATGAAATAGTCACTCAAGATTCTTGAAAACCAATGTTATATGTTCCTGCAGACTAAATGTATTTCTTGTAAATATTTTAGTGGGTTTATTTAGTTATTTTTCCTTCTGAAAAGTAGCTATAAAAGCAACATACATAGGAAAGATATTGTAGCTTTAAGGTTTTGTGGGTTTTTTTTCCAAAACATTCTTTCTAATATGGTTAAACTATAAATTATTTATTATGGGATTCATCATTATGTTCAGACTAGTAATCTAAAATGTTGGGGTACTGAGCTTTTAGAGTGGCATGATTTACCTCAACTACAATTTGAGCTTTCCTGCCCTTTACTATACACTGACAATGCTTGCAACATTCAAGGTTTGATTGTACTTGTGTCTATGAAAAGCAGATTTTAGCCTTGTTTAAATGGAAAACAAAGTTCAGATGGCAATGAATATAATTTACACTGCTAGGTTCATTCTGTCATATTCATTCATTCAGTGGCATTTGGTAACATTTGCATCATTCGCAATGGGGTTATATCAGTGCTAATGAAAAGCAAAAGCAAATATTTAGTCCTTTATTGGTTTGAAAGCTAACATACAGCATAAAATTCTAAGTCTAAATTTCCAGAATTATTGTATAACAAGGTAAATTTCAGTTATCCCTGTCCCCAAGGCTCCCAAGGAGAGTGCCTGGGTATGATTGTGCTTCTTGTTTACAGAAAGGAGATAGCAAAAAGTAAGATAAAATAGTTATCATAACAAAAATGAATAGTTATTATATCGCTACAGTTTTTGCCTGTACAAACACAGCAGTCTCACAGAATCTGCAATGTCAGTTACCTGTGTAAATTCTTTTCAGCATCTGGAGATATGAAAATGCATGGGATTAGCAGCTACATTTTTTTTTTCTCCAATAAGCACCTGCTTTAATGAACTCAGTGTCTCTGATGGTCAGTTAGAAGAATTATCTAAAAGTACACTATCTGAATTTGGATACTCATTCCTGTGTTTTGGCATCATTTTCAGAGGACATCAGTTTGACAAGGCTCACTGTAAACTGCATTTGTCTTCTCCCTGTCAGCAGCATTCTTTGTTGTTTTCCTACTGAAATCTACAGGACTGATAAAAAAAGTCCTCAATGTTTATAAAATTAACATAGCCCAACCACTTATAAACTTCTCTGCAACAGGTATTCTGAAGGCTAACAAGAAGTTATCCAATTCTTACTTTGTGCTAATTTTCATTTGTTGAAAGAATTAAGAAAAAATTGAATTGTTGAAGTGGAAGTAAAGAGAGAAATGAGCAATAGGAATAATTCTGGCCATTACATCTTGCCTAATTAAGGACCGATAGATAATAGTCACCCAGTCAATTCCAGTGGCAGCGGGGTAGCCTTACTGAATGAAAAACTATTTAGTTCAGATTAATTATGTACCATAGACAATAAAACTCATAGAAAATATTGCTGATACACAGTATTTTGAGATAATTAGAAATGTTTGTGAGGAGCCAAAAATTTATGTAATATAATGTGATGTGTGTAAATGTGATTGTAACAGTAACTGAACTGAAAGGAAAAATAGCGTAGAATAGCATATTCCGAGAATATCTTGTATCAGTTCACAGCAGTACATGCATGGATGAAATACAGTCACAGAAAATACAACAGGGCTGACAAACTCCGGAAGCAATGTAGTTCATCAACTTAGTCTGCAGTCAGATCAAAACCACGTCTAGCCTGTTTTCAAGAACTACCAACAAGAAGGATTTCTGCCTTCTGCATAAAACTTAGTGCTTGGGAGATTACTTACATACAGCAACAGGCTACTGCTGGTTTTATCATCACTTCCAATATATTTGAAACCATCTTTCTCCTCTCTACAGAAGACGTGATTTTTTCTTTCAACCATTTCTCAGAGACCACATTTTCAACGTCTCTGCTCATTTCTGATGGTTTTGTTTTTTTGGGTTTTTTTTTCTGTTTTACTGATACTATTCTCTTAAAATGTACTGCCCAAAATGGAATAGAAAATAGAATACACTGAATAAACATTAAGGAAAATGTAAAAATTACCTCCCATGTTTTATAAGCTACACTTTGGTAAATAAATACCTAGGAAGTTTACCTATTTTTACAACAAGGTCATAACATCAACTGCCTATGTACTTCATTACACTGTATATTTTATGCAGGGTAATTTTTTAATTTTGCAATAGAGATATGGCTCTTAACTGCACTACCTCAAACTGGTCTTCAGTTAATTTCTTTTTATATACTTTGGATGCTTCTCTTTTCATTAGAACCATCTCCAATTTCATTTCCATCCTTAAAAGTCCCTACTTTTTAAAATGTTCATCCAAATGCTATTATTTGTGGCCCACAAAGAAATATATTCCCTACTTTGCTGACCTAGTTGGTAAACAAAAATACTGGATGCCATCACATTGGAATAGCCTCCTACAAATAAGATTCTCTCCTACACCAGTAACAAGACATTAATATAGCCATATCTTACTCATTTCTCCAGGACTATATTTTTTCTTTCAGTGTTAGAATATTTTGACCACATGGAAAATCTTGCTGATATACTACATATGTATCCATCCTATGTTTCACAGTTACCCTCTCCAAGAACGAAAGTGATAGGGTTTGAGCACGTTTGTTCTTAGCAAAACCAGGTCTGCCTTCTGGGCTTTCATAAAATGATTGTTTAAAACTGTGTTATAATATCTTTGTAGGTGCCAAAGTCAGGCTGGCTTGTCTATAGCTCAACTTTTTTTCCTTTCTGTCTTATTATTTCCCCATTTTTTTTATAAAATAGTACTGTGTTTGCCCTTCTCCAGTCTTGTAGGACTCTGCTTGTCCTCTTAGAGTTCTTGAACATAATTACTAATGGTTCAAAGACAGTTCTGGCTTAGTTAATTTCATCACATCCTGACAACTTGGCTACATCTAAGTTATTTAATATTCTTTAACCTGTCCTTTCTGTGTTCTGACCTATTCCCCTACCTTTTGTTAAAATTAATTGTGTTAAAAATTAACTGTTAAAATGTGATATGCAAAAATCACCTCTGCGTTCATGCAAATACTGTATGAAAAACTGGGATTTTAAGCTAATTTAATTCAACAAAAAGGTCATACTGACAGCTGCAGCAACGGAAAACCAATCCCAATAGGGATACAGATAATGCAAGCTTCCTCACACTTCCCTATCCACCTATTAGTTCAATATACAGTGAGAGGATGAGGTTAAAAGGGCCATTCAGTCTTATGGGCCTGTAAGATCTTTGATTTCTCCAGAAGATTGCCAGAGTGCTCTGGAAGACTTACTGCTTTTTGCAGCATGGACATTCCATCCTGAAAATTTGGTTTAAAATCATGAATTCTTTTGATATTTGCTTCACAATGTAGTGACAAATATTAACTGCCATCAAGGGCTGTGTTTAAAGTGGTACTTTGGATATAAAAACCATTTTAGAACAATGAGTAATTTGACAGGAATATATTAATTTTCTCTATCATCTTCTGATAGAAAGCCCACAAAATAAATGCGGTTGTGTTTCTTCTCCGTCTCTCTTCTTTCTGTTGATCATGTGGCCTCTGGTGTCTGGCTGTATGGTATCATGCAGCTGTGGAGAGCCAACATGATTCTCCCTTTTAGTATAGTCCTTTACATAAGTTATTACTTTGCCATTAGAGCAGGGGCATCACTGCTCCAATGAACCCAGCAGTACACTGCAACCTAAGCCCAAACCTATGTCAGTATATGTATTCAGAGGTTTTCGGCTAAGCCTTGCCATTAAAAGTTAATCTTCACCATTAGAGACTTAACCGTCATAAAACAGATATTTGTCCATGTAGTTTACTCTGAGGAGGAACTAATCAACTGCATCAGAAGTGGATGTCACTGGTCAGTACACAAAACAGTCTGTTATTTCGGGTGTAAGAAAGTACCCAATGCACCCTTTGATCTAGTTCGCCTGTGGGGGGAGGCTCTGGTGAAGTTAATGGGATCTGTACTTTATCTTTGCAGGTCATCTCCAATTTATCACTACCAAATCAAATCTTTTGGGAGCACCATCATTAACCTCTGCTAGGTTAGGTACATCCATCAAGTCCTCCATCCGTTTATCATTATTATCAGGGAAGTCATCACTCTTCAGACCACTGTGACTATTAATTTCCTACACATTAGGACATAAAACCTATATTATCCATAAAACACAGAAGTGCTGCAACATCCACAGGTCTACATGGACTATATAAATGAGTAGCTTGTGACTTTGCAGTGTTTTGAAGTATCATCTCTGGTAATGTATTTAGTATGGCCAGATAAGGAGTATGCACCAGATAAATGCCAAGCTTCCTTTGAATGAAAATAATAGCTTCTCTTCTGTGTTCTTAACTCTTCCCTTTAAAGAACCTTTTAATGAAATTTCATGCATTTAAAAGACATGATGAGTAACTTATTCAGCAACTGTGTCATCTATTCTCCGCTCAGTGAGTGCCAGTAACTCCTTTTAACGTCAGTGAATGTTATGTGCATGCATTTATAATAGAATGTACTCCCGTGGTACAGATTAAAGGATTTCATAGAAACTGCAGGTCTATATACTCATTTTCAGTAATTAATACTCCTTAATATAGGAAAAAGAGCTTCAACAGCCTGGATGTCAACAAATAGTGGCAGCAGAATAGATCTAGCCAAAAACAAAAAAGTAAAAAAAAAAAAGTAAAAATACTATCATCTTTTGACTGAATTGTTTAATCTCATTTCTTTTACATTTCAGCACTCACATTGATTTATTTTCAAACAATGAACTTTTAAAGTGGCTGCTATTTAAAGGTCAAGAGTCACCATGTCATACGATCAGTTACACCACTGTAATTTGCTAGCTTAAACTTTGCAGATATAAGGGGGTAGCAGTTTAGTATTAGATGCAAACAACGACTATAAACTATAGATGAGCAGAAATCACTCAAAAAATAAATAAAGCAAAGTCTAGGATATTCATGACTGGAACCACATAGATCCAGCCATTTATTTCATATATCTCCCTGTAATGATTTGAGCCTACCGCTCTGCTCCATTCCCTAGTTTGGGGACAGCTTAAGAAAGGTTCTTTCTCAGGAGGGGGAAGGAGGAGGGTTCCTCCCTTACAATATATCTTGGAAGGCACAAGGGGCACAAGCTGCTGAGACCCACATCAAGAAAGTAGAGATGAGGAACGTGAGAAGGTGTCCCAGGCAGGCATAGAGAAGGGTGAAAAAGGTCTGAGGTGGGCAGCACCACAGTTCGGGGAGGGGAGGGAGGGAATAACAATAAAGTGGAGGGCTGCTGTTCAGGAGGCCAGTAAGAGTTCCTCCTGTGAAGAGGAAGTTCTGATCAAACTGTGCACCTAACTAGACTACTATTGTCTTCATGACAGTGGCTAATGTCAAGTGCGTAAGGAGAAAGGGATATAAACCTTCTGTAGTGGAAAAGTTAATGTGTTCATAACTCTTTCTATTACACTATTTTTGGTGGGAGAGGAAAAAAAGCATTCACCATATTTGTTCAGGAATTTATTTGGGGCTTCAAGTGGATTTGAGAGAAGACAAGCACCCAACCTGGCTGAGAGACCATCTTTTCGTGACTTGTTCACCCATTCATTTGACAGGACATAGCCAAGTGTACTTCAGCAGAGGTATTATAGGCTGAATGAAAAGGGAGTGCACTTCTCAGATCAGTGCTAAGTGCTGAGAGAAGACAGCTTCAGTGGGCTTGAAGACCCTGGTGACTTGCCTTTCCCAGAATTTTAGCTGCTCTGCCCCGTTTCCAGATCTAGCCAGTAGCAGGACTGGGTGCATATTCCAAAGATGCAAATGCACATGCACAGAATACAGATGCGGCCAGCCACGCAGTAACACAAGTAGGAGAGCAAGGCCTTTACTGACACCCCTGTTAACACAAACAGCATTTACACAGTGGAGAACACCACAGAGGACCTCATCTTGCTCCTCTTTTCCAGACAATGAAGATTAAAGCTCACGAGGACAACACACTCAATTCACAAGCTTGCTGTCGTTTCTGAATGATCTATAAATATTAACATAGACTTGACATCCATCCAGAATCCGTTTCTGGCTCCTAAGATCTCACACCTTCAGTCTTTACAGAAGCTGGTCTTCTACTTTCAGGCTAGTCCAGCTTGTTAAAGTTCACTAGAAAATATGCCTACACACTCACACAGTCAGTCTGCTCTATCCCCTTTCCTCTCCATTTTCCCACACTTGCTTCTGCCTGATCCACTCCAAATACACCCCTCCTCCCCTTTTCCCCAGCATTTGTCCCTTCCCCTGAACACTCTATAACAAGTTTTGCACAGCCTCACAGCCCCCTTTTAACATCCCATAACAAATTTCAGACAATCCTTCAAACCCTCTCTCCACCTGGCTGAACACAGTCATTTAAGGGACAGGGAGCAATGGCAACAAGTTCCTGCCTGGCACAGCAGGCACGTCTCCTCGGTGACTACCCCACCTTCCCAGGTACCCTTGCCTAATAGGTACGAGGGTCTGCAAGTGGAACCGAACAATAACAAGGATGATAGTTCATCTAGCTTGGAGGTGTTGTCAAGGTTAAGTCAGCCTATGCCTTGTGTCAAAACTGCTTCCACAAAGAAAAAGAGATGTGTCGTTGTCATATGAGACTCCCTTCTGAAGGAAGTAGAGGCCAAATATGCAGAGCAGACCCACTTAAGGAAGTCTGCTGCCTGACCTGGGGCCTGGGTTAAAGATGTGAAGAGGAAACTTCCTACCCTGGTACTGCCCTCGGATTATTATCTATTATTGATTTTTCGGTTAGGCAGTGATGAAAAGCAACAAGCAGTCCAAGGGCAATCAAGAGAGACTTCAGGGCCTTGGGAAGACTGGTTAAAGGATCCAGGGAACTACAGGCTTGTCAGTCTGACCTCAGTGCCTGGGAAGGTTATGGAGCAGATCACCTTGAGTGCCATCATGCAGCATGCACAGGAAAACCAGGTGATGAGGCCCGGTCAGCATGGGTTTATGGCCCTGCTTCACTAACCTGATCTCATTCTATGACAAGGTGACCCACTTAGTGGATAAGGAAAAGGCTGTGGATATTGTCTACCTAGACTTTAGTAAAGTCTTGACACCATTTCCCACAGCATTGTCTTGGAGAACCTGGCTGCTCATAGCTTGGATGGGCTTACTCTTTGCTTGGTAAAAAAAATGACTGGATGGTTGGGCCCAAAGAGTTGCAGTGAGTGGAGTTAAATCCAGTTGGCAGGTGCTCACAAGTGGTGTTCTCCAAGGCTCAGTATTGGGGCCAGTTCTTTTTAATATCATTATCAATGATCTGCACGAGGGGATTGAGTGCACCCTTTGTGTGTTTGCAGACAACAATGAGTGGGGTGGTAGTGTTGACATGCTTGAGGGAAGAAAGGCTCTACAGGGGGATCTGGACAGGCTGAATCGATATGCCAAGGTCAATGGTGTAAGGTTCAACAAGGCCAAGAGCTAGGTCCCGCACTTGGGTCACAACAACCCCATGCAGCACAACAGGCTTGTGGAAGAGTGGCTGGAAAGCTGCCCAGTGGAAAAGGACCTGGGTGTGTTGGTTGACAGCCAGCTGAATATGAGCCAGCAGTGTGCCCAGGTGGCCAAGAAGGCCAATAGCGTACTGGCTT
>VUYV01000073.1:365308-388226 GCA_008711295.1 Anarhynchus alexandrinus
TTCAGTTTTGGGCCCCTCACTACAGAAAAGACATTGAGGTGCTGAAGCACGTCCACAGAACAGCAATGCAGCTGGTGAGGGGTCTAGAGCAGAAATTTTATGAGGAGCAGCCCAGGTTGTTGGAGAAAAGGAGGCTGAGGGGAGACCTTATTGCTCTCTGCAACTACCTGAAAGGATCAGGTAACCAGAAACCAGATCACGTGTTTATCTTTTGTGTCATTTTCCATTGCCGTAAAATTTGCAGTTCAATAGTCATAAGATTTGGTTGAAATATGCTTGGTTTCTTAAAAAACAATCCATAATTGTTTACTTGAAATTTACTTTAATTTGAAAAGCAGTTTTAACTAAAATAACTTTTTCACTAAGGTGGTTTGTTTGTTTGTTTGTTTGTTTTTGTCTCTACATACAACAAGAAAAGTAACATATTCACTATTATTTTTTAGATAGGAATTTTTAAAAAACCCACAGGCTTTAAGAAATTTGTGTAACTCAACTATGAAGGTGAGATTTATATCATTTCCTAACAGGAAATCCCTGAAAAACACAAACAAATTATAGTGTTTCTGTGACTAGCTAATATTTTCCAAGTAAACTCTTCTTACCCAAGTTTTAAAAAATTTTAATCCTTTAAAACACTAGATAAGTCAATATTTTTTCGTGGTAAAGTGACTGAATTGAGGGGTTTTGATCACTGAAAGTAAAATATCAAGCTGGATAATTAAGACTACAGTAAGATTACAGTACTGATAAAATCCATTTACGTTTTTTTCTGTTTTGCCATAATATATTTTTACTTTAAAGTCACATGCAAGGACAAATAATTTACCATAAACTCCTTGTTGTCACTTACATTTCTGTTAACAGATTATGTCAGGAACTTCTGTTTATATCCTATCAAGTAGCTTTAATTTTAAATGTATCGTATTTCTTACACTGATGTAAGACGTAAGTAGCGCTTAATCAAAGAAAGTGTCTCTACGTCTTTCCATTTTAAGAAAAAAATCTTTAAAAACCTTAAAAATCCTGAGGAGTTTTTGCAACTACAAAATTGAAGAAGCTATTTCCTAATAGTCAGAAAACATTGAAAGAACCTTCAACTTCAGTAAGAAACAGCTATCTTGTGAGGTTTAACCTTAATTTGCTCATCTCTTCAAGAGTGATGAAGTGTGTCCTATAATTCTGATTTTATTTCTAGAGGATGAAGAAAAATAATAACTAGTATCTGTTTTCCAGCACACAAAATAAGTAAATGAACTAAACATTAGCTGCAGGTATTTCTGTTACATTTAGGCAAAGAAACGCCACCTGAACTATGGAGTACCAAATAATGAGATATCTATAGAAATTCAAATTAATAGTGTGGGCCACCCTTTTTTTCAGACTTTCCCACACCAGTTTCATGGTACCTTGGAAATGATCAATACAAGAATGTTCTACTGTTTCGGTGTAGTAATGAAAAACAGTCAGACATCCTTACATTTCCACATCATTGGACACAGAGATAAACATGTCCCTTTCAGTCAGGTTTATATGGAAGCCTTCAGTTCTAGCAACTTTGTACCCATCAGTAATTGCCACCCTACTCTTCTTTCTGGCATCTGCTCTCTTTCCCTGGCCTTATCTCTTTTTCCTCCCTACAGTAGGCAAAGAAGTGCAGGAAGGAAACATGGGCTTCCAGAGGACAGGGGACTTTCTTCTAACGCAGGAACAAAAATAGATAATTGCCTGGAGATGAGGTAAACCTCATCTCAGGGAAAGAGTGGGTACAAAGAAAGGAACATTTTTGCTGTTATTAACACTTCTTGCCCTCTCCCGGAACAAGCTGGTCCCCTCTCAGTTCTACTTTTCCTTAGTCTACAAGAAGCTGTTCTGCCACTGAAGCAAAATTAAATTTTGTCTTCCTCACTACACGGCAAAGAAGGTTTGAGACAGCTTTGGCTCCTTTGACAGACACCTTTAGAGCCTCTATTAACTTACATTACCAGTAAAAGAGTTTCAGAAGGTTTGGTGTTGGAATCACTGTTTATGATCAACCCTTCTTGCTTGATGGATAGTCCACCACGAAGTCCATCATAAAGAATCAATGCTTTTTCTGCATTAACTATGGAATGGCTTATGGCAATTATTGCTGATTTCTAGTCCATTAAAAAAAGTCTTTATTCATGAGCTAAACCTAATAATTATGTGTCTACAATGATCTACTGTCTCCTTGTTCTGGAAAACGCTGAGCATACTCTTCTTTTAAGGAGGTATATCTAGACTTGCCTATGAGATGTTACCACCCTAATTGCTATCACAGTCACAGTCTAGCCAAAGACATTATTTCACCAAGTAAAGATATATAAATAGCATTTTTACTCAGGTCTAGGTCATGATCAGTCTGCCCGCTTATGACCTAATATCCTAATTCTGTAGGCTGCAGATAAATGTACGCTCTCTAGTCTTCTTTTGTTCATTACAAATATATGACATACGATAATCCCAAGGCACTAAAAGACCAAGTATATAAGACTGACTACAGTTCTTTATGGTAAACTGGAAAAAAATATAGAACTTATCTTTTAGCTCTTCCACAGTGTCTCACTCTTTTTCCTCCCCTTCTTGTATTACACGTCAACGCTGGATTCAAGATTGTAAATATGATGAGTTTTTATTAATAAATAGAGGGATGAAAAAACATTAAAGAAAAGCATTTGTGAGAGAAAAGAAGAATCTCTATCTAGATCAGACTATTAGCATTATCTCAGTTAAAGTGTTTTATTTTAGCCCAAACCTAAATGTAAAGAGCCCATCTCACTTCCAGTTATATTCAGAATGCTGAAAGTGAGCTGTTCTAGTGGCAGAGACTGCAGCAAAACATACCTCATTGCTGGAAAAGCCAGTTCTGAAGATGCAGCCAGTGCTTTGCACTCATTGTGTAAAACACACTGAATCTATAGTCAAATTACTCAGATAAAATGTCATGGTGAAATATTTAAATACAAAGAAAAGAATATCCTGCCCTTATTTCATATAACACTCGATAGGGTCCACTCAAATTAAAATGTGGTGAAATGGGCATGAAGCCATAAGAATTTGAGTTATTGCCTTGGAAAGAGTATTGTATATCTATTAAGACTAACTGGTTTAAATAACCTAATTGACAAGATGAGGTTAAAGAACTGGCCTTTTTCTCAAAGACTTTCTTAAAAGTGGGCAGGTTGGAAGGTCAGCAGTTAGACATTATAGTAATGGATACCATGGAAAAACTAAAACCAGAAAATTTTCTGAAATGATAAGAGATGGATTGACCTGGAATGCAGGGGGAGATGGGTGAAAGGGAACAGCGAGCCAGAAGAGACCCAAACCTGTTCTTATCACACTAGTGTTGATGGAAATACCACATGCAGTCAGTGTTTTCAATTTCCTTAGTGTGCAATGTTATGCTGTATTAAGTGACACAGGATTTTTTTACTGTTAAATAAAGATTTATTCTTCAGAATTTGGGCTGTGGTCCTAAGAACGTGGTAAATTCAACTCACAGGACGTTGTACTGGTGTAAGTTTCCAGTGATATAAATGTAATTTTCTAGTTGCAGTAAGCATTTTTCATGACCTTTTGTATTGAAACAGTTTGCCATTACCTTTCCCTCTCCCAAAATACACACCTTTGCAGTATATAAAAAGTGAAAGTGGAGGGAGACCCTAATTTTTGAATTTCAACATGTAGGTACAAAATTGCTATACTAAACCCGGAAACATGAAAACAATAAAAACAAAAAGCCTTATCAATGTCATTATAGAGATTGTTTGCCATACAAGGAACATATTCTCTGTTGCATTAAGTTTTTCAGGTAGTTAATCAGAAATAATTGTGTTCTATTTATAGAGCTGTGTTTTCCTGAATACCAGCTTAGTTCTAGCATCACGACAGGTATTTTTTAGACATATAGACTTGGTTATAGATTCCAAGGCCTCTAAGTCCTCCAGCAAAGCCTCTATTCACCAGAATCCTAATCTGTGATTTATGTGAGATGCTCCGCTGTTGGACAACCCCCCCCCTCCCAGTGAACCAAGTCCAGCTGCTTTACATCCCTTTTGCACCACTCATGAAAAACAGATACCAGAAAATTAAGAAATCTTATTTTGCATATCAAATTTTTGTCCAGTTGCTGCTACCAATCTTACCTTCCATGTTAACTTGTGCTAGTGAATTCTATTAGTTGCACATTATGAAAATACATGTTTTATTTTATCATGTTGTTGATGTTCTTTCTATAGTTGGGACTAGATTCACTTCCTCTGGTTGTTGGTGAGTTTTATGTTAAAACAAACCACTGTGCTGTCCCTCCCCTCTTCTTTTACTGTGCACTTTTCTGTTGTGGCTTTTGGTCTTTTACTTCAGGTCTTAGTTTGCTATAAGGTCTCAGCAAGTGTTTCACAGGGTGAAGCTGGAGGGTGGCATGTAGTGTGCATGTCCTCTCAACACCTATAAATTTGTTGTCCTCATGCTTAAGGAAAATAAAAGACATTTTAAGAGGTACCTCCATTCTGTCAGTGTTACTCTTTCTGAGCTGAGCAACGAGAAGCAAGCTTTTAGGTCAGCTAACACAGCTAAATATCCTTCTTCCACTGAAATACAAACACATCATCCATTTGATTATTGGGAATCAGTACCAAAGGCCGTCAGGTATTAATAACTCTTGAACACAACTGATCCAGGGTGGATTCAGACCTATAAGTCATAGACAAAAACCTCTCCACCATAACATTGCCTTTTACTCAAGTATTCAAGCCTCCCAGAACATATTCACCAACTCATTTAAAAGAAAAAGAAAATCGATGTTTTTGTAGCACATAAAGTTTTTCAATAAAAAACTGATATAATAATATCATGCAGCAGATTCCACAGTCCTTAAGCAGTCTTGTTGATGAGGTCCAATATGAGGTTTACACATGACTGCATACCCATAATCAAAAGCCAGGCTTGCCTGGAAAGGCGGGGAGGATGACATTTTGATTGTATGAGGGCTCTAATTTTTCATAAACTTGACAGATAGGAGAAGGGAGATATGAGAAATGCAACTTAGGCTGATATGGCAACATCTGGAATACAGAGAGAGTCAGCAGCCTTTGGATGAGATTTCCAGCTCAAATAAAAGTAAGAGGGCTGAATAAATCAAATACACGCTGTTTAGAACTAGCAGGGGCACTGTAATCTTTTCCTTCCATAGCTTACTTGTCCTTTATGGACGTGAATTAAACAACCTAAGGCGATATGAAGAAGCTGTGTGAGATAACCCCCCAAAAATCCCCTAACCTTTTCAGATTCAGTAAAGTAGTTTTTGATAAGGGCTCTCCAGCTAGATATATACAAACAAGTGGCCAATATTGCCTCCAGCACTACATAATTGTTCTGACTAGCTGTACACTTACTCATTCCTCACAACTCCAGGGCCTTCTTTTATATGTGAAATTTAATACAACAAGCATTAGTGCTGTTCAGCACTTCAGAAGTCAAGGAGCAAACTTTTCTAATCAAGGAATTATGCTTCCAAACCGAGGACAAGAGTTTATGGAAGGAATACAAATGAACAAAAGTTTACTGTTGCCGGGAGAATGTGCACTGATCTGGTTGCGCTTGGGCATGGAAGCCAGAAAACAGGGTTCAGGGTTTTTATATGATTCTCAGCGACACTCTGATGCCAGATTACAGCTGAATGTAGCTGAGGTAAAACACCTTACAAGAACAGTGATCTCTAAATCATTTCACCATATCTGCCCAGTTGTCTTGGTTATGTAACCTTTCCATCCTTTTTCCTTAGAATGCTTGCATGGAGGACCGCTCTTTCAGGTATTTCCTTAAAAAAATTATCACATCCTCCCTAACCTCTTCACATCAGTATTAGCTACATCCCACAGTAATTACCAAGGTGACAACGGCTGCAGGATGGCATCATAGTCCCAAATAAGGTGTTGAGGTCTCTAAGTAGCAGAGACCAGCCTACAGCCTGGAATCTACCTATGCAGGCTTACCATCTTGTATCTGAAACAGTATAGCTGCCTCTTGGCAAGGCTTACTCCCTCACACGTGCCACCACTGTCGTTTTTAGCTTCTCTGTGTTGCATTTCTGAATATTTCTGTTAGCACAAATGAAAACAGTTCATATCTGTTTGCAGCTGAAATTTGTATCTAAATGTAAATGTGTCCTTAACGTAGCTGGGATCCATAGAAATTAAATGCAGAAGGAACTGTTTAGTCAGCTGGTCTGGTAAACCCTTGTATTTCATCCAGTTACCCTTTGCATATCTGAGGGATAGTAGCTAACCCATACTGTCAGGAAACACAGTGAAACTAAACTGATTATATGCATATGTGCCTGCACTTATATATACTACACACTGTGGAATTGGGTAGGAATAGAAGAACCAGATACTGGCTTTGCAAATCCTTTTTTTCTGAACGTTGATACGCGTTCACCTAAAATTGTCATATGAAAATGTCATGACAATTTTCATTTCTCATATGTTGAGAATGTGGAAAATCTTACTTTCTCATGGTGACAATCATCATCAAAAAAACTGGGACTCTTTGGCCTGATCAGCAAAACAATTACCCCACCTCCGAAGGAAAGAGAATACTGTAGGGCACCCTAATGTTCCTATTGTTCTTAGACATGTTCTTTGCTGAATTTCTTTCCTGCTAAGGAAAAGAGCCACAGTTTAAACTAATATGAGCATTTGAATTAGTGGTAGGGTTAATGGCTTTTTGTATTAGTATTTTAATGGTAGCATCCTGCACCTTATCATGAGGATTGTTTTGTGATTTCTCTTTCGATTCATATAATTCCAGAATTATTCTTTTCACTCGGCAGAAAACCTCCAGATATGTTTTCATCTGACTACCAATAAAACCTTAAAAATCTGAAAGGATAAATATAGCTTGCTTTCTTCTAATTTACACACAGAAATCAATCAAATAAAGGCCAGGTGCCTTGTGTTGACCAAGAAAAAAACAGATTCTTTTTTTGTATGCAGATGTGGGATTGGGGATCTGGTGGGGAGTTTAACTGAAATGTTTCACATCATTAGTCAATAATGTGCAATTTTGCCTTTAGGGATCTTGGGAAAAAAATTAAATCAACAGAATTATTTCATTTAGAAAAGCACCTGCTGTGCAAAAAAATAATTTTCATCAAAAATTTAATAATGCAGTACCTAAGCATTGCCGTCCTGTTGGCATGATACATTATGATGGCTCCAGAGGCTCATGCATTGGTTACAGCTTATCACATCAGAATTGTTCATGCTAGGAAACACCTACGGAGGCTTCAACATGAAAGCAAAAGAGCTGTGGGGGGCTCAGGGGATTGTTAATGGGCAATAATATTTCTGCCATCCATACTGTGATTATAAAACAGCCCAAGGTGATAACCATGGAAAGGTGTTGCCACCTACTGACTTCTCAATAGGGTGTACGAAAAGAGTTTGGTCTTCCCAGAGCAGTTCCAGCTGTGTGGCCACCTCTGTAGCAGCCAGGAACCAGGGCATCCACAGCCACCTTCAGATGTATCAGAAAGGTTAAGATCTGCTTGGCAGTCTGTGTTCACCCCAGAACAGGCCCCTGCAGCAGTAGGCTGTTAGGATGTCCATACTTTGGCTGCTCGGGCTGACCACCCCACTGCCACCACAGAGACAGACCAAAATTTCCCCATCTATCTTTCTGAGTGTTGATCAGCACTCATGTCAGGAAGGAAGGAAGGAAAAGAAGGGAGAAGTAAATGGTAATCAGTATAATGGAAACAGAGACGTCATATTTGAAGTTTGTCAAGAACAGTAAATCAAGAAGTGCCAGGACACAGTCCCAGGCACCATAACTCAGTTATTTATATAGTAATATTGCCAGAACAGACCCTGGCATACTTTTGGCTAGTAGCACGGAACGGAGCTTTCTCTCACTAGGCACTCTTCAGGAGTTCGTATAATCCAGAGCCCACAGCAGTTTGGATATGAACACCTAATTTTAGGTTCTGATGGAGTATTTATTTTATTGACACATTCAACCTATTCCTTTTGGTGTAAGGGCAAGAATATGCTATGGTATTCTCTAACCTTGTAGGACAGCAATACTCTTCGAATCCCTGTAGTTATTAGCAGTGACATAATCAATACCTGCAGCAAATTACTGTAAACTTCTGTACATTCTGTAATGTCCATCATACATAATGCTATATGGACTAAAAGTTACAAATGTGTTTAAGTGATAATAAGAATCCTCAAACTGTTTGTGTGGTCTTCTGGATAAGAAGTATGTGTTGCAAAAGCTTTCAAAATACCAATGCAAGCCAAACTTTGGTAAAAAAAAAAAAAGTCCCAGAAAGACTTGCTCACATTTAATGTGATGTTTTTCAATTTGTCTGAATATTTATTTTATACACATGCTCACATAAAATGAATTTCAAAAGCATATTTATTATGAAACCAAAAGGTTAATTCTTCGTGGATTTTAACAGAGGAATGCCTGTATACTTATCTCACACAAAGAAAGATATTTAAGATCTAATTATTAAATAATCTTCCAGGGGGTAGAAGGGGTGAATACAGAAAGTTAAAAAAGAGGAGGAGAAAAAAACAATAAAAAGACCTGAAAAAAAAATCTGAGAACAAATATGTATTTATGGATACCTCACAGGGTTGTAATGTGAGAAAAAAAAATGAAGCTATAATCTTAAATTACATGATTCACTGCACATCACTGCCCTGTCTCTAACATATATACCTGTGTTCATGGAGAACTTCGGTTGCTACAGTTCTCTGAGAGATTTTTGTCTGGTACTCTTTTTAAAATAACTCTAACAGTAAAGGAAATGAATTGAGGAGAAAAGAGCTCATTTCTGCTGACACTAACTACCAAAACATTCAGCTCTGAATATCTAAGTTGAATTGAACTTGAATATTATTTGTATGTGTACTGGGTTAGCTCAATAGTGAGAACATGGTGAAATTACCAGGCATNTATTAAATAATCTTCCAGGGGGTAGGAAGGGGTGAATACAGAAAGTTAAAAAAGAGGAGGAGAAAAAAACAATAAAAAGACCTGAAAAAAAATCTGAGAACAAATATGTATTTATGGATACCTCACAGGGTTGTAATGTGAGAAAAAAAAATGAAGCTATAATCTTAAATTACATGATTCACTGCACATCACTGCCCTGTCTCTAACATATATACCTGTGTTCATGGAGAACTTCGGTTGCTACAGTTCTCTGAGAGATTTTTGTCTGGTACTCTTTTTAAAATAACTCTAACAGTAAAGGAAATGAATTGAGGAGAAAGGAGCTCATTTCTGCTGACACTAACTACCAAAACATTCAGCTCTGAATATCTAAGTTGAATTGAACTTGAATATTATTTGTATGTGTACTGGGTTAGCTCAATAGTGAGAACATGGTGAAATTACCAGGCATGCGCCTTTGCTCACTTCAGGAACTGAAGCTTAATCAGTGTGATTAATTAAGACCTCAGTGCTTTGCATACACTGTATAATGGAATTTTCCTTCCAACTGCAATTTGAAAATAATTATCTCCATGGTAGTGATCTCATCTTTCGTTTGGGTAGAAGCATAGGAACACTGGCTTGTGATGTAAGACTTTGTAGTTTGCAGACAAATAGACATTATTAGAGGCAAATTTATTTTAAGATAGGATGACCTTTAATGTATGTTGAACTGTCTTGTGGAGGTATCTATCTGTCCAAATTCCATCACAGAAGCTGAGAAATCTAGGGCTATATTCACTTACCTGATGTAGGCATCTAGAGCCAAAATCAATTGCTCACACATCTGGTATCTAGTGCAATCGCACTGTAGGTGTCGTATTTGCTGCAGTCTGACTGTTCCTCTGGAAGGGCACAGGTCCTACATTGTATGTGACAACCCTGCAAGGATATCCTAGATATCCAAAGACATTTTCAGATGACATCAGGGGTCTGTGTGTACTCAAAGACCTACTCAATTCAGCTGATCAAATGGCTGTTTACTTTAGGATGAGCTGAATATCTTTGTGGATCTACTGACCGAGTTGATTATGAACTTGCTTCACTATGCTAAATGTAGACTTTAATCTCCTCGAGCCAAGAATGCATTTGAATTTAGTGCTCTTTCTTCCTTTGCATTAATTACAACCTATTAGACAAAGCAACCACCATCCCTTTCAACTTGTCAGGATACCATGTTTATGTGAAAACATTGAGGTCTTCTGAGTGCTTTGGAAGAACACGTCCATGCTCTTGGAAGGACTCCAGCTCATCAGCACTGGTTGAGCTGAGGGACATCTCAGGCTATCATAATCAGGGCGTCAGGGGTTGCAGACAGAAATATCTCCATGCTTAATGCTTCACATGGGCCAAATCCTCAGGTCAGTATGTACGTCTTTAAGCCACTATTCTAAAACACCTAATTCTTCTCTCAAAATGCAGAGGAAGCCTAAGAGTCTAGCTCTGGGCTTTGGGTTCCTTTCTAGGACACTGGCACCCCGAATGCCTTGTAGGTACCTCACTTCCAGATTAGAACAGAGGAGGCGGCTTCCTGATTTATTTATTTTTAACTGCAGAAGAGTGCAGAATACAAACACTAACTCTTCTTGAAATATTAGACATTTATTTTTTTCACAATAATTTACAATCACTTGAATAAAGGATCAATTTCTGAAAAAAAAAAAGTTAGGCAACACTTGATCTCTAACTAGCAAATATTGCTAAAATCATGACTGATTATGACTGTAGTTGTCTCAATATCCTTTGCATGCTTTCTCCAATGTGAAACATTTTTTCACCTCAAGTACTAAGCAGACTTTTAAGAAATCATGTGGGTCTAATACATTGTTGAGAAGGGAAGTAGTGATGCACTCAATTGTCTGAAGTATTTAAAATTTAGCTACATAAAGAACATGAAATTCTCAAGCATTATTTAACTTTCCCTTGTTTTTTTCACAGATGTTTTTACATTTTCAACTGCAGAAATATTGTAGAACCAAAGAGTTTGTTTAATGAAGATGGTACTGGAAATGATCTAACACCTGGCAAAATCCAAAGTCAGGTCTCCAGAATAAGATAGATTCAGTAATGGATGGCAAGAAAGGAATTTTATTTGTCTTCTTTTGATTCTGAAGTGGCTGCAAATGGATTGCTTGCCTCATTATGCACAGAAAACAGTTCTGTTTTTTAATTAACAATATATTTTCATTCAGTGAATAACTGGAAAAGTGAACAAAAGTTACAAGAACCAGCATATTAATGAAGTATCCAGTGATTTCCCATAGTTCATCATATAATAATAATCATCATTTTTTCATTAGTCTTTTCTTAAAGCAGCTCAAGCTTCAAGCTTTGCTAGTTGTTATATTTTTTTTTGTTAGGCAGGGTGATATGGCAGATATGTATACTCTCTGTTGTACACACTGATGCATCTATTCTGATATATATGCTGCGAGTCTACAAGAATCATGCCTGTCCCGACATGATTAGCTGCCTTTGCAATATAGCCTCTGCCTCTGTGTCTATAATGTAACATAAAACATAACAGCTCATCCAGCTGACATGGCACAGCTCACATCCATCCAGCCAAATGCTTCCAACTTCCCAAGAGAAGCTGGCCATGTACAACTTGCTTACTGAGAACAACCCTGGCCCATGTTTAACCCCAATAGTCAGTAGCTTAACAGTATGGATATTTTAGTCCTAGAACCCAGGTACCAGACCCTGGTACTGTTTAATTTACTGGGACAGCCATATCTAGATGACCAGTGGGAACTGGAATAGGTTCCCAGCTGCATCAGACTGTGGTATTCCAGAAGTAATCCAGTATTACTTCTCCACTGGTGACAGCAGGAGATGTTATTGTAGGAGAGCACAAAGCCTTGGCCACTCTCTTGAGCCTAAATCCCTCATATTCTCCAGTATCTATGTTTTATTAGCTTTTATAACCATTTTTAACAGC
The DNA here is from genome assembly GCA_008711295.1 of Anarhynchus alexandrinus. Lineage (NCBI taxonomy): Eukaryota > Metazoa > Chordata > Aves > Charadriiformes > Charadriidae > Anarhynchus > Anarhynchus alexandrinus. Next base: position 377,283 of record VUYV01000073.1, read on the forward strand.
TTCTAGACTGTTTGTAGACATCTTCCTTTTCAGAACACTGCTTTCCATTTTTATGTTGCTTTGTTTGTTTTTATTAATTGCCTTATTTTTATGTAGTTCCCTGACTTGAATATTCAAGAATCATGTCAATATTTGTGTGAGGGATTTATTCGGCCCACTCTCTCTATGACAATGTTGAACCAAATTGCTTTGTGATCTTTACTACAGAGCAGCTCTCACATTTATTCTTCTTGAATCAGGTTCTGTGCCTCAAGATACAGAACAGGACCTTTTCTTGTTGGCTCTGAATCGGGATGTTCCAGGAAGCAGTAACTTATTGCATTTAGCTACTTAATCTCTGCACCATGTCCTGATGAGGCATTGATCCAGTCGATACGCAGATAGTTTGAACTGCTGACTATCACCACCTATGCTAAAGCTGCAGCTTCTCTAATCTTATTTAACATGTCCTGATGACTATCACCCCACAGTACAAGAACAGAACCACGTTTTTATTGTTAGAGTATGGGATTTCCATCTGCAGGTATTCTTCTATTTGTCCATAATATTTTAGGCTTTAACACTTTATATTATCCTTCACGTACTGTGCCTGTACATCTCACTCTGTCATCCCTGGAAAGTTAACACCAGTGTCTCCTACAAAGTTCCACAAGGTCCCTGAGATGCTTAAATCAGTACTGTCATTTAATGTCAAGCACTCTAGTTTCCCCATCTTATTCTTAGGATTCTCGTGTTGGTGTGGAAGCACTTACAAGTTTTGCCCTTGCACTGTCACTCAGTACCGCATGTGCCAGTCAACTGGCACTGTAGGAGGTCTCATTTGCCTTCCCTGTTTATTATGATTGTGCTATTTGTTTCCCTCCTGGCCCACTCAGAGACACATTGAACATTAATTATGTCCCCTCATCCCTGTTTTACTGAAATAAAAACAAATAAATGGACTTAACCTTGAACTGTGTGTTTCTACACAGATTTTTCTACACTGGATTTACAGAATTTGCACCTAGGTAGTGCACTGGAATGAAAGTCTTAAATCATCCTGATAAAACCAATTTATTAATCAAACCAATGTATTCCTCAGAGATATTTAGAAAGAAATCTTTCAGGTTTTATTTTGTGAAGCAATCACTTTTTCTATCAGAGATTTCAGGTGGAGAATAAGGTTTATACCTGCTGCTTTCCAAGAAAGTACAAGTTATCTTATTTAACTTGGGCATTGTTTTAAAATCCCTACTTCTACAGAAAGCACTTTAGTTCAATGTTAATCTTATGTCTCAAATTAAATTTAAAAAAAACCCAAACAAACAAAACAAAACCAGAAATCCTACTTTAGTTCAGCTTCAATTGAATTTGAATAGAAAGAGAACAGCAAGAATGATTAAGACTTGAATTCTGCCACTGCTGTTAAAGGAGCTTTTCTGTTAATTACTCATATTGAAATCAGTGTCTACTCCCCCCCAAAAATGCACTTCAAATTACATATATATTTTTTATTTAACCTGGATCCAGATAGGAAAAATGAAAAATAGAAACTGAAAGGAGAAATTTTCAGTAACAGCTACACAGTTAATAACAGAATATAGTTATTCAACCACATTCTTCCTTTTTAAAAATTTTTTTTCCCAAGCCCTCCAGCACATTAAGTACACTGGCCTCGGGACCTGTTAAAATTCTGAGTACTGATCTCTAATAAGTGATGCGATGGGAGTTGAAACCGGACTATTTCATGTTGAAAGACCTGAGAGAATTGATGTGGATGAACATTAGTTCTTGTGCACACACAACTAGTTACAATTTCTTTGTTATCACTGTTTTCCATACTGACAGACATTTTGCCCTTGGGGTCCACTATTATGTGCAGAGTGAGTGGTTTAGCTTTGTTTCCATTAGTATGAGAGACAAGAGAGTGACACTATGCAGAAAAGCAAGGTGGATGTTCAAAACAAATCCAGTTTCAAAGAAGACCCACGCTGCTCAAATGGAAAAGCCAGGGTGTGTGGGGGGGTGCGTGTGTGGGAAGGTGTGCGCCATCGAATGTGTGTTCCATTGCAATATGAGGTAAAAGGCATTTGGAGTGCTCCCTGAATGACAATGAAGTATTGGAAAGCAATGACATTCAAATCATTGCTGCAAATGTCAGCACAAGGAGCCTGTGGGTTGTGGGTCCCCAGTGCACAAGTTAACAGCTTTACAGTAAAATCACCAGGGATCAATTAAAAGGAAACTGTTACTAACCTTCATGCACCCTATTGCCGAAATGTCTAGAGAAAAAGGTCTAATTATAGTCCTAACCTTTCCCAATGGGCCATGAATGAGCTTCCAAATATGGCATGGAAAAAGGAGAAAAAAAAGCCATGGTGTGCTATTTTCACATGTTTAGGGTCTCTTATGCAAGTCACTCAATAACACAGCCAGTGAGCAAGTACAGTGAGCTTTACCCTGAAAATCAATACACCGTAATGATAACTACTGAGTTAGGAAGAGCTTCAAAATAAAAATAAAACAAAAAATGGAGTGAGATAGGAATTCAGGCTTGTTAATGCACAGAGACAGCAATCAGAGTCAACCTGAAATGTAAGAACAAGGATCAGATGTAAAAGCATGAATTGCATAGAACTATGGTGCTAATAAAGTTTGCGGGACCTTCTGCATATTAAATTTCCTCAGTTTCATGTTTCATTTTGGCAACATTTAGAGCCAATGTGAAAAAAGGAGGAGGGAAGTGTTTGAAGACTTTTCCAGCAAATTAGAATATCACCAGATTTTTACCAAGTGAACTGTCTGGAGAAGTGGAAGAAAAGATTTCCCCAATTTGCTTTCAGCTGTTCATAACCTCAAAAAAATTTTGCAGTCGTGAGAGATCACAGAAAAGGAAGAGCCCAGTGAGGACTCCCTCTTTCCTTCGGCCAAGTGTGACAATATCTTGAAGCTGTTTTTTGTGCAGACTAAGCTTTTCCCATTCCCAGGGGACGCATGTAGCTGGATCTATCAGCCTTGCAAAACCAAGTGCAAATGGACTGATGCAAAGCAGACACAGTAATGGAATGCATAATGACAATAAAACACTACATGCTGGTAACATATAAGACCTACTTTAATTGTCCTTCAGGTATTTCTCTTTCCCTGCCTTGGGCAGCCTCTGGGGTATCTCTCTTCCACCTGAGCAGCAAGAAGAGCTCATGGAGGGTTATAAGAGGGACAAGCTTCTAATTCTTTCTTCAAGGAAGGTTGGGAGTTGAGAAGAGCAAGTTCCATATGTAGGTTTAAGTTCCAGTCCTTCTCTATTATCATCATGAGACAATGTGCAGTTATGAGAGAGGAGAGGGGGGAAAAGAAAAAGACTATATCCTCTTGGGATCTCAAAGACTTTTACCTCAGGTGCTGGCACATTGACTTGTTTTTGTGAAGCTATGAGCTTATTCTTAAACAATATCGACAGGAAACAGCAGATGGCCAAATTGCTTGCAAATGCTTTTATATTACAGTTTATATTCACCAAGACACTTCCACACTGACATGAGCAATGTCATTTTCTAGTAATGTTTGGAATTAGTCCCTTGGGTCACCAATTCCCAGGCATTATCAGATGATAACTCTGAAACTGTGATTACTTAAATATTTTTCAAATCCTGAAGTACTCTTAAAAGGATACAATTTGCAGCCATGGGAGCCTTGTTACAGTGTTGCTATCCATACAAATATCACTATCGTTGTGTTTTGAGTCTCCATCATATACCCTCTGGTAAAAGAGTTGATAACTGGAAAGCAAAAAAATTGCTTTAGGCTGAAGCATGTTTTATAAGATCTTCATCAAATGTGTTTTTTCATTTTTCTTTAAAAGAAAAAGACTTATCTTTAAAAGAAACCAGGTATATTTAAACTAAAGCAGATCAAAAGATTAATTTCTTATCAATTGTATTAGAATATTTTTGATCTTACAAAATAAAAGAATACACCATTTGACACCACAGGAGTATCAAAATATACATAAGGGAATTAGATATTCAAAACTTGCTAACATTCAATTGTCTCCAACTCCTCCATAAAACTTCGCTGCAGTTATTTCCACAGATCATATAGATTCATGCTGAGTATTTTATTTGCAAATCAGAAACTCTTTTCACTCATCTTCTTTTGTAACTCTTAACTAAATCTAAATATTATCCTATTCATACTTGTCTGAAAATATATAACTTCAGTGAGACCTGACTGTGCAAGGCAACATACAAATAAAAACCACAAGCATATACTTATTTGTAAGATCTTGCCTTAAACATTTTACATTAATGATAGCATTTTCCAGTATTAATTCTCCAGTTTTGATGCATTTAGTAGTTTGGATTATTTTAAAATAGGTACCACAAGCAACTTTTAATTTATTAGAAGGAAAAAGTATATTAGATGGAAAAATACTTACTTCTTTTTTATATATATTTTATTAAAAACACAGGAAAAAATCAAACCAACTACATTTTAAAAGGATTTTATATTTAGCAGTTATCTTGACATCTATTCAGTAAATTTCTGGAAATCTTTATGGCTTCAGTGCTTTATACTTATATGCACAGAGTAATAAAACTACTGAATCAAGGCCCAAAGCAGAACTTTTCAAGTAAACAAAAGAAAGAGAAGCATGTAATGATGAAAAGAATTATACATTAAGTAAGCTGCCTGTAACCAGTAATATCATGAACAGTGCTATCAGAATATGCAATAGAGTATATAGGACACCAAAAAGCCAAAGTCTGAACATGGACAATATCTATAAAGAAAAAATCAAACCATTAAAAAACCTTACACTGCACATTTATAAAAGAACAACAACAAAAAAAAAAAGCCAGACAAAATGGCATCACTGAAACAGATATTTAAAAGCATTCCTAACTTTCTGCTGTAAAATTCTGACGTATTGCCAACAGCTATATAAATAAACTAGCTGTGATATATTAAATAACATCTAGATATTAACCTGGAGTAGCTATTCATCACATCTTCTGTAGAAATGCCAGTGCTGATACATCTGAAAAGGTTCTAGACTTCAAATGTTAATAATTTTCTTCTAAGAGCTTATCAGATTAATTCCAGCTAAATGAAATTTTGTCATAAAACTCATTTTACCAAAGCCAAAACACTGTGTAGAGACGTAATTTTTTCAACAACCATTTGACTAAGAGAATTTTTTGAGGTTTTTGGTACCTACAGTTTATTTAGTATGAATATTGTTTTGGTTTGGTATTTTTACATGCCCAGGGCTGTCTTGGCATTTCCTTGAAACTCCAGAAAACAGCAGTAATATGGAAGTTTCATCTCCCAGAGAGGTCTGGCTCACGTTTTCAAATTTGTATCTGAAAGATGCACTTGAGTAGGCTTTCTCACAAGCTCTATCTGAATTAAAAGCATGCAGATACCAGAAAATTAACATTGTTTCTATAAATTGCAGCACAAATCTCTTCAAGCTGACAGTTCAGACTAGATATGCTCTTCTTTCTTTGACTGATGACCACCTAAAAGACGGTACACTACTCTACATCTCTCTTCATCTGCTCCAGGGGGCTGAAGCCCTTTACACATAGTTTTTTTGACCATGTCTTCTATGGTGTGTGTAAGAATAAGATACCTCACCTATGCTTCATATCAAGTCTTTCTGTGCCAGCCTCTGTACCGTCTTACAACGTAAACAAACCATAACCTATGGGAAAGGATCTAGCTAAATATCATTAAACTTAGAAGAAATTTCAGCATAACTCCCTCTTGATACAAGATGTCCTTGACTGTATTTATCTGTTCTGGAAATGAGCAGTACAGAAAATAATTCATTAAAAAGTGATAAACTGCATTATCCTTCAGCAGTTGATAAATGCCATGACTCCCCGCTGACTGTAGCATATCTATAATGGAGTGTGGGGGCGTGGGCTGTGAATATCTTTGTTATTTATTCTGAGGTTTCTAAAATGCCTACAGCTACAATAGTGAGGCTTTATATACAAAAATTAAAGGCATAAATTTCATACACAGCCCACAGTGGGATGTGCTACGTAAAATGACTGCCGCTGCTGCTGTTAGGAATTCATTGACAATCCAGGCAGGAGTGTAATGTAAGCTGGAAAGGGACCAATCGACTGAAAAACAGAATCAAGTGTTTAAATTTCCTCTCAAAGGGAATTATTCATGGTAGCATAGTTTTGATTCTGCACCAGGCTCAGGAGCTGGATGAACTGAAGCCTTGGTTTAGGATGACAGAAGTAGATTAGGGTGACTAAACGCGGCTCCAGGTCGTTCTTTACATGGGAATTTTACACTAGCCATACTCCACCACTGATTAATTGCTGCATCACGTGAAACACCACTGTGTTTACTCAACAGTTTCTACTATCAAAGAATAGACTAGAGACACGTGGAGGCCTCAGGCAGTGGTAGGTCAGGAAGGAATATGGGACAGCAGGAGTACAAAACATTGCAAGTGACAAGCGAGAACATCTATGAAAAGAAAACCTTGTAAAATGTGTGGGAGAAGTGAGGCAGGACATGATGAGAAACTGAGTGTCAGATAAAATATAGAAAAGAGGCAGATGGGAAATGGGTAGCATAAACACGCTGACTGGTGAGCAGTCAAACTTAACTGAGTTCTCCTTGTCCTTCCCCCAGTGAGGATCACTAAAAGGAAGGGAGGTGGGCAGTCAAAAACAAGCATAAAGGAAGAAGAGGACATTAATGGAGAGACACTAAAATGAATCGGTAAGATTTCCTGTGGATGTAATGCACAGAGTGGGAGAAGTAGGTATCAAAAAGAGGAAATTCCTCCTACCTTTGCAAGTGAGGGAAATATACTGTTTTCAGGAAAGACCTCTAGAAAATGTCAGAATCTCTCTATATAAAAGGCCTAACATCCCATAGATGCCTCATGAACAGCATTCAGGGCATTTCATCTGTGTGCATTTTAATTTAGTTCGTTATCCTGATATTTTAAGGACTCTACAGTTAACTTCAGGCAGCTGATAAGCTCATTTGAGAAACTGAAACTTGCTTATGGACAATGGACAAGTACAGAGACACCAAATAAATCTGGTACAGTGCTGTAAACTATTTAATTTTCCTTAGATAAAATTTAAAATTTTTCATGGAAGTGTAATAACTCTTGCAGGTTATTTATTTGGGAGACCCACCTTATAGGAAGCCTTTAAAAGATCTACCCAAAGCCTCTTGGATTCAAACTAAGCTATATAGTCTTAATGCTAAAAAGCAAAAGGAGACAAAAGAGGTTGACTTAGGCATGAACTCGTGGCACAAAGTCATGTCTTGGTAGGAGTAATATGTCTGGTGTATTCCTACCTGCCTGTCACCTGACTCAAAGTGAGCAATTGGCAGTACCCTTCCAAAACAGAAAGTAACATTTAAAACTAAAGAATTCACATCCTTCTTTAGAGAAAATGAATGACTTAACAAATATCCAAACTTAACTGTGTTATAAAATGCATTGCCTGTGAACTGAGGCATCATTGAAACCATATTTCCAACTGATCTGTGTCATACATTTCATGTGTCACCTATTCCATATTGCAATACCACATCCTATGCAACAACCTGACTGCATTACTTCCAGATCCTTCTCATATCACCAGATAATATCTTCTGTTGTCCCCCATGCTCCCCAGAACTCATTTCCATGGTTCGTCCCACATGCACTATCTATGATTTTGTCTTCTATCTGGACAAGAGAGAACATGCACTACAGCTAATCAGGAGCTATGTGTACCCCAAATGATCAGCTAACGTGTGCATGCTAACTGGCAAGGGATTTGCTGAGGTATAATGGAAAATGGTTGAGTTCACCCTGTTGTTCCCATAGAGAGGTATATTAAAAGAACATAACATTTTTTTCAGGTACTTAACACAGGATTCAGTTTCATAAAAAGGCATCTAAATTTAGATATCCACATTTAGGTATCTAAGGGAACATTATATCTCTCAGCTCCAATTTTAGTCAATGGAGATCTTGTCAATCCAGTCAGCTGAGCCTAGAGAATGACTCAGCTGATAAATTTACATCTGGTGACACCAACCCCCTCCCTGTGCTTCATCAACAGAATTGTCTCAGAGCATGATTCTGTGGTCAGGTGTCCACCACTATTTGAAATGCACTTGGTCATCATGTGGATTAGACAAATTCAACACAAGACCTATGAGAGAGTCTTCTGCAGTGGCAGGAGGAAACCATGAAGAATATATAAGTTTATATCAAACGGCACTGGAGAGTTGTGCAGGCAATTGAATTGAGACCAGGTCTCCACTGACTGTATCAGGAATTTAGGCACCCACTCTCTGTAGGTACTTACTATCTTAAGACAACTACATTTACATACTTAAACTCATATTGAATGCCTCCTTTAGTGTCCTTTGGAATTTTGCCAGGTTTGGCTGAAATTGGTGAAAGAGAGCAAAAATTCCTGTGGAGAATGTATGATAACATAAAACAGCCTAAAATTTTGGTTTCCAAGGCCTGCAAAACAATCTCCATAAAAATCACTTAAAATTAGAAAATGTCAGAATTAGAGTTGCCTTAATCTGGCTCCCTCATGTGAATGCATAATGATATATTTTTTAATTACATAGTCACATACTTTTTTTTCCCATAGGACCTCTACTTCATTCAGTACACAGAAGAGACAGTGCTCATTTAATGAGCGGCAGTTAGTATTTTGTTTTCTCCTTATTCTTCACTGTGCAGCTTAAGGCTTTATTTATTGCACACAATTATAATACTTCTCAGAAGACAAAATTATTAATTTCCTCACAGGCTTTTCTGTGTAACTCATCTCTATCATGCATTCATTTTCACAGCACTGTTTCAAAACATTGCCCCCATTCATAGCTGAGATGTTAAGGCTTCAAGAGATTAAAGTCCACAGTATCCATAGATTTGAAGTGGCCAATTTAAGTCACTGAGGAAATCTTTTTTTCAAGGACTTAACATTGCTTCACACTTTATAAGCTCTGCACATAGCCCCCATTGATATCATTCTTGCACAGACTGCTCATCATTCTTGCAAATCAGATGCCAGGAGTTAGCTAGGTACTTAGAAAAAAAAATTAATGAACCATCAAAAAAACATTGGCTTATGTGCCTTGATTAGCATTATAGGCTTCTTGACAAACCTGTCTCAATTTTTCATTGATCTTCTTCACCTACTTTCTTATTCTTTGTTCCAGCTCCCTCGTTACGTTCATCTTAGTTTTCCTCCTGACTTCCCTTTCAAATTCAGTCTTCTATTCTGTATTTAGTCTCTTAAGGGAAACACACAGCATCAGAAGTTACTAAAGACTTCTCAAAGTCTTGGCAAAACTCAATTTTATCATTCTCAATCGTTAGAAAAGGTTGATTCAGCCTTCTGCCGGTGGCAGAACTGGGACACAGAGCCAGGAAAGTCCCCAGAAATACAGGGTTGCTAGTGCTGATTCTGGGATGTTGAAGGGAGCAGTGTGTGTGTACAAAGATGAAGGACTACTAGTTCTTTCTCCCCATCTTTAGCACTTCACATCACCCCCAGTAAGTGCCATATGAATTTGGCAAAGCAAAAAAAAGTGACAATGACTGCTTTTCTGTCTCCAGCCATCTAATTCCCTATGCACATAGATAGCCTTGGGTAGTCCTATCCAACCTTTCCTTTCTTCAGCTCTCCAACTTCTTTTTGTCTTTTCCACTCTCCTCACTTACAGAAGGATAGCTCTATTGCTGTCACCAAGGTAACCAAACACAAGCCCTGCCTCTGTTCAGCACAGTCTGCATCTATCATGTGCCTCCCATGGCATTTCAACTGAGTGATATTTAAACGATGCTAAGAAATCAAGAACCATTTGGTGTCATTCCCATGAAGCTGGTGTAAGAGGATATTGATTTTGCAATTTGATACTGATAACCCTCAGCGCTTTCCATCCCTACCAGCCATAGCTATCTGCCCCGCATCTTGAACAGCTGCCTCTCATTTCAAGCTCCTTCACAAAGAACTGTCTGTTTCCTTTGGCACCATCCTTTCTCCAGCTTTGGCAACATCCATTAAATATGGAGTTTAATATTGTGAACATAGCAATGATTCATATCAACAGCAGCTCACTTAGGCCTCCTCCAAAAAATAGAAATATCCCCCAAAAATACAAATCCTTCCAGTCTTCTATAGAGTATCTCTAGGGACACTTATAAATGGTTGAGCAATGGACAAAATTTCTTCAAGAAAAAAAAAGAAAGTTTTCCTTTTAAAGAGACAATGCTGACAGGATTGCAAACATAGCACTTTAGCATAGTAATCATTGCTCTAATGCAGAAAATATTGCAAATGTATAGTGTGAAATGAGATTATATTATAAGTGAAAGTGAATAACAGTTGTCATGACTCTATGTTAGCTAAAGCCTGGAAGATAAAGTCTCAAAAATAAGAATCTTCCAATTGAGAGGATGTTCTTTTGAAGGGAAACTATAAACAGCACCTTCACACAGTGAATATAAATAATGAATGCTGATTAATGAACATACTAAAAAAATAATGAGCAAAGGTAAAAGAAGACATCAGTTATATCAAAGACCATGAGAAACATTTAATTTAGATGTTCAGAAGCTTATGCAATCAATACAAAAGGTTCTAGCATGAGAGTTAAACAAAAGCTCTGGAAGAATAAATATCTATTGACACAGGAGTTACTGAGTTCATTTCATCCCCGTGGTGTTCATTTCATCCTGCTGGTGTTGAGCTGCGTTAATACCTTGTGAGAACAGATTCCTTGTGAGCTTTTCCTGGAAAAATGAGAGAAGTCTGATTGAGTTAATAACTGAAATATAATGTCTGTGGTCTAAAAAGAAAATGGAGGAGAGGAGGGGTAAATGGAAGGGAAGGGAAGGGAAGGGAAGGGAAGGGAAGGGAAGGGAGGGGAAGGGCAGAGGAGGGCAGGGGTGGA
>VUYV01000073.1:388321-710376 GCA_008711295.1 Anarhynchus alexandrinus
AAGGGAAGGGAAGGGAAGGGAAGGGAACAGGGAAAAAGCAAAAAAAGAGAAAAGAAAAAAGAAAAAAGTGAAAGGAAAAAGGTAAATGGAAAAAGGAAGGGAAAGAAGGAAATAAAATCTAACCTTCAAAATGTATTTTACAAAATGTATTTTACACTGTAACAACAAAACCAACAAACAGGATCCAGTCCAGTAGTCATTTAAATTAATAGAAAAGCTTTCATTTGTTGCCACAGACTTTGGGTCAGGCTTGAGAAGAACTGCTTAAAGAGCTAAAACACGTGAAAAGTAAAGGGCCCGTGGAAGGGAACCGGAAGGCAACTTGGTGGCATAGGACCTTTAAAAGTATTTCCCAGTTGGGTGTCCATTATTTATTTAAAGGATTGCGATTCCATAAGCAAATTACTTGCAGATGAGGAATTAAATCCTCTGGGGTCTGTGACCAAACATGCAGAGGTAGGGTCCCAAATCTGAACCGCAATAGATCTGTTTTCACACTCAGCTTTGCAAAGAGTCAATGTGATGCAGACTTCCAGTTCTGGTTACACCAGCTCAGGCTTTTGTGGGATGCAGGGATTATTTTCGAGTCGGTCTGCACCAACTTTTCAAAAAGGCCAGCAGTCAATGGATTGCCCATTACAACTGAATAAAGGAAGCTTAAATGCCTTCAACAAATAGCTTTATACAAGCTGAAAAATACTGACACTGAAACTGAATCGTTTGGCTGTCTACCAAACATCGCACTACTGCTAACAGCAAAGACATGGTTGCCTTCTCTATGCTTTATTTTTCCTGCTCTTTTAAAGCATTTTGACCTTGATTGATCCTCCCCTGCTACTGAAAAAAGCTACTCCAGTTTGATCATTAATTTCGTAATGCAAATAGTCAAGCAGCACTGAAGTTATTTTTTAATTTGCATAATGGTTTTAGTGTGCTGGTGGAAGAAGATAACTTTAGATGGCGGCTCTGAAAGTGCCACCCTTCTACCCAGCTGCCATAAAATGCATTAGCTTAGCACAGAAGGCAGGGAGCAGTTGGCCCTTCTGCTTCTTATGGAACCTAATTATTGTGTTCACCACTGATGGCACACACAATAGCACAAAATTGTTAAGGAGAGGCAAATCAGTTGTGATAAGTTGCAAGCTTGTCTGCTACTTGTGCCTTTAGAATTCTAAAGTGTCAAAGATATATTGGACAGAAAGACAAATAATTTTATTTCACGATAAATAATATGTTCTGTAGGGGAAGCCAGAGGAACCCAGAAGGGATATAGTAATGTATAATAATAATAATAATAATAATAATAATAATAATAATAATAATAATATCTCGTACCTCATATGACTTGTGTTGTGCTTGAAGGTATTCAACACCTCTAAGGTCATCACACTCTATATTATATCTGGACCAAAATATCATAATCTCATATATCTAATTAAAATATTGGTCCTTTATTACTATAGACAAGACAAAACTATCTCTAACAAGACAAAAATGAACTTGAGCAATTCTACAGTACTGAAATTAGAAAAGTACTATTTAGCCAAGTGTGACCTGAGCCACAGCCTCAGCAGCAAAGTTGAAGATGTCCTGAATTCTGACACAGATTTTTGTTGTGGCCTTGGATATTTCATTTCCTTTTGCTTCCTCGTGTTCAGATTTTCATGATTTAAGGAAAATAACATTTAATCAACTGTCTCTCCAACTTATGTCAATGCTTAGCCAGTCAACTATGAAGCACAATATTTTTCAGAGTTCTTGGAAGTACGCTCTTTATCCTGCTGATGAAGAGCCTCTGTCCTCATGACACCATGATTCTTTAGCCTTCTCACAACTGATTTTAAAAGCAAAAAGATTTGGGCTGTGGTAGATTTAGTCATACCATCTGAATGTACCTGGTCTTGTCTTGCAGTTAAGTAGTCAAGGGCCTGCTCAGCGCTTGGATGAGAGACCACTCTGAAATCCCACAGGCACAAGTCAATGAGCCATGTTAAATTGCATAAACTGAATTAGTTCAAAGACTCTATTAAGTTCTGTATTCATGACTGAGCTGTTGAAAAACAGGAGGAGGAGGGTGGTTGGATGCCTAACTATCATCCCTGCCTTTGAAAAACTGCTGATATTTAAGTCCTCTGCCCGTTTCTCTTTTCCTTTCCTATTCTTTCCTCTCCCCCCATCCCTCTGCTGATTCATTCCAGCCTGTGAGGACCTGCTCTTGCTCTGAGAAGGAGCTCGAGGGAATCATAAAACAGCAGTCTCTGAGTCTGCCATGGTTCAGGGAGGAGAGTGGAAAGGAGCTCCCACTGTCCTACTCTTTGGCCAGTTCACAAGCCTGTGATTTTATCAAGAAAGCTGGCAATTTTATAAGTCAGGCAGGTTAGAGGAAGGAGCCCTTGAGGGGAAAAAGAAGACAAATTATGGCTCCCTATCAACTTTTCCTTACTTCACAGCAACTAACAAAGTAAGTATTAGTTTTCTTTAGCATTGCTCCAAATCTCTCTTCAAAATCATGCTTAAATGATCCAGTAAAATCCTTAGTCTTTCAGCAGTTCCCTCTCGTGATACCATATTACTGATGGATTTTGGCAGTGACAAATGACAAAGCATGCCTGTCTCTGAAGCTATTCTCATTTGCATTCTTTCCAGCTCCTTAACTGTCCCATTGGAATAAAAAATTAAAATTAAAAGATAACATTTCTGAGAATAATATTTAAGTAACATAAACTGTAGCAGTGTTAGCATGACATTAAATTCAGTACAAAGTACTTTCTGATTCCTCTGGATAGATAGATATCTGGTTTAGACATAGCTGAAAGTGTTTTTGATTAAAACCATTTTTTCTCTGAAGAAAAGTATTTTTAAGGCAAACATTGGTGCCTAGAAAATATGAAAACAACTTACAAAGTTTTCCTTTAATTTCTTGGTTTGACTGGTTTAGTGTTTTGAGACAAATGTAAAAATGATAGTATTTTATATGAAACAAAAATGGAGTACTGATTTAATGGCACTCTTAAGCTTGTTTCAGTCAAACTCTTCAGCAGAACATATGAAAGTTCTGAATGGTTGGCTTAATTTACCAAGTTGAGGCCTGCTTTTGCTTTTGATCTACTCACATAAAAGATAAAACAGTAAGGAATCATCCTTCTTAGGGCTTCGACTTACAAATGGGTATCAAAAGCCTTTTCTTTTTGTTGTAAACATAATTACATGCAAAATACTAGCAATAATATTTTTGCAGCAGATATTGTACATTTCTTGCACGTTTTGCAAGAATGAAGCATTTTCTTATTTCACTTCAACCAAATGTTTTCTTAAATTCAAAGGATTTTTCTGAATAGCTTCTACCTGCACAATTGTTATCCTTAACAAATTCTTTTCAGATTCATCTATTTGCCCTTTCTCTTTTCTTGATGCCCTGCTAATGTATACATGATCACGCCTACGCCTGTATTTGTGAACTGCATCCAGTCATCAGTATGACACTGGGCATGACATATTGCTTAAGAAAGATTAGGCGAAACCTTGCTTAAACAAAGAAGGACTAAATGTTTTTTAAAGATTTTCCAATTTCCGGGTGTGCACAGTAACAAATAAAGCAATAGTAAGAGTGAAGATGGTCCTTCCAATGAGGAAATTCAAATAAAATCTTGGAAGTACATGAAGGATTTTGGGACCTCATGGGCAAGGCTTGGGAGCAGCACAACAAGGAGTTTAAAATCAGTACATGTACATAAGAAATGTTTTTTAAAGCAAGGTGTATAGATAATGTAGAAGCCTTGGAAAAAAAAAATGAATAGAGCTCTAGGAGTCTGGAAGAGCTATACTTGCAGCAATTAAGAGAAGACTGTTGGGACATGGGCCTTTGCTAGTGAAAATGAAGAGAGAACAGAATAGTTCAAGGTCATTATGTGAGAAAAAAAAAAAACAGCACTGACCAACAACATTAGAGAACAAGAAATGGAAAAAAAAAAAAAAGAAAGAAACGGGTTGGCGATATGGAGAAAAATTCAAAATTCACAAAAGTGTTGTGAAATACAAGTGTTCATGGGGCAACTAGATATGGAGTAGGGGAAGAGTCAGAAAGACATTATCAATAGTTGAATCTATGTGATTTTGTTAGGCATAGAACAGAAATTTTTGAGGAGCAGTAGTGAAATAAGGGAAGGGAGAACGTGCAATTACTAGCAGTAGCTGAGCTGTAAGAAAAGACCTCAGATACCAGAGTGTCAAAGCTGATGTGAATGATCCTCTAGACTGGAAATCACTGTCATTGAGAGTGGATGGTGGAAAAGAAAGAGGGTGGAGAAGACTTATAGGTTGGTCAAGGAAACATAAGTGGTGACTTTGTCAAGGACAGATCAGAGACCAGATGATGACAATAAGTGGTGAGGAAAAAGATACAGAAAGAAGCTGCTGAATATAGTGAGCTTGTTTTCTCTAGGAAAGGTCATTTTAGCCAGAAATAATCTAGTCTTTTTTTTTTTTTTTTAAGATGTGATTGTCTAGATTCAAGAATCTTTACATTTTCTTGCTAAGAGTTGTTTAAGTAGGAAATCCGTTAGGATCATTTCTTAGTATCCTTTCAACAGGTAAATATGTGAAAGAATAGAAAAAGCTAAGTTTTATGTGTTCTATAGCATATGTCTATTATTTATGCTGAACTACAAATCCCATATACAGATGAGACACCATCAAGGAAGAATATTTGATTTCAAATATTTTCAAAAGAATGTAAATTAAGGGTCATGGAAATGCATTATGCAGAGGAATATGTAGATGAAAAAGAAAACAATAAATCATCCTATTGACAGTAAGCTATATTAAACTGTTGAAAAGTCTTCTAGAGGAAGTGCAGAACCCCCATCCCTTGAGGCTTTTAAAATTAGGCTGAATAAAACAGTAGAAAACTATAGTGTGGGATATGATCTTGCAATGCTAGTAGGATAACCTAATTGATATCTTCCAGCTATAATTTTTACAATTTAAAATCCATGGCTAGGGTGTTTTGCTGCCTCAGCTCACTGTGGGAATACAATGATTGTGGGTTTGAAAGAGTGGTCAGCAGGAAAAGAGAAAAAGAGTTAATGAAAGCAGAAAAAAGTGCCTCCCACTAGAGAGGTAACTGGCGGTGCTAACAAATATCTCAGCAAGTCTGATTTCCCATGAGGCCACCTCTGATAGCTAGACCCAGGCAGCCAAACCTGAATGGAAGGCAATAATAATTAGATTCTGATGAGTGAAGGACTCACAGGAGGACCAACTTTTCAGAAGGAGTTAATGAAAGGAGACGGAAATACCCAAATTTTCCAAAATATTTAAAAGGGAATTTTACTATGGAATAGTCTTTTAAGTGGTTATATCTTCCTTACTAACCTATGGATGTTTATTCATATAAGGAGAGAGAGAGTAAGTGACAGAGACAGAGAAAATGCCTTGCACTTTAACAAAATTGATCACAGCTGGGGGTTGTTAATATGTGTGCATTTCCAGTACAGTAAGATTCAGGGTGACCCGTGGCTATTATTCAAAGTCAGTATCAGACCATTTAATTTTCTGCTTCAGTTCCTTTCCTGTTCCTCTCTCCGACCTGGGTGTTATGGCCATTCACCATCTTCTCTTCTGCTATTCTTCCTCCTCATTTGCTTGTTCTCTCAATGGTGTTTTAGGACACTAAAGTACCCCAGTGTAATATCCATCTTCTTGAACTAATCTGAATTTAGAACAAGTGCTAATAGCTCAATAAGTGTTTTATGACCTATGTCCATGAACAAAACTTGCACCACAGATGTGAATGTATTCACTGCTCAAAATTGCTGAACACTGAACAGAAGTAATATTTGTGCTGCTGATGTGGTGTCTCTTTGTTTTGGGACTGAATCACCAAATGAACCTGTAGAGAAACACCCAGCACCCATTTCAGGAGAGGAAAAATATCAAGTCACTGTTAAGTTATCTTCCAGAGACTACGTTTGTGCTGGAAAGATGCTCATCCACTAAAATGAAATGGTTCACTCATTTAGGAACACATATTTTCAGTCCATGAAGTTTCTTTCTCTACTTCTTCATATCAACAAACTTTTCTTCAACAATCACAAGAGTTGTATTTTATTCATACATACCGTGCAAGCTACCCTGCCTCATATTTCAGTTCCTGAAGGTCGGTTTGTCTCCAGGTTCTGCCTGTGCTTCCACAGGTATGGGTGCCATACTAATCAGTATTATGCCAGTAATACGCTACTACACTGTTGTACACACTACTGTTACTGCCAGTAGCAACAACTGGCTGATCCCTCCATTGTCCTGGGCAGGCTGGTTTTTCTTTCCAAGAAGCAGAGCTCATAGATTTGAACAGTGAAAGTAATTCAGAATATTAAAAAAAAAAAAAAAAGAAAGAAAGATAAAACTGCTGTTGCAATATGAGGAAGAAATTCTGAATGGAAATATTGTGGAAATATTGTCTTTGCATGCATGGTAGTTACAGTAACATATCTGCAATTCTAGAAAGTAAGGTTCCACACAAATATTTAAGGTGGCATTTTTGTTTGTTGGTGATGGAATATTGCTCATATAACAGAAAATAAGTGTTGTAATGTGTCAGCATGCTGACTCCAAACATTAAAACAAACTGATACGTATTGCAAGTTCACACAACCAGGCTTGAATAACCTTTTTGTGGCATATGAGTCACACTTACTTTGTAACCTTCTGTACAACTGATCATATTCCTGCCCGCTCATGCTATTTCCTTCTTCCACAGTATCCATAGGCAGAGGTATTGCCTACTATTCAAGTCCAGAGAGTCCAGTCTCTTGATGGATGAACTAGCTACCAGCTCTTAACATCATGTTCCCACTGCAGAGGATACTAATTCAACCCCCTGAAAACTGAATTGATCTGGTACCCTGTGTTTCTGTGGGTTGGTTCTGAAATCTTTCCACCAGTTCCCCAGAATAACTCTTCTCCTGTGTTTGAAAGCTGGAAGTTTAGCCTCTTTCCTCCCATGAACTGTGCTGCTCATCTTACGCAAATGTGTGATTTGGTGCAGATTTCCAGTTCTTATTGTAATTCATACACTACATCAATCCTTGCACTGATCAGTCCATGAATAAGATGGGTTGCTTTGTTGTATATGTCTTTATTTTGAAGTTAACCCTGTGCAAAAGCTTCTGTGCTGTATAGAATCCAGCAATAGGGCTTAAAAATCTGATTTTACTTGCAAGTTATTTTATTTACACACAAATAGTGAAGTAACAAAATGTCAGGCATCATTCACACCTGTAGGATAAAATACTGTTTATAGCCTTGTACAACCTCATGCTAAAAGCCATATAATTTATGGTGCATTTACAGCGCTGTAAAGGCCATATTTGTTCTTCATATGTCATAACTCTCATTTCTTGGCTCCTGAGGCTGTGAAGGGATTTATTGTGTCATCTCAAGTGTAGTTTCCCAGGAAGAATGAACAGTTCAGGCCACTAGATTTCCCATTTACATCTATCCTGCGTGGAGCTGCTATACAAACTGTAATACCACATTAGGATCGATAGGATACTACAACAAGCTGCTCTTTCTATATGGTAAAAGTGACACCCGTCTCTTTTACTCTATCTTTAACTTAGAAACATAAAACTTGAGGCAGATCTTGGAGTGGCCAGGCCTAGACCAACAGAAATAGAGAAATGAGGCACAGGAAAGCTTCATTCAGAAATATTAATCAAGCCCTTCTTCCTGGTAGTGCAGATCAGTTCAAAAGACCTTATTTTGACCCTTATTGTTTTCATATGGTTGGGCGTTCGTCTTCTCCCATCGGAATTGAAGAATTTTCTCCCATAAATTCTTTACATCCGTATCAAATACCAACTTTTTAAATGGAATAGTGCTATTTCAAAGCTCTTAACAAGGTTACTCATGAATAAAAACAGGACTTGGGAAATATCCTTGAGCAGAATTAGTCCTTTCTTTGTATCAGTGCCTGAAGCAGGACATAAACAAAACCTTGAAATGAGAGAACTGTTTAAAACGGTTTTGCTAGTGATAACAGTTTTTCATATATAATTTGTATTACAATAGGGTAGGATTCACGCCATCATGATGTAAGTATCTAAAATTTAAGGATGGGATTCAGTTGAAAACTTATGGACAACTAAATGTCCTAAAATATCCCACCTGATCTCCAGTTGTGTATGTCTCGCATCCTAGGGCATTTCAGTTGTCAGTAGTTACACATCTTTAGGTAGCTGAATGCCACCTCCAAGTATGTAGCCTAAGAAAGTCCTCTGGATTCCCTCTGTCATCAGTGATGAAAGAGAAAAGTGCCCAAAGAGTTATTTATTTCACTGATCTTTAAAATCTATAACATCTACTGTCCTCTGGAGATACTTAGCTGTTCATGTATCAAAGAGAGTTTAAACAACAAACTAGATTAGATACCAAACAAAAGGCAGCTAGGATGAGACTCCGTCTGAGATTGAGACACGCGGTACTCATTTCTACATGACTGTACGCTGGAGAGAAAGACTCAGGAATCATCTTTACCTTTAAAAGGATCCTTTGCAGCCATATTGCATTCACAACTGTACAGAGGAGACTGCCAGAATAAGACTGTATTTTTCCAAAGAGGAATCCTCCCAAACTACATAGGAATGATTTAAAAGTGTAGCCTAATGTTTCCTCGTCCTCCTGTTCACACAAGAATAAGTATGTTATTCTCTTCAAAAAGGAATTGCAGATTTTCTCTCAGAAAGCTCATCAAACTCCAAGGGCATTTTTTTTCTCTCTGGTTTAGGTGTTTCCTAAACAGTTGCTTATACCATGAGGGTATCGCTTCCAACCTTGGCAAAATAAGGGTTGTAACTACTTACAAACCTTAGCCATATGCAGTTTCTTTCAATGAGTTTTATAATTCAGTAGCCTTTATCTCAAATAGCTGCAATGTCAAAACCAGGCAATATTAAGTGTGAGAGATTTGGGTCTTGGATATTTGGTCCCCTTTCATAAGAGGCAACTGGAAGGAAGTCACAAATCAAATGGCAGCAACCTTCACTCTTGACATGTCTGCAGAGTGCTACATGACGAGACCAGAGCATTAGGACTACTGAAATTTTCATTTTAATGGTACATAAAATGTTCTAGTTTTGCCTCTACAAGGCAACTGGGAGAAGAGTTTACAGGTGGTGACGAGCTTATAAATGCATAGTGCATTAGAAATATCACAATTAATTCAATAAATGTTTTTTATGAAGTGCTTTCTGAAGCAACTGCTAAATTAAATGGGCCCCAGAAGTGCAGTAGAGTTAGCAATGTCATTTATAACTGAAAGGAGGAATGTAAATCTTGTAGCAGTTTACAGATGTTTTTATTTAATATCTGTAATCCAAAAGATCTGACAAGATGAGGCCACCCCAGTGTTCTTCGATGGCAAAGCCCCTAGGGCTTCTACACTTTGCAACAAGTAGGAAATCCTTATTAATCCCTTTAGCATTTGTTGTAATGACATTAATCGTGATGAACTCTTCCAGTATTAATTCGGATGTCATATATAATTCCAAAAGAATCCCACTGAAATTTGAACAGAACAAACCTCATCTAATTGGAGTAGAAATAAAATAACTCAGTGTTTCAATTTTACTGAAAAAAAAAAATAATCACAGCTCCTTTTTAAAACCTAGCCAAGTTAAGTGAATCTGTTAGCCTTTGGAATAGCATTGATTATATTCAGTTTATTTGTGGCAGACACATTTATGTGGGCCATATTTCGCCATGCAATTCATCATCTGTTAATGGATTTAAAGAAATAAAGTGTCTGAGCAGTTAATCACTGACTTGAACTTGTTATTTTGTATACCAGACTTTATGTCATTATGCATTATGTTTACTGCATGTGTAATATGTCTAATGCGCTTTGCAAAAAAATTCAACAAAGCCTGTTTGCACTGTTGCATCTCTGCATAAGGGTAGTTCAAGTCTGGTTTTGAGAATAACTCTGCAGAACATTAGGGCTAACTCCCATCTTCTGTTGTGCTTTTCTTTTTGCAAAACATGCTAAAGAAACATTTCCATCTATTCCTTATATACAAACATTATATACTGCTAGTGTACTTATAGCAAAGAGTTTAAAAGTGCAATTCAGATGCTCTAAATTAAATACACAACAGAATCAAACCCTCATAAAATGCAGTAATGAGTAATCATGTTATATATGAGCACCACCTACTAGTAAGAGGTTCAATCTATACCCTGATTGATTAGCATTTGAGCTAACAATAGCTAGAGGTGAGAGAAGTAATTAATACATCCCTTGGTTTCTGTTTAGTCAAGAGCTGGCAGCTTTGCCGAGGAAAGAGTACCATGACAGCCGAAAAGAGCAATCAGTCTTGTTCTGGAGAACAGGAGTTCTTCAGCGAGGAAGAAACAAGGGAAGATTTGTTCTTCCTCAACTTCACACTCAGGGCAGAATATAGCTTTTATGGAACGGTCTTGAACTGCTGGCCTCAAATCAAAGCATTGTCATTTGCTTCAGTAGATGCAGATCAGATCACTAATTGGGTATACAGACTGGAGTAGACCAGAACTCTTTCTTGAAAGACAAAATTACTAAAATGTATTTGTTTTCTGTAACCTAAAAGCATGTATTTTGCTATTTGAAAATAACACTTAAAGGCTCCCTAATGTTTTAGTAGGACATTTAACTTAAAATTACTTTCTATTGATAGAAGAAAAGAATGTTAGGCTAATGGTTAGGTCCAATGGGATTTTCACTCTACTGTAAATTTTACTTGTAATCTTGGGCAAACAATTTATGACTACGTGCTTTGAGACATTTCATACATTAGAGTGCAGAGCATAAGGGTTTATCGCTTGGGGGTGTGACTGTTGTAGGCAAGAGGGTCCCCGTATGTAACAACTATGGAATGACTCTTTGGAAACAAACTAAATGAGGTTGCAAAGAAAGCCAGGAACAAAGTGCATTAAAAAAAGGTGAGAATTATGTATGTAAGTAGTGATCTGATCACACTCAGGTTCTCTGGCAAGAAAGTTGTCTCCATACTTCAGTACCTTCTGACATGATCCTTATGCAGACGTTAGGTGAATAAGTCTTCTCTTCATGTCTCAAAAAAAGAGGACAGACAGACATATACCATAATACCCAGGGAAGAATTCTCACTTGAGAGATAAGAATTAGAGCATTGATCTGGGGCATAGAGAGCTCAGATTTATATTCCTGCTCTGTTTTCTTCAACACAAGAAAGGGCTGCTCTTCCTCGGGCAAGGAAAGTAGACCACACACCACTGTAGTGCACCATCTTCCACGAATTACTGTCAAGCTCCCCAGAAAGAACTGTTCTATTTTGCATTCAAAAAAAAGAATTCTTTGGGTCAGTGGAAAAGTTTGATCATATAAGCCTCTGCTTAATATACTACATGGGATGAGGGAAAATGAAGTCCATGCTGCTGCTGCTTGGTTAATTATACAAAGTGTACAATCTCCTAGAGAAGAAGACAGAGAGAAACATGCACACGCACATTCCATAATTACCAGGCAGGCCCAATGCTTGTGCTCTGAGAGACTCACTTTATTCCTTTAAACCAAGATCAGAAAATTAGCCCAGATCCTGAATTTCAGGCAAGCAGTTACCTCCTGTTTGCATAAGGTGTCCAGGTATATGTTTAATTTCACATGTTTCAAGGTTTCAGGTTTGCTGCATTTGCTAGTCTGAAGGTCCAGAAAGTCCCATTTTTGAGACACCACGGACTACTCTTACCTCTGTATTATTAAAGGTATGTGATCATCAAATTTCCTTGGTTTGTCTTATTATTAACAGATTAAAGGATTCTTGTGTCTGACTTCCAAGAACCCCATCTCTTTCCTAAATGCTTTACTGGAGGTAGAGTACTGTTTTCAAATTCATGAAATGTACAACTTCTAGGAAGCCTGGAGAGAGAAATCAAAAGTAGCATATGTCCCCAGATCGTAACAATTTAACTGCAAGATGGTTACTGCAACTTTGACCACATGAGAGAAAACTGATGAAGCTCTCTTACTCTATCTTCCGTCCTCTGTAACATATGCCTACTGTCGCTGTCATTTGTGACTCACTTTGCCATTACTATTTAAGGCAACTAAAATTATTTTTGAAGATTTTTATATGCAAAAATTGCCTCATTCCCTGGCACCCTCTACTGCTTACTGGAAGTTCCCACACAAATATCCAAAGAGATCCCTCATCAACATGAATTTTTCAACCCTCCCTTCCCTCTTGTCAGTCACACAGATCACCTCATCCACTTCTGCCATAGTGTCCAGGGAGTGCATGTAACTGTAATGTTTGTTTGTTTTTTATTTCCTGTTTTGCAGAGCCCCTTAATCTTCTCAGGGAATAAAAACCAAAACCAAAACCAAACCCAAACAAAAAACAAACAAACAAACAAAAAGCCCAAAACAACATCCCTTCAAAAAAACAGGAAAAAAAAAAGCTTTCAATGAAGTAGCCTTCCCTCCTTCATGTCAGAGGAAAACAATCAATTGGTATAATAAATAATGACAAAATCTTTCAGCCCTGAGAGACCATCCATTTCTATACAACCAGCTATGACATGAAGCCATGGCTGAAATAATCTTAAATTTGAATCACTAGTCCTACTTTGCACTCATACATCTAATATTATGCTTTCTCAAGTGAACTAGTGGATTTTAGAACATTAGGAATAAAATATGTGTAAGCACACGGGTTTTCAGGACAGGTACAAACTGACTTTGCAGTTCCCTCTATGCAGGTACTCGCACGGATTTAGACCAGGCATCTAATGATAGAGGAGTGAAAAGCTTTCTGCAGTGATGTAATTAGTATCCCCAAAAGAGTACATTGGCACAGACTTCCCAGGCTCTGAGAACCCTGTTGAAATCTCTTCTGTCCCTCCACAAAAACTTACCCAGACTTTGTCTCATGCCTTCGCCTCTGTCCTGTCCTCCTGCCTTACTTAAGTCTTCACATTTTATATTTCTTTTCTCCTTTTGTCTATCAAACTCCAAACTTCCTGGTATGGAAAGCTCCAGATCAAACACTTAATACAATGCAATCTTTAGGCAACTTAACATTTAAAGAAATACTCTGGATGATAGTGCTTCAAATCCGATGTGTAAAATATAACCTTTCAAGGAATTGGATGTTTTAAGAAAAATTGCAGAGGCTACTATGCTTTCCCTCTGTCTGGTTTATTACAAAGGATTTTTCCAATGTCTTTTTTCAATAGTTGGGCATTCTGGTACTCAGGAGTGCTGGCAGGTAGAAAAGAGGGCTGCTAATGCCGAATCACCACTGATATCCTGTGCTACACTGGGGTGTCATTTAAGCGCTCGCCTCAGTTTTCAGGTGCCCACTACTCAGTACTCATGCCCTGATTTACAAAACTGTTGAGCTCCCACAGTTTCTTCTGACTTCTCATTGTTAATGGCAGTAGCAGCTATGCATTATGAATCACTTCACAATCATTAGATGAAAAGCTCTTTGGAGCCTACTTCTCATTTGCACTAAGAGCCTTTACGTTGCTGTGGAAGCATGAGGAAGATTTAATGTGGGTGTAAATGACATTTTTACTTACCTGCAAATCTCTTTTCTGTTATCAGTGTCTTGGATAAATGAAAAATATTTTTACATGTAGAATAACACTTCTTTTTTATTAGTACACAGTGTTCTTCCTATAATTACGTTATTCCCATTGAATAACCTTTCTCAGTTCATTTCTTGCTCGTGGAAAAAGCCTGTGATAATCATGGATCATAGGCACAATGACATCTTCAACAGAATTATTAAAGAGACCAAGTTCCTCAGGATGATTCTTTCTTCTTCCCTCTCTCACCATGAAACATATTGAGCAGGAGTCATTTCCACTTAGCTTTTACAACTGAAAGGCTAGGTGACTGGATTATCCTTTCTTCCTCACTAGTCCACAGAAAGGATAGTAGTAATTCCAGAAGGAGTCATCTGACTGTGTTAAGATAGTTGGGATAATTTTCTTCCTAGAAATTTCCAGCCCAGACAACTAAATAAAACATTTAACAGTAAAGGTTATTGATGCGCAACTCATAAAATATGGACAAAAAGGTATTTTTGGAGGCAGACAGTGACAAAATTCTTTGCTATATGTGTACAGATTTAATGAACTAGCTTCAACTAGTTTGGCATTTTTTTCTTAAAAACTTTGAGAAATGCCGTTCTTTGCTTTACAAGCAAACTAAGCCATTTTCCTATCCGGCCAAGGTTCTGTGTCAAAATTATTGACAGCAAAGACAGGCATCTGTGAGTGAAATTAGTTGTAACCTTTAGCAAGAAAAGCTTCAGTTTGAACACTGTGAGCCTGCAAGTTTACAAATCCTTTGATTAGAAGGAAAGGAATGAGAATAAAAAAATTACCTACCTCTTCATTCCATGAAATAGAAGAGATGGAAAAGATTAAAACTGACAAGTGTAAAATCTTTAAATACCACAAAGAATTCTACCAGAGAATTTTCTTACATAGATTACAGAATGACAGATATAAATGGAAATTGAAGAACAACAGATCAGAACAAACCATTTTTCATGCAGGAAATGTATGAAGGAAGATTGCTGCAGCAAGCACACTGACTTGACTAAAGAAACAGATTCCATACTAAGTCAGGAACAGTGATATGTTTGTATAATTTTGGTATGCTACATACTCAGAGAACAGGCTGAGCTTCTAAATGAAAAAGATATTCTCTCAGAAAGTTTAATATCTGGCAAACAAATCTAGGAATTTCATCATCTTCCAGGAGTCTAGAACATTTTTTTAAAGTAATGTTGTTTGCAAGTTCTTATACTTTATAGAAGCCTTACAGATTCTTTTTCTGAATCTAAGCTTTCAGAGAGTTATTTTCCACTCTGTTGGTTACAGAGAGTTCAACGGGCAAAAATAGAAAAAAAATTATATATACATCAAAAAGAACTTTTATAAAACAGCAGCTGCTCGTGACGGCCTTACCAGAGTTATTCATTATAAATATGGCTGCACGCTATTTTGCTATTTCATATTTAACAGTTTAACAAAAGCAATCGTAGGAACTCAGAAACATAATGCATCAGAGCTGGATGCATTCCTATGAAGTTGGAATTCCCTGTAATAAGAGTTTCTAAGATTCTACCAGGACTTGAGAAAATCTGCTTTATAATGATTTCTATCATTTCCTGTGAAGCAAGATCTAAGAGTACGCATTGCTTTTCTCAGTGAGTCAGTATGTTATTTGGCACTCTACTGATAGGCAATAGTCTAACTCAAGATAGTTTCAAAGTAGCGGACCATGTCCTATAGATATCATTTTGAGGTCCCGCAGTACCTTAAACCTGTCACCTTACCAGTTTCATTCTTTTAAAATAAAGCAATATAAAGGAACAGAATGAGCAATCAGTAACTCTAACGTTTATGTAATATACAAGATGGATCAACCAGTGTATTGGAAAGTGTATGTGTTTTCTGTTTGCTGCAGTAGATACCCACCTTCCTAAAGGGAGAATATTTTTAAAATGCAGTTCTGTACATTCTGTCCTGTGCAATGCACACCTAAAATAGAAGTGCTTAATAGTATATGTTACAATTCACAAAGCAATTTATTTTGCATATGAAATGCCATGTGCAATCATCCAAAGACTGTGCTTCTAATTAATTCATTTTTTATTGTGATTGTAGCAAAATCAGGTGAGGAGTAAAGGAAGGAGAAGGGAATATTCACTTTGTCAATTTTAGACAATTAGAAGCATAGAAATTAGGAACCTGCATTCTGTAAACAGTTAGTGGGGAGTGATAGGGTGCCTGACGTTAGGCAGTGTTGGACAGTTTGACTGTTCATGCCCTATAGACTCTCAACATCCTTCAAGATCCGATAAGGAGCAGTTTTCCCCAAGTTTGTGAAATATTCAATGGAAGTGCTTATACAGCCTTACTTTGCTTATGCACTTTGGTGAAACATCAAGACTATATTTCAACTGTGCACTGCTTCCACAGACACTGGAAACAAAAAAGTAAATTAGTAATTTTCTTTAAGAACCTCTAGACCTTTTTGATCGAGATAGACAGCATAATGGCTGAGTGTGCTTTAATTTGTACTCTCCTAGCACCCCGAGTGCTTGATTCACGTTGTCATATAGAATTACTTGGTATTCTGTATGAAACACAATTTCTTGCTCATTTTTTTTTCCACACAACCAGCCACTGGGAAATTATTGTCAGAGTCTTAAAATGATTTCTTAATGATTGCTTGTTAGGAAAATGAAATTTCTTTCTTGGTCTCTTTCTCCACTCTTTCTCTCTCTCGGGGAGGGATGAATCCTCATACTCATAATATCAGCTATGCATGCCCTAACATGGTGAGCATATATTGTATAGATTACTTTGTCCCTCTCAGGACCAGTAGTGGCATCATCTAGTAGGGAATAACTGAATTTATTTCAGGAGTGGTGTGGGGTAGAATAAGAGCTTTGTAAGCAGAATGGGCACTTGAGCAAAGAAGAGTATGTGGAAGAAAGATCTGGCTGCATGAATGAGCGGTGGAGGAGAGACTTAAATAAAATAAAGGGAGGAGAAAAACAAAAGATAAAAGAAAGAATGGAAATAAAGAAGAATCAGGCCAGAAAATGAAGACCACAAAGACTGTTAAAGAAATAATGGGAAATAATTTGGAAGAAGGTACTGAGGCTTGGTTTTTTCCCCTCCCATATTACTTTATTTTTTAGTATCAAGAGACACAAAATATTCTCTTTAGTGATAATTTCTAAGGTTCTCCTTTCACTGGGGATGAGCTAGAGTCAAGATACTAAATTAAAATAAAAGCTCAGATTGCAAAAATGTTCAGTGTAATTCGTCTGACCTACTCAAACAGATCAGTATATCGGGTACTGTAATTTTATAACCCAATGGGATTTTCAAATTTGCTTTAGGCTTTGGAAATCTCATCAAGTTTTCATTATATCTTTAAGTACTTAAGTATTACAGAAAAAACAATCACTACTTTTCCCTTTGCCAGCTACATGCTACCAAATTTCTTGTTCTGTTAGTGTAACTGTTGTTTAGTCAATTCTCCTTTTCAAACTAAATTGAGACCACCAATGTTCCTCACAGACAACAGGTCACTCTACAACCTCTTGAGAGTGACCTATTCCATTTACCAGTGATTGACACAATGACTTAACAAATGAAATAAAAGAAATAAAAGTTCCATCATAATATTCCATTTTTCAAGGCACAAAGTATTGTCTTAATTCTAAATCCCTCACACCAGAACTTTAGCTGACGGTAGCTGGCTGGGGACTCCAGTGGAGATGCATGGATTTCTGCTACCTCAGGACCCCAAGCAGATGACTTTTAGATGTTTAAACCCACACAATGGCATTATTATAACAAAACCTAGCTTTGACTTTTCTGTAAAGTTCAGTATTAAAAAAAATAATCATTTCAGGAGTTATTGAAGAATATATGCAAAGTCATTTAAATTAATATATCAAATATATCTATATTCAAATATAAAGGCACACTAGGCAAACACAGACACATGCAAACACACATATGTAAAAATCACAAAAATCTATTCTGAACATAATACATATACTATATATACACATACATTATTTTATCTTTGTTTGGATGAATTATTATTTAGAAAACTAATCTGTTGCCTAAAATTGCTGTTATTCTGGATGACATGGCCTGTTAAATGGCTTCTGGATGAATGAAAGAGACATACGTCAAAAAGAAATGCTTGTGATCCATTTTTCTCACTTGTGTGTTGCCAGATTCACACTAGGTGAAGTGTGTTTTAAACAGTTTGCCTTAAGCACTGGCATATGAGCTAGCATGAAAGATTACTGTCCGAAAGGCAAATTCATTTATTACTAGCCCTGGTAGTATTTATCACTTTATTCACTTGGGTAGAAAATATGTCACCCAGACTTTCATGGGGAATTAAACTATTGTGCAACCTGACAATAACAAGAATATTTTTAGCAACTCTGACAAATATCAGGTATTTCTGTGTCTACACATCCTTAGTCACAATTCCCTTAACAGGTATTTTGGAAATAATCCCTTGGTAACACCTCTATCAGACCTTCTTGCTGCTTGATGGACAAACAGTTCGACACAGTGAGAGTTACACACCTCTCTACTGTCCCTGTTACGCTACAATAGCATTATAGCAAATCGCTACAGCAAATTGTTATAATAACTTGCCATAAAGAAGAGCACTCTACAGTAATCTACTCTTACAGTGACAAACTCAGTGTAGTTCATCCATATCTGAAAGAAAATGTTGCAACCTCTTGGTCAAATGTAAGTGATGGAAAGGGTTTCTCTGTCATCATGATGACAGAGGACCTAAAGATTCAATAACTGCCTAAATTTTGGATTCCAGTAATAAAAATGAAGGGGAGATCTGCAAGTGATATTTTCTTCTGTATTTCTTTTTCCCAGAGTACTACTTCAATTTTCTCAGGGTTAGTAGTCCAAACAAATGAACCTTCAGCTTTTCTGAGTTAAAAAACCAAACAACCTTTTTTAATATTTCAAAAACTTGATGAAGTAAAGTCAGAAACATTATTTAAATTAAAATTGAAAACATTAATTTGTTCTTCCATGGAAAAAATACCTGAAAATTAATTTGCACTTAAACATTTTTACAGATGGAACTTTCACCAAGGTAATTTTTCACCAATTTTTTTTTAAACACCTTACAAGATTTCCATAATTCATCCGTTACTATAAGGATAAGTACTGACTGCTGTATAGGCCATCACCTGCAGGCAATATGAGGTGAAATTTACCATTTACTTCTCCTATCCATCTGCTGGAGCATCCTCACGTTTTGGATGGAACTCTAAAGAGGGATATCTCTAGTTCACTTCATGCTTTGGGACACACATGCCTCCTACAGACACATGGTATGCACAGCAGCTTCCACCTATTCCTATGGCAATGTAACCTGACAAGTGCTGAGCAGGCAGAACAGCCCAAAATGCCTCTTAGAATAGCTTCTACATGTCTTGAATTAAGGGCAAAAAGACTGGAGTTCAAGGTGTCTACAAAGCAAACGTGTAGTTCTGTAGAGAACTGAGGGTTTCAGGACATTCTTGGGATCCCAGAATCCCAATGAACTTTTCATTTGATAGCGAAGCAGCTTGAAACAGTCCCAAGTAAATATGTAGGTATTAATGAAGACCCAAAATAAGAGAGGCAGAAAGGCATAAGCCAATCATAGACTGAGGGCAGAGCTGCCATTGGGGAGAGGAAGGGGGCAAGGATCATGGAAACCTCCCAGCAGGGACTTACTAAGTAAATATCCCAGTGTCCCCAAGAGAAAAAAAAGAACTGAGCTGGTGTTAAAGTTCTCTAATTTTAGTACTATCCTATGGCTAGAAGTGTCAATGTCAGCTAATGATCCAGAAACATTGACATGGATACGTGAGTGTTACCTTTCACAGAGGATCAGAGCAATTAGTGCAGTGCCCACATCAAATTCAGAACGGTGGAAAATCAAAGATGCCTCTGGACTTCGGGCAATTTTAAAACTGCATTAAAGATCTCCTCGCTGTGACCTTCTATCAGAAGGGATACTACAGACTTTGAGGTCTTTGAGACCCTGGGTGTCAATCGATGCACATAGATTTGCATACCCTACAAAGCTAACCCTTTGAAAAGGAACAGTGTTTCTCTTCCTTCTTGAAAAGGAACAGTGCTACATGTTCTGTAGCACTTTGCTTAAACAGATATATTAAATACCACAAAACTCACAGAAAATAGGGACACACTACCTCTTTTCTGTCTTCCCAGGATTGGAAAGTTTGTTGCTCTTAGAAGGGTGTGGGAAGGGCAGTCTGTAAGGGGATTTCTGCCTGTTTTCTTGAGTTAGCTGGCCTTGCTGAAGCAGTACAGAGTTCAGGGCTGACTAACATCTAATATTTAGCCCACCTTTGCAGAAGGCTTTTGCAGCCCACAATAAGTTCCAGGCTGTTGCCAACACACTGCTGCTGGTAAAACGAGAAAGTGACGCCAACACAATCAGTACTTGCACCTTTGTCTGTGCTGCAGGCACATCACTGGGCTCTTCGACTCAAAACCTGTCCTCAGTAATACCAATAGACACTTTTTTACTTCCGACTTCAATTTTAATTTGGATTGAGATTGCACCATCAGCATCCTAATCCCACTGACTTCAAGGAGACTTAAATTCCTACAGGTGGTTCTTAGCTTTTGATGTCTATAAGTTCATCTTTAGAACCTCAGCTCATCGGTTCAGTCAATAAGGTATGTCCAGAGAGCAGCTTGTCCTATCTGTGTCCTAGAGTGAGAGTAATTGCCCTCTGCATATGTCTGTTTACTGGCCAGTTAATGCTTACACAGTTAAATAGTCAATTTAAATAGTCAAGTTGGGTGAAATTAATTCCGACCTGCATGTATAGGTGCCTAAAAAGGGTTTAAGGCACATATGTCTGCCACATAGGCACCAGTGGATTGCTTAAAACCACTAACTCAACTGACCAGTAACAACTGTACCAAAGGACTTACCTGTTGACAAGTTTGTTTATGTCCACAAGTATGTTTCGGTTGCTGGAAATGGCCATAGCTCTACACATCTCATGCATGAGTGTTTTGGGGACTGGAATGAGAGACACCTGAAGAGAAAGCAATGTCTAAGGGAAGTCAGGCTCTTCAGCCTGTACTGATGAAGAAGAGGCAAAGGGCTGATGGTCTAATGTTACCTGGAAGCCCCTCAGCAGGTTTCACAAACTGGTCTGACCAAGGCAATTATTTCCAGAAGCTGCCCTCTCAGTGCACAGAAAGTTGTGAAAACCAGCTCAGGCACTTATCTCTTAGGCACTTACAGAGCACTATGGTTTGAATAAGAACATACATCTGCAAACTAAGCTTTTCAATTCATAAAGTTTCTGTTGCATATATAGCTTTTGGCACCTAAACCACTTTTGAACATGGATGTTAACTCATGGGTTGCATTGATCCTTTAGAAATCCAGATGTTTTTAAGGACTGTACTTAGAACGAGAAGGAAGTACAGGTACTGTAGACTGGGTACTGGGAGGAATTCAATATCTTCTGTACTGTACTCATGAGTATTATAAACTCTATTCTATCTAGTGAGAACTGATGAAGCATATACATGAGGAATACCCATGCTTGCAAGAAGAAGATGACTGCTAAAGAGCTTCTAGATTTTCTGACATTTTCTACACTAATCCACTGTAATAAACTAGTGTTTCCAGAACTTATACAATTACTCCAAAATGGAGAAAATGGGCATCTTCTCTCAAGATACTGGCCTTATTCAAGGAAACAGCGGGTTTATGCACTGTGCTTGTGACTACACTGTGGTAAGCAGGTGTAATGCCATCAGAAAATTAGATCTTGACATTCCCCTTCAAAATCAGCCTGATTATTTTCTCT
Organism: Anarhynchus alexandrinus; assembly: GCA_008711295.1. Classification (NCBI taxonomy): domain Eukaryota; kingdom Metazoa; phylum Chordata; class Aves; order Charadriiformes; family Charadriidae; genus Anarhynchus; species Anarhynchus alexandrinus. Next base: position 409,783 of record VUYV01000073.1, read on the forward strand.
GATGGATTTGTAGCTAAGTGCTCGGTACATTGCTGAATCGTGCCCAGCCTGGGCTTTCATTTTGAGTGAGAGTATGAATAACTGTTATTAATTCCCTCCCGTCCCATTTAATATCCCACTGGGTTCATTTGGACACAGGATTTTTTTCTGGTATACTGACAAAGTCAGCCCAGCAATCAAGCCATTTTTTAGTGTACACCAGTGTTTCTGCATTTTGTCTCACTTGTAATTTGCAGAGGTCAGCGATGCCAATGTTAAAACGCTTTTCTATCTACAACTGCTCTTAAACTATAGGCACAGGCTTGATTTAATTTGCTGCTAGTGCTGCTTTGTAGATCCATAAATGTTAAAATCTGATTATATTTTTCATTGTAAACACAGGCAATATATTGACACACAAACACTCAGCTTTGAATGAACTTTTCACAATGTTTAGTTGCCTTTTAAAACTATTAAGATATATTATCCTGTTGGAAAATATTAGAAAACCAACAGTACTGGACATAGCACAGGGCCTTTAGAAAGAAAACCAAACAAGCAACAACCAAAAAATGGAATTGACAAGCAAAAAAATTCCTAATATATTTTAACCATTTAAGAATGCCTGGAATATTTCTTAAAAAAAAAAAAAAAGAAAAAACACACAAAAAAAAGTCAATTGCAGAGCAACCTCTACACAAAGCAACTAGGTCTCTGAGCAATAAAGGTCAGAATATCATTACCTGAGGACATTCTGCTAAAGAACCAAATAGCACACGCATTTTCTGAAATTTGGATCCCGTTATTTTGTGGTGATATTTACTCATTCTTAAAGTATCCATGCAAATATCCACTGCACCTCTGAATATCAAAAATGTGTGCATAATTGTGGCTACTCTGAGAATCACGGGCACAAAGCAATACGCATATTCATGCTCAGATATACTCAGTTTCCTTTAGCAACACCAGTTATTTTTGTAGTGGACCAAGCTTTTATTTCCACAAATTATACTCCAAGATATCACTAAATAAAAGCCTGCATTTCTAAAAGTGTTTAACATTGTATTTGGAAAGTACAGGAGACATGTTAAAGTAATATGCCCTGTAAAGAAAATATGAATCTGACTAACAAAATTCTGCATGTCTTTTTTCAACATCCATGTACCGAAAAGTAAGTTACTTGCTTTCTCTTGTAAGAAAACAGATGAATGGGTGTTTTCAGAGAAGATCTGATATATTAACCTTAAAATTTGATTCTGCATTCATGCTTTTGAATACCATGCATATGTGTCCACCAGGTCTTTCTGGAATTACTAAAAAGAATATTCCAGATCATTCTGGCTTTTTACAGGGACTTCTTTCTTACTTTGTGATTTAGCAGGAAACAGAAACGTGGCACAATGAGAAAACAACAACAAAATGAAAAAAAATCAAAACACAAACCCGTAACAACAAAATTCAGAGTGTTTTATTGAGAAAGCATTGCCAAAAGGCTATAGCACACCTTTCCACTATTTCTCAGTATGTAATCACATAGCACACATTGAAAATTACATCGCTAAATGAAAGATCTTCTCACAGGTGAACGAAGACAAAGCTGTAATACAGAAACATCAGAACACAGTGTTCACTAACATCATGGAAATATCAGAAAATTATCAGGAAAAAAAAAAGAAAAGATCAGCAACCAAATAGACTACAAATGCCAGCTCTGTGAGGTACAGTCAGGTGCAATGATTTCACTTTTCAAGTGTTAAAAGACACAGCCTACATTTTTTCCCTAAGTGGTTCAAGAAAGGAAAAATACTTTTTTTTTCTCTCACCCATCATCCCTTGAAATCAGAAGAGCCCTGACCTAAAACACAGAATAAAATGTTTTCAGACCAATTCACTATTCCGCTAGGCATGTTCTCCTTAATTTGCTAGTACATTTCTGGATGACTTGGAACATTCTTTCATGTATCAATCTCCTTAAAGTAGTCATTAGGGCTTAAAATTGGCACCTAGGGCCAGCTACAATGTCTTCAAGCACGACTTGGTTAAAAAGAGTTTATTCGGAAAGTAAGAGGAAACAGCAATTGAGCCGGTATGTACTGAACAGTAGGCAGATTGCCAAATGCCAGGATATACTGAGGTCCTCCTCTCCTTCCCAGCTAAGGACAGACAAATGTAGTTAGATGGGCTGTAGTAATTGGTCGAAAAAGGCACTAGAAAATATTAATGTGCTATTTTTCCCACTGGCAATACATTTGCCCAAAAGTGGGGACAGGTGACTAAAGTCCATCTTACACATAACGAGGAGGAACAAGGTTGTTTTGTTGCAAGTTTGAACAGTTCAGCCCAACCCTAGATGAGACAGAAGGCAATTTTCACCTCTCAAAAAAAGTCAATTGCACTTGCTAAGGCACAGCAGATCATGGATAGAACTTTAATTGTTGTGCAGTATGACCTTCTCTCAGAACAGGAGACAATTGTGAAAAATGTCGGCTTTCAAACACATCTTTGGCTGAAAAAAACAGCATTTGCAAGATTAATATTGTGTTAAATGTAATAGCATAGAGTGACTCTAGAAACTCGTCTGAAACATGCCAGGCAGGCCCAGCCTAGGAACTGCAGGAGATCCCTACCACATCTAGTAGTCCAAACCCGCAACTTGTAGGGTTTTTTTAGTTCAACAGATTTATTTTTTCCTCAGCATTCATGTAGCAAAAAGGGGGACTAAATTGAGTAGAAAGCACTTAAGAGATACATCTCTGCCTGAAAAAACATAGAGCTGCTGTATCAGGTTCATGTTACCCTTCATAATGCAGGGAAGAGGAAGTTGCCAGGAGAAATAAGAAGTTTGCCCAGAAGCCTCTGAACTATTCAGAGGCTCTAGCTATTGTTAGCTGTGTAATGGACCCCCAGCAGGGCTGTTGCAACTATCTTAAAGGAAAGAAATTGATGGCTGGTGGACTAGTCCTTATCAGAGCTGAGAACGTGGAAAGTGAGGAAACAACTTCAAGGGATCCACTTTTATTATTTTTTTCCCCTGTAAATATTGCCATTTTCTATACCAAGAGCAGGCACTGGAGATGGCTCTATAGTTTAAACAACACATTTTAATTTCTTGCACCCAATTTTATCTGTGTACTTCTACTCATGTATTTAGAACTCCACGACAAAGATGAAGGTTTCCTTTACCTGGAGAAAGACACTTTATAAATTAAAGAAAAAGTTAATAAAACTTTCCCCTATTCTTCAATAAAACCATTTTGCTATAGGAGGGCACATATTCCCCATTGTACACAAGAAAAGATATAGCTGACTTAATCTATTGAGCTCTGCTATCTCCTTAGTGCTATTTGTAGAACCATGCCCTCATTACACATTGAATTCTTCATTAAATGGAGCCACCACTTTATTATCAATCAGATTTAAAAGTGAGTTTGGGCTACTATGGCTACGTTTTCCCTGAAGTGTTAGAAACTGTCGGTTTGTGATATTAATCCAATATCTGTTCACTTCACCCCAGATCCCAAATCTAATGTTTTGTTCAATAGAAACAAATTGAAGCCTCAGAGATGGGGATACTTCAGTTGAGAAATTGCAAAGCTGTGACCTCAAAAATCTGCAGCTCCAAGGGACAGCCTAGAATCAATGGTAAATCTTATGTCGATAGCTGGGAACTGAAGGTCACCTAAGGACAGAGACAACCAAGTCCTAATAAAAATTGAAACCCCTTCGGTACGAGGTACGAAAGGGGCTCAAGATATGAAGGGGTAGGCAAAGAGGTCACAATGCAGGAAAAAGCCCACCAGATCAAGGAGATACAATGAAATAAATAGACAAAAAACAGAACAGGAAGAATAAAACCACAGCTGACTGTGGGAAGACTGCTGATGGCACTGCTGATGCTATGAGTAGGAAGCAGTAAAGGACAGCATGGTGTGTGATGAAAGGTGGGGAGAGAAAAGATGCAAAAAAACCAGGGAGGTTTCCTGACATAAAGTTTGAGGAAATATTTAGAGCTAGCAATGGGATGCTTTGTCACAAAGCAGGAACATTGCTCAAAAAGGGGGAGCATGAAATATAAACTCTGTTTAGCATGGGTACTCATAATTAATGAGCTGCTCTTGCTTGTTAGCATCATGAAAATGTGCTGCAGGGAAAGATTTTAAGGACCTTTTAACATTAAAATTTATCCACACACCACAGTCGTTTTTGCACAGCTAGACAGTTACACTCCTTTTTCCTCCTCCTCTGTGCTGCCTCTCAGCTGCATGTTTTCTCACAAGCATCTCACAACCCTTTTACGCCATGAGGCTTATGGAGCCTGATAATCACCCTATAGCAAAGCAAAGACATCAGTGCTGTCACGTATAATGCAGCTCAGCAGTATCCTCAGCTTCTGCCTACTACTCACGTCTTTCTGTTGCATCTCTGCCACCTGTTATGTAAGTCATGCAGTCAGTTCTTTAAAACAAATACTTCACCTACAGAGGTAAAAAAGTGAGAGTCCTATTTTGACCCAAGACCCACTATAGACAAACAAGTAACTCAGAGTAGAATAGGTAACTTAAGTCAAGAAGTGCCTTTGGGCCTTGAATTCTTCATGCTGGAGACTGTCCAATGGAAGTCAAACATTGCTTTTGAGGAAAGCAACCAGGTATAGCTGCTGTCCAAGGACAAAGAGGTACAGCATCAACAAAGAGCTTACAGAAACCTTAGGTGTCATCCATTTACTGGGTCTGTCAGCCAAAGCGAAGGTGCCTAAGGAAGAGCCTCCTTCTCGCTGATTTAAGTTTTCATGTTTGTTCTGATTTAGTGCTAAACTACAGCACTAGTAACGCATGGTATATCTATATTAAGAAGATTTTTTCTGTGAGCCCAGGGCAGTTACTGTTTCCTTTTTTTCTCTATCAAGCTATAGTTTTCATTTCCTCAAGCTCACCCAAAGCTACAATTAAGGCAGCACATATAATTTTACATGTATGTATAGCATGCCTCAACTCAGTAAAAGGACATGTGGGTCAGTTTTATCTTCAGTATCAAATGTATGCTAATTGATACAAGTTTGAGAATGACAATCCATTTTTCAGTTTTTGCTTTTGGCCTTCTTTTCCCTTCAGACCCACAGCCTGAGAGATAGCCTCTAACCCAGGAGTGAACATTATGCAACATGCAACACGGTCATTATGATGTTTATGCAAATAGTAAAAGTATGAGGTGCCAGAAAGAAGTATGAGGAGACATGAAGAGATAAGAAAAGGACAAAGGCTCACTCTGTTTTACTTTATGCTCATTCCATATACCAGAAATCTTTTCTTTTCTGCTTTTGAGATTTCTCTCAAGGTGAATATATACTAGTGAACGAGAAAGCAATTAACAATATTAAATATTAATAAAAAATAGCAGAGTAGAAGATTATGAAAATTAGTTATATTTTAGTTCTTTAAGAAATAACTGCAGAAATAGAACAGGGTAAGTCCATCACTTTTTTCCATGTGGGAAACTCGCCAGACAACGTGCCTATGACTAAAACTTATCTTTTTTAGTGCACCATAATGTTAGTTAAAGGCTTTCCCAGAGAGGCAGAAAAAATAAATCTATTTTTGATTTATTTAGTTAAAGGCCATATTTAATGTACCTCTCCCTCTAGTGATAACTTCCTCCGTCTAATACAGATACCTTATTTTTATTATCTTCTTCTATTGCCAGGATAAGCACCAAAATGCCCACTGACTAAAACTGACCATGTGAACTCTCACCCTCTGTATTTCTCAATTAATTTTGCTGCTGGTAAAATGTACTTTAATCCTTCTCTTTCCTCAGCCAGTAGTTCCTCATTTTTCTCCACAACTATTGGTGGTTCTTCTGTGGGTTTTTTTTCATGGGAAGTAAACAAAAAATCATTGATTTCTGGAGGAGAGGATACAACAGTTTTTGCATGCATTAGCGACACCTACTCAGACACACACAACTCCTCCTTTTATAATACCCAAATTGTCTCTTTTAAAATCTTAGATGGTAGCAAAAACATGAGCTATTCTTTTTATTTCTGAATATTTGGGAGGTACTCAAGCACTACAGTGCAGAGAACTACTTAAGTACCTGGGCATAGAGATGATTCCATCAGCCTCTTCAACAATTTAAGCCTCTCTCCCATTGACTAATAACATCAGTTAAGTACAGTACATGAAAATGAGATTTATTCTTTTCTCTATGTTCATGATTAAAATAGTAGGATGTTTTTTTCCGAAGACTATTAGCTGTATCCTTTTGCCTGCAAGTCACCCCTCTAAGGCACTTATTTATTGACATATAAGCCTAAATCCTAAATATACTTTCTATTCATAGCCTTTGTGACCCTCCACATAGCCTGCAGGCTGCTGCCGTGTGTTAAGAGACTCTGAGTCTGAACAGAGGAAATAGGTAAGTTCCTCTATCCTTTATCCCCAGTACAGTTATGTTTTTCTGTCTGTTGAAAGGCCTCCATTACATCTCAAAACTGCATTCCTTTTTCTTTAAGAAGGTTGATCAAATACTGAGGTGACCTGTTTGTTTCATTTTTTGCATATTTTTTTTTTAAAGAAAATGCTTATGTACAGATTTTATTGGTTTTTTTCTCTGGAAAAGAAATTACACAGGACCACAAAGTATGTGGAAAAAAGAAAGGTACAAACCAAAAAGGTTTCAAAGACATGACCTAACATCCCACTTAAGTGAAAAAATGTCTCGAAGGAACTGCTGATGTTCTCACAACTGGGTAAAAACTGAGGATGTTTGAGAAAGAAGAAAAGATCTGAAATAGTGCAGAAAGTACTCATCTTCTCTAGATCTTCTCTTGGTCTTCTGTACAATAACTGCTGATATTTTCTCACTGTTTTGAACAGGATCCAAAGGGTGGTATTCATCTGAGGGAGATGGGACACCAGCATTTCTACAGAAGAACTGGAATTATTGGTTCAAAAACTGCTAACTCTCACATGAATTAAAAAAAAAAAATGTTCCCAATAACGTTTTAGACAAAATATTCAAAAGATGAATGAATATGCACAACATTTCGGAGGAAAAGGCTGAGCTAGCAAACACTAGCATACACTGCTTCACAGTAAATGGATTCCAGAGACTGCCGTGCTTTTTGCATTCATCCAGTGACAGATCAGTCTAGGAGAATGGTAGCATCTGGATGAGGGCAGATGGCTAAACTGTCAAATAATGACATTTCACAAAATTTCAGCAGTCTAAGCGCAATATGGTTCCAATCCCAAAGGCAGACAGGTAAACAATGGTGCAGAAGTTGTATCACTAGCATATAAGATTATTGATTATAATTATTCTAGGGGAAAGAATTCTTCTCGGAAGATTAGGCTGACAGGAAGATTGAGGGCTCTTTCAAAAAGAATTAGGTGACTGTTCTCTGGTTTTGTTCAGGCATCTATTTGGCTGCATTTTCACCTCAGAAGTGCTTGTTGTGACAAGCTAAGATAAAATGAAATTTCTGAGGGTAAAGATATTCAAATCCACCATTTCTCTGTGATTCATCCTTCAATGCAAAAATTTGCGTTGGGTAACAGAAGTGTACCACTGAGTCAGGGAGAGCTGCTAAGAGAAGTCCTTACAACATGAATGCACTTGGAAGCAAAACAAATCTTGTCATCTACATATTTCAGAGGAGGAAATTAATCCATGAAGATATAAGAAAATAGTAGTTGATTCTGTGAACTTGCACACAGACAAAATTTAGAGTTTTGAATAGTCACTCCTAAATCTGTATTAAAAACAAGCTTCTGTAAAAAAAAAGGAGAAAGCTTTTTTTTTTTTGTGGTGACTGGCATTTGTTTTGGAAGAGAAGTCACAAAACAGACAAGTTAAGAGAGACTACTTCCACTTTAACTAAGAATTTCTATTCCTCTTGTACAGCAGGCACAGCAAGGTACCTTAGCGATGAAAAGTGAACCATAACCTACAGTTCACAGTGTCATTCTTGAAGAGAAAGTGGAAAGTCCTAGCTGAAACTTTTACATCTGTCAATAACCACTTGATACCATCGTCTGTGCAGTTACTTGAGTGATGGTGGAGACGTACAGTAGAGACTGAGGGGTTCTTCTTTTTCTTTGGTCCCTGATCCTGGTGTTAATGTGCAGTTGTTCCCCAGCCCTGTATATACTGGTATGTATAGCTTTGCAGATTGCCAGCCTGTCACTTGCCCTGTTAAACTTACAACTACCGTGCTCATATAAGCACCTTCCCAGAGAATGGGCAGACAGACCTGTGAAAAACAGATAGGCAGACAGACAGACCTATCAAAACAGAAAGGAAGAAAAAAAAAAAAGAAAAGAGCTATTCTGCTGGAAATATTAATAATATTAAAAATATAAAGTTTTCATCTGCTTTTCATTAAACTCATATATATAAATTTCTGTGCTTTACAGTGCTTGACAGATGTGATAAAATTACATGGATGGTGTGAATTAGCTGAAGTTCAGTCTAAATAAAACCAAAGTAATACTGATTGGCAAGGGGAAGACTTCAAAAGAGTAAATGAAGGAGTAAGGCAACCTGTTTTTTAAAATTGTATATTATTGCTGGTACGGTTCTTAATGTGCATTTCATATTAGATTCACATTTTTTTCCTGAGTTCATACTTGGCAACAGTAACTCAGAAGCTATTACTATTCCTCTCAGATCTTTTACCATTTTTATTGACACAGTGATAATATTGAGGATATCTTTAAGAGAGATTATTCTGCTTGGATATATCACAGCAATATCCATAGCCTTACCATCTGCAGAACAGAATAATCTCACCTTGGTGTGTGTTGACCACTGTAGCTGAATGATGTCAATGCAGATATCAATGCATATGTTATTAATTACGCAATAGTTTAGAGCCAGAGTGCTGGTTGTGAATTAAGCAACATTAAACAGTGCAGAATCTCTTTTTTCTCCATAGTTATAGTCTCACTCTTTACACATGGACTAAAACTTCCAATGTTAGAGCCAGAGTTTTCTCCAGAAAAACTTATTTCTTTGGAATTTCCCTTTCCTAGTAGAATTATTATTGTCTAAAATGGGACTTGAACTTTCCAGTTTACTTTGATAGAAGGGATTACCAGAAGACAGATGGTATAGGTGGTATAACTTTGCCTCAGCTGTGTATAGTGGAGCGAATCCAGATTCTCTTTCTTGCAAAGGAAAATCATTGCTGACTTCCAGGTACACAAATTCAGATTTAGCTATCTGTAAATGATTCATTTGATAAGAGTTAATTGTTTTTTCAAAAGAACCAGGGTAAGATTCTACAGCATATATCTAGCTGGTTTTACTCATATGGACAAGAACTCATTTCGTGTGCATAATATTTATGGCATCGAGTACGTGCGCTTCTTAGCTGTGACAGTAAGGACAGCAGAATCTGGCTTATAGAGTATTATGGATTTTGAGAAGAGTTGTATTGGCTACTCATGGAAAAGCCATTGAATACTGCTGTTGGACATGTTCATAGTGTGTTTGTTCTCATAAAGGGTTTTATTATTGATTACAGAATCTTCTGCTCTCCTGTGGTCAGTGCTAAAATTTTAAAACCATCATCCCAAGACTAAGTTCAGAAGTAACATTGATCATGGTTTATATGCTCTGTGTGCAGTCACACTCGTAAGATAAAGTTACAGCCTGTTACATGTTTTACTGATCTTCTTAGTCTAAAATCTCTATATTTTGTTTCTTATTTCCAAATTAATTGGCAACCTCCACTTAGGCAAGATAAATAAGCTATTTCTTTCATATAGGCTGAAAGAAAATAAGACTGGAAAAGATATTAAAGAATGATTTAATCCATCTCCTTGCCAAAAAGCGAGTAAACTGTAGCTGAAGTACTCCACAGAAACATTTGTCTAACCTTTTGTTAAAGCCTTGCGTGACAGAAATTCCACAACCTGCCTTAGGTAATATATTTCGACAATCAACTACCTTTACTGCTTTTACCTGTCCTAAATGTCACTAGCTGCAATTTAAGCCCTCATGGACCTCATACCTCAATTAGGAGTGGGATTCGACTATCTCTACAGGTAGACTTCAGTTTCCTAAACTTCTTCAATCAGCTTTAAAATCCCTGGCAGACGACAAAGAAATCGAAAATAAAAATATATACATACAATGGATAAAGGCCCTGCTTTGCATGGGTTCACAGGGCAAGCATGGGACAAACACCATGGTAGGCAATAGCAGAGTAAATTATTTTCTATGTTACTGTCCCTAAAATAGTAAAAGATTAAGATGTTAGTGTATTTAGGTAAATAAACTGTCATCAACCCAGCAATCAAACTGAGAAAACGTGAGGGTGGGATGAATCCAAACTACATAGCTATAAGCTAATTCATATTCATAGTCTAAAATTTTTCATATTCAGAGGGATTCTGAGGATATAAATGCCCCAGAAAAAAAGAAAGAGTAATATATCCTCAATAAGGATACTAGTCTGTTAAGTCAAAGCAGCTAACTGGCTAACAGGAGCATATATTTTGGGGGATTGAAGTAACTAAGCAAAGTTAGTTATACATGGTACTGAATAATGATATGCCCACATTTGGATGATTTCATCATCAAAAAATACAGAAACCTTCTCACGAGATCTAGTTTCTGTGTATCTGTCATCCAGACTACACAAAGGAATCAAATCTAAGTTGCGGTTGCATCTTCAAATTTGAAAACTCACCTAGCAAAGGAGAACTATGTGTTGCGCCTCACTGTAATATCTCAGCATGTGAACTTATGGCTTCTCCCTTCAAGTTTGATAAAAGTCATGGTAGGGATTGTGAGGGAGTTCTGATACATTAAAATGGTACTAGAGACTTGTTTAGGCTACCAAATTTCACTTGAGGTGTCTACTTCAGAGTGAGCTGGATTGCACTCTGGGTTTCAGTGAACAAACTGATTAGCTTGCCATTGACTATAAAGATGGTTCAGGTATCTGTGATTGCATGCAGACCCCTCTGTATTAAATACCTAATGTAGGTGCTTTAATCTAGAGCTGAACCTCTCCACAAAGTGGGACTCAGTTGCCTAAAAAGCCATCTAGTGCCATTTCTCATACCATGGCATACCTCACCCAGCTTCCAGATGCTACTCCAAAAGATAGAGAGTACACTGTAGGTCATTTCTGCCAGCTCCATAAAGGTTTCATACACATACCCTCATTTGAAGTGATTACTAAATCTTCCTATAGATGTCCAAAGATTAGTTGTCTAAGACTAAGCTAGTCTCTTTTTATTCCTTCTATATTCAACAAGGAAGAACAGGCAACCAACAAGAGCAACTCATTTAATTCATTAAACAAGACAAAAACTGGCTTCTGGACATGCTTATTTTTCTCCGATGACTATAAAGGGAATGAAGATTGTCTCACTTTGAATAAAGAAAATTCATATTTAGATGCCTAAACTATGACCTAAAGAGTCATCACCAAGAATCATGTAGTCAGTTCACTTTTTTGGTGGGGTTCAGTCACTTATGCATCAGTCCCTAGAGTCACGTTAGAGAACCTAGGGTGTCATACCTGGTTTCCAAGACACAAGTCTCCTGTTTCACAAGCCTCCCACCCATGCAGATGTCACAGGTATCGCCAATAGTAAGAGACGCCTATGTTTTGGCACCTGAATCCTGCTTTATGTGTTTACAGGTATGGATGTAGGGGTAGAGGTAGAGAGATGTAGGAATAGAGGTAAAAATCTGTCATGTTCATTTGACCACCAAGAGGTTCTAACTGTCCTGACCTGGTAACTGTGCAGCAATGTCAGGGTACACTGTGCTGCCAACAGACCGCATCACGTCAGTGGGCAGGTCCATATAGATATCCACATCATGCTTCAGACTGGAGATGAAGACATTTTTGTGGATAACACAGGGTGTAGGAGGAGAAGAGAGCTTGTAAAGAAAGATCACAAAAAAAGATGCTTACATGCTGGTCAGAGCAATTAGAGCCTGGCAGTGCACTCAGGACCCTGGGAAAGTCAGGGAGCTTTAGTTTGTTAGGGCTATAACAGAGAGAGCTACCCAAGATATGCAGGAGAATTATAGGTACAGTTCATGCTCACTTATTTTTTTTTACCCTGCAGCATATGACAAAAAGGCTATCAATCAATTAAACTAATGGCCAGTAAATATGGCAGCAGTAAAACAAATATAAAATAAAAATATTTCATATATTCCAGAATCAACTGCTGAAATTTACTGACACAGAAAGTTATCAGCAAATACTGCAGCTGGAGTCTTAAAAGGGTTGAATAATTTTACGAGCAGTTGCAGCATTTGTTGTTATAAAAAGCTGAGACAAGAGTGCATCTAGATCTCATGCCTCAGGGCACAGGAGTGGATTACCTGCCATCAGGATGGGCTTTTTCCCACAATGTATATCACTATGAGGTCAGTCGAGTACAATGTGGTAAATTTTACTTTCCCCTAATGCATCACTTAATGGACAATTACCAGAGGCGTGAGGCTGGTTTGGAAGGAGCAGTGGTCCATTCTGAAACAGCTCTAATGAATATATCAGGGGGGAAAGTCCATTTAAAAAAAAAAAAATCAGGTAAAGAATTATTTGTTTATTAACTGTATTTTATGAGATAAAACAAATAGAACTTATGTTCATGATCAGAAAACCCTCACAACAAATCTAATTCCTACAGTTAACTTACTGAATGAGTAGTGCTAAATCTTGGGTCACTAAAGAAGTCTGAATTGTTAAGGAAGGAGACAAGAAGTTGTTATTGATTTGACCTGAGCACTGTGTGGAACCTATATGAAGATGTAAATCAAGGACCATGCTTCAATAGTAAACATTATTTACTCTAATTTAGTAACCTTGTAAGAATGAAAAGCAAAGGAACCTATGCATTTCAGTAATATCTGCCTTTAGACAAGGTGAGTTTATAAAGATAAGTAAGCATGTTAAGAGAATTTAAAGGGAAGTAAAAATGTTAAATACTTTATGCGGGTGGGGACTGCTTAAAGCCAGTGGGTTAGATGCTTAGAGTAAGTGCATACTGCTTATAAAAAAAAAAAAAAGATTTTTAAAAGAGGATTAAAAAAAACTGACATAAAAAAAGATCAGCAAAGGAGACAGTAGAATTAAAAAGAAAAGCTTTTTAAAGAAAAGACACATCTAAATAAGGAAAATAAAAAAAAAAACCCACAAGATTTGGCAAGTTAAATGTAAAACCACCATACAACAATCAAGAAAAAATCATGGGAAACTCCTAGTAGAGGCATAAAATTAATAATAAATATTTTCTTTAAAAATATTTAAAGCAGAAATCCTGTCAGTAAGATGACAGATGTGATCAAGGTGCAAAAAGAATCCCCAAGGAAGATAAAGCTATAACAGAAATACAAAATAAATTCTTAGTCCTCATCTTCATATTGGAATAGTGACCTATATTTTGGGGGGATACTATATTAAACTAAAACATCAATAGGAGAAGTTTTGGAAGCATAAAAATAAACAGTACCAAATCTTCCAGACCCAGCAGTATTAACTTAAGTTCTAAAAGAATACTATATTGGTGAATTACAAACTCTGCTTGCAATTTAAAATTAAAACTGACTTGCTACCAAAGGAATAAAAATTCTGTAAGGGTGAATGTGGGAATCTTTCTGCCAGTCTGAATTCTTTAGTTAGCAAATTTGTTGAAATTAATGTGAAGAGTAAAACGGGTAGACATATGGATAAATGTGATATAATTGGGAACTGGCAGCACAGCTCCTGTAGCAGGAAGCCGTGTTTCACAAATCTATTAGACAACATGAACAATCACATGGAGAAAGATGTCCCAATAGTTCGGGAAAGCATTGCCAAAGATCCAACCCTAAGTCAGACAAACCTGAGTAAGTAGCTCAGCTCAGCAGCGGGCGGAGATATGAAGTTGCCTTTCAGAAGTACAAATTAGCCCAAGCGCAGAGCCATGCTGATGCACCTATAGAGCCTCATAATCTGGCGAGAGGCTATTCAGCAAAAGCTTGAGGTGCTTGGCAGCATATTTTGTTGCCCACTGTAAAGAAAACATCTGTGACATCGGGACAACTGTAAGAAAATACAGCAAAACATGAGGAATACCTCTTGTTCAGGGACCTACGCACAGACAAACTCGTGCCCATACTTCGAAGTATTGCAGTATGCAAAGTCCATGTAAATCACACAAGCAACCTTAACCATGTCACTAAATCACAGTGGAAGGACACGGCCCCCTGGCAAAAATTCAAGAGATTCTTGCAAGAAACACACAAACATTACAGACAAGTGTGTTTTGGGCTACGTCTATCCTACCAGGCTGAGCCAAAATAAGAAATCTAGGAGGTCAGAAGATTAACATAATACAAAGCCTCTAGAATAACAGCAGAGAGCAAGGGGAAGCCCAGCGGCTCTGCTCCCCATCAATAATAAACCAGTTCATTTTGCCAAAATGGTTTTCTGCTTCTGTCATCAACAAAGGCAGGCTGCTCAGCAGGGTGTGCAAGGACCCACCACACAGCCCCAAAACCTCCACGGACCACTCTTTCATCAGGTCTGGAGGAGGTTTCAGAAACTCACTTCATCTGGCGAATGAACGGCTCAGAGCAAATGGAAAGATACCTGCTCCATCAAAAAAGAGCTACCAGGCTCCATTATGTTTGTTTGCTGTCTTTCCGCCATCCTTCACCCCTGCAGTGTTTGGTAAACCTCTGCCTATTAAGTTGGCAAAGCAGAGAAAAATTGTGATAATACACCAGCGGTCAACAAGCCAGCCTTTAAAGAAAAACACTGCCGATAAGATAAACAGCTTGTGATGTACTTAATTACAATATTTCATACTCATTTAGCCATCTCCACATCACAGCACTAACAAAGTGGATTTCAAACAGGAAATAAGACTCCTTCCCACAAGCCCAGAGGGCTAATTATAAAATAGCAACCTACTTTCTTTTTTTTTTTTTTCCTTTTGGTACCAAGCATATTTTTTTTCTAGTAGAATTTATTGAGCTCATTACCAAGCTGCTTATGAAGTGATTTGAAATGAGGCAACATTAAAGCATTCTGAAAATCCCTTGTACTTAGTCATCTTGACACTTTGTTTGAACTTGAAGCATTAATATGAAATAACTGCAGCAGCCCCATATTTCTGATTCTATTGTTTGACAGCACATTTAAAAACTAAAAGATGATATGATCAAGGATTTTTAATCAGCACAGTAATTTGTAGGAGTGTCTCAAGTATTCATAACTTTGAAAAGACCAAAGGGACACGCTTGTGAGAAACAAGACAGGTACAGTGCACGTCAGCCTAGAATAACACGGCGATGTGAAACAGGGAGTACAAGCACTGCTGGAAATGAGGGGGGTTTTATTGCTTTTTACAGGCAAGACTGAAAATTGAAAGATACACATCAAAGCCACTAAAGAACTCCACACACTGTACCTTATTAGCCTGGTTTTACCTTCTGTAATCACATTATATAATATGCATCACCAGATTAACCTGCTTGGGGTCAGCGGAGAGGCCACCATAAATATATTTGAAGTGAAGCCTGTGAAGGTTTTCAAAGTGGAGAAAAAAATCTATAGAGAGGAGTAGTAAAACCCATGGAAATCTATAGCGTATTAAAGTCAAATCTGTGAATAGCTTTGCTTTTCATCGTTCCCCCCCACACACACCTGTGCGTTAGTGTTTGAACTAATAATTAGAGCCAATGGAAATGCTTCTGTTGAAAGAAAGGGTTTAACATCATCCTTCACTCTAACTGCATTCTAATGTTCTGCCTACCTTATTACAAAGCCTTTAAAGGGAAAGGGAAATCATTTGTACGAGAACAAATGGGTGCTACTAGTACAACCACTGAATGTATCGGAGTGTGGTCTCTCCCCCAGAAAGGGTAAGCATCCCCAAATGTGGTTTACAACAAAGACGGGGCAGATTCCAGCCAAATGTGTGCACTGAGGGTACAAGAGGCTCCCTCCTCCCTCCAGTACTTTTGGGTGTCGGAGAGCGAGCGATTCGGACCCTTTGTGGGATGCACTCTGGAATGAGATCTCCTGCAGAACAGCATGGAACCTGCGCTCCTCTGCAGTCCTCTTAGTATGCTTGATGGCCTCCTATGCACAGCCCTAAACTAATAAGGAAACACCGAGATAGATGTGTTGGGCTGTAATCTGGAAAGAATTCATTAGCTAAGCAGGATCTAGCCAAGTCATTACTTAGGAGACACCCCCCCCAAGGAATTCCCATGCAGTTTAGAGAAACAGCATCAGCCCCTGTTTTCCAAACCTGCACAGTTCTGTTAATAAAAGCTGATGCGTAAAAAAAAAGCATACTGCCTAAAAAGCCAATGCATTGCAACAAAGCAAGATGAACAAAGCAGAGGGGAAAGGAATAGAAAACAAATAAATGCAATGTCTGACCGGCTGCAACATTTGCATCTCTGCACCTGTTTAGCTGCTACATGGCTGGAGAATTCAGCATTTGACTGGAAGGTGACTTCAGAAAGGATTTCAAGAATAACAAAGTGTTGCTTTTTCCATCATTATTAAGACCCTTGAAGATGTTTTCACCAACTAGAAGAGCAGCTTCCCTCTCTAGATTTCTTATAGTAATGGCACGCTATTTGTTTTCTGCTTTTAAAACAATAAATGTAAACATGAATAAAGTTACCTATTATACATCTATTTGCTTGTAGGACAAAAGCAGTACAATGTTGCTCAAGGTAAAACAGTTCCACAGCTTACACAACACAAAGAATAATTTTAACCTATGGCATAACTTTAATTGGCTGTTTTCCATTTTGAAAGGCATAGTTGATTTTATTTGTGTTCCTTTGTGTGTTTTCCACACTTCAACATCATATTCAGGACAATTTTGGATATGCTTTTTGGTTCCTTTTCTGAAGGGGAGAGCTAGAGCAGTTCTTCTCATCGCTGACAGATCCCAGGGAGGTATTTGGCTCAATCCGCACAAAAAACCCCCCTCAAAAAAAAAAAAAAAAAAAAAAAAAAGAGAAAAAAGGTAATTACCAATTGTGACATAAATATCTATGTGGAACATGAATTAAATTAGAAGAGGTTGTCTTTTAGATAAGGAGTGTTGTATCTCCTGATCTTACAAAAAAAGGTTTGTGTTTTGATGAGTTATTCCGTAATTGTCTACAACATTGCTCATGCTTTTCTCTGAAAACCATTTTATTTTTCCAAATGAGATACTGCCCAATTCTAATTCAGCGTGGTGATCCTTATGCTCCTTTTATTGCTTACATGATATAGTAAAATCTTAAGTTTCCCACAGCTCTTGTTACTAAGTTTCAGTTGTTGAACTGGTTGAAAATGTAACATTGGAGTTTATATATAGAAATGAAATGGCAGTGAGTTTCGTGTGAGGGTAGCAAGCAAATTCTCTGGAGTGCAAAGTACCAATAGGAGCAGAGGTATAGACAGCACGGAGCAAGGGCTGCTCCCACTCGTGTTCCTCTGGCAGAGGTTCCAACTGGGGGTAAAATCACATTAGCTCCAAGAACTACAGCTGCTGTCAGTCAAGATGAGGCTCTATAGTGAGGAACAGCAGCATCGGAAAAGTTCATGCTTTGCAAACAAATTTGGGGGTTGCGGCAGTTGGAAAGATTGCAAAGGTGACCAGCCGGTGAGAGAGGAGGGAGGTCAGAGTTTCCCTATGGCTGCAGATGGAAGTATAATCCCAAATAGCTAATGTCTGAGAATATATAATAACCTGTACTGTCTTTTCATTTTTCAGATCAATGAGACCTAGCATTTTTTCCCCAGCCTCATGATCATCTGTTTTCACTTCTGACTTTTATGAACTACGGCTCAGACATTTTAATGAAATTTAGTCATGGCTGTGCGCAGCCTACGACAACAGACTGACCTGGGAGCCAAGGCTCTTTTTTAAGAGACTCATCTCAAGCTGAGGCCAACAGTAAAACTGGGTCTCCTGCCTCCTAGGTAAATGCTCCAGCCGCATAGACGCTTCGTAAAAGCCAGCCAACAGCTCCACCAGCAGCCTGCAAGCTTTGGACAGAGCAAATGCTGTCAGGGAGTGTTCAGACTGCCCAGCACATAAGTGCAAAGTGAGCCCCAGAGCACTCCTTTTCTAAGTGACATTATCCAGAGATGTGCACCCAAATGTACTGCTTGGTTAAACAGCAGTACATCTCAATATGCACAGCAATAGGACTTCTGTCATTTAAACTGACTTTCTGGCAAAACCTCAGTCGCCGCTGCCTATAGCTTTGCAAGTGCATGAGTGCAGAGTATTCCTGGAGCATTTTCTCTGTCTTATGTGTGCATTTCTTATTATCTTAGCCAAGGTTCTTCGGAAAGTGCCTAGATGAATGCCGGCCCCTAAATACCATTTTAAACCTGAACCACAGTTCAGGTATCAGTCTGAGGTCTTTAAGAAATTTAATCCCTGCTCATTTACCGCTAAGAATCTGGACCTTAAAAACCTCAAGTCTCATTAAAAATCATTGATACTAAAATTTCTAGTAATTTCAAGGGATTTTTTAGATTAAAAGTATTTTACCAACAAAGGGTAAACTTACCAGCACCATTGATGTGCTGTGAATGAGGAACTGGACAAATGAGAAAAGATGAACTTTGAAGCAAAATAGTTAAAGCATTCATGGAGGGTAAAAGACACTACACTGGCACAATCGCTTTTAATATTTTGTTTGGGTTTTTTCCAATTTTGAAGCTGTATTGTCACTGTATCCTCTGTCTTGCGTATCTTCAGCTGTGTGGGACCACACGTTCACATATTCTAACACAAGATATTTATGCTGGCAATGCTGAGTCCTTGACAAGAAGTCAACTAGGTTTTGCAACGTCTACTGGAACAACTTTTAAGCATCCTTAACAATCTCAGCCTTGACATCTGAGCGTAACACTGACTATGACCACAGCAAGCTGTGTGGCAGCCATCCCTTGGAGCCAGGGTGCCAAGGGATTTCGTTTCAGAATCAGCAGAGCTGTGCAACAGAGTTTTGGAGGAACAACGAAAGGCACCCCAAGTCTGGTTCATTTAAAATCATCTGATCTTCTTTCTAGTTAAACATTATATAAAACCTTTTCCAGCTCAGAAAAAAGTCTCAAGAAAACAACTCCCCGGCTGGTTTTTGCTGATAACTAGAGCACTAGGAGAAAGCTGTAACTGCATTCTCCAGGAATTCCTGACTACTAGCCAAAGCAGCACTCTATATTATATGACTGTAACAAGACTCCTCTTAATAATATTGTAATTCATGCATGAAGATACTTTCACATATGTTTCATAGCTCAGCTTGCTTAAAATGCATGATATCTGTTTTGCAACTCTTACAGATATTTGATATGAATCTTGAGAAGTATATAATCTTCAGTCTAAGCCATCTAAAGGAGAGATATTCAAAACTGATGAAAGCAAGTAAAAGCAAGTAAAATTATATTATGTCCTCCTCAATCCTGCTTAATACAACAGATTGTAAAAATTAGAATGGGGCTAAAAGGATTGAAGTTTTTGTCTACAAGTGGCTCCACAAACTCCTGTACAGAAATTATCCTAGAGAGCGGAAGATTTACACGTAAATTCAGTTGTGTCATAGTCACCAAGTTGACCGTGCTTTCAGACTATGGCCTACTACTGTTTCCTTCCACTAAAAGAATCATAGAATCATAGAACAGTTTGGGTTGGAAGGGACCTCTAAAGGTCATCCAGTACAACCTGCCCTGCAATGAGCTGGGACATTTTCAACTAGATCAGGTTGCTCAGAGTCCCATCCAACCTGACCTTGAATGTTTCCAGGGATGGAGCATCCACAGCTTCTCTGGGCAACCAGTTGCAGTGTTTCACCACCATCAGAGTAAAGAATTTCTCCCTAACATCTAACCTTAATCTTTCAGTTTAAAACTGTTACCCCTCATCTTAATTGCAACAGGCCCTGCTAAAAAGTTTGTCCCCATCTTTCCTGTAGGCCCCCTTTAAGTACTGAAAAGCAGCAATAAGGTCTCCCCGGAGCCTTCTCTTCTCCAGGCTGAACAACTCCAATTCTCTCCACCTGTCCTAAAGAAAAGACTTTGCGTTATACATCGCTGGTAACAGGAAGATGGTACTTTACTATGAGTTCAAGCCAGAAACAACTGGAGAAAAGGCCTGGCATCATAGAGACATCTTAAAAAAAAAATGTTACTGACATGGAAGCTCTCAAAAAAAGCTACTTATACAAGTAATGCAGAATCATAGAAAAAGATTGGGCCAGACCTCTATGGATTATTTATTCCAACCCTCTGCTCAAAGAAAGGCTAACTTTAAACTTATATAAAGTTGCTTAGAGCCTTGTTTAGCTAAACAAAAATCGTCAAGACTGAACACACACCTATGAAGCAAGGCAACTATCTGAAATGTCCCAAAATCTTTTGTTGCTTATTATACCTTCTGCAAGTTCTGGCAGATAAAGGAAATTCAAGAATTCAGACTTTGCCTGGCAAGGAAAATACGTAATTTGGTATATGTTCCTCTGTTCTATTGTTGTTGCTAGGACAGTGGAAGTTGGAGATCACAACACTGCATGAACTGAAGCCACATCCCAGACCCTACCGAGCAGACCAAAGCTGTCCACCATAGGATGAACATTATGTGCTAAAAGGAAGGTCTTCAGGATTAGTCTGCAGTGCTCAGCAAGTCACAAGAAGTATCAAACAAGACTAAGCAACATATAGTTAATGTTTGAAAAAAATTTAGGTCAAGAATAAATGGGAAAAATCCCTAGACTATTTGACAAAGTATTCACTAACAACTGCTTGATTGGATCTGACACTTACCTTGATCCCGTGATTCTAAAAATCACATCCACATTGTCACAAAAGCCACAATCATTCTAAATATTGAAGTTAATTTTTCTCTCTACTGTGCAATGGCTCTGAACTTCTGCATTTTTGTAATCACTGTAATGAGTACGACTATGCTTGTAGGTCACATAACACCTGCTCATAATAAGGAGAAATATACCAGAGGATTGTGTCTTAACTACCCAGTCCTTTCACTGATACTTTACGACTGACCTATTATGTTTTCCCTGTATCTTTTTGCACCAGCTTCTCTTTCAAAGCCATTTCTCCAACTGTTTAATTAGCAACCAGGTAGAGTTAATTAATTAGCTGGTTAGATGTGAGCCATCAGGGGAAGCTGGAATGAAAAAAGGCTCGACTGTTACTTCACTTTCAAAAGAATAAAACCTGCTTCCTAAAAAGTCTTTCAAACACCTTTTTGCTTCCTTTATAAGTGTCTGTATGCACTGCTGAAGTTAAGGATCTACCAACTTTTCCATTATAAAGCCATTTTGGAGCTCCTGTACCTTCTGAGCAGCTGAACCAATTCACCTCAAGTTGAAACAACCTACAAGGTTTCAGCTCAAAGGAATTTTTTTTTCCCCCAGAGAACATAGAGCTCAGTAAAAAATTACTTCTGTAGGTATGGGGATTTTTTTCTTTGTTTATCTTACTATTCTATATCTCAAAACCACTCTTACATTGTTTCTTTTCAAAGATGGCATTTTACAACCCCATAACATAAAGGAATTCAGCATTTTATGCCCTATTTGCAAAGAGAAAATGTAATAGCTGTGCAGCTGGTGATACACCTTGAAATTCAGTAATCCTCTGTGAGCACTAACTGTTCTTTTGCACATTTGATCACACTGAAGGGCCATAGGGATCTGTGGAGCACACACTGCATGTAGCAGCACAGGAATGGGTGACAATGAAGTATTTTTCCTGAGATAACATTTTTCAAGTATTTTTCAAGACTAATACTGTAGGTGTTCTAATTGTTCATCACATAGTAGCTTCTACAATGAATGATGGTTGTTTTTTTCAAAATTACTAAATAAAAAGAAAATATTTCTGGAAAGAAGTACTTCTATAATGAAAAAATGATCCACGGAGTCCAAGTTATTCTGCTTAAAGAGTCTGAACTTCCCTCTACCAATTTATGGTTCCAGTTCAGATAAGCCTGGAATCCAGAGTACATTTGTTATTCTTTAGAGCTATCCACTCTATAAATACTGTTTCATGTCCCAGTGATTTTTCCTCAGGTTCAACAACATTCTGTCGAATTTCAGTCTACTCTGCTTTTGATTCTCTTCTGCATATTCATGACCTTCCTCACATCTGGCTAGTCCCATTTAGTTCACCAACAGAGGAAGAACAGGTCACACAGACATTTTAGGAGTCGGACCCTAAGTATGTGTTTTCTGAGAGAGTTTCCTTTTGTGTCAATGCCAAATTTAGGCTTTCAAAAAAGGTAAGCACATATTTTTTCAGTTATCTCATGTGAAGATACATTCTATGCTTTATTTCCTCTTTTTCCCACAAAAGCAGCCACAAAGTTTGTTGACATCTCAGAATGAAAAGAGGGAGCAGGGTGCATCAACATATCCCAGGAAACAGTTTTTAATAGTATTTCTGTCTTACTGATGCCTTGCATGTGCTCCAGGGCAGATCATTTGCTCACTCAACAGTTTGGGTTGTTCTCCGTAGCAAAAGGACAATGTTCTCATTCCTGATAAATGACTCCAAGAGCTCCAAGGCAATATTCTGTGTTAATATCAAATGTTGCTATTTCTACTCAACTGGGAATATTTTTAAAGTGTTTCCTTGATGCGTCTGCGCATGATAAGGAAGTGTTAAGGATGCAAAACATTTGACTGCAGATGTGCTACTTCAGTGTTGCTTTTTTTGGATGCGTTCCTGTTTTCTGTCCAATGCTTGATCCATGGGGATGAAAAGCAGCCCTAGAAAGGATATAATGGGAAAGAGGAATCACCCACTTTATGCAATCTGTCATAGTCAGCAGATGTCATACAATAAGAGGATTTCAGAATTCAGAGTTTGATCTCAGTAAGAATAGTATGCATCCATTTACTTCACCAGAATCACACCAAGATTACACTTACAAAAGCAGAATTTGGTGATAGAACTTGAACTCTTCATAGGTAAGAAGAGCAGATTAGTTTGATAAAAGTATCGTTTAGATGTATGAACTCTCATGAGAACAGAAACTTACCTGCCTTCATGGGTGTGACCCTTTGTAGATCTGACCCTATTCCCTGTCCCAACAGTCTGACGTAGATGAGGCTGCGTGCATGGGGTTGCATTCTTCTCCCTTGCTCATATAACATCCTCTGTAAGTATCAGGCACATTTACAATTCATCGGTAGAAGATTAATTGAATTCTTCTTCCAGCAGGTGAAAAGTTTAGATAGGCAGGGGAGTTACTAACTTGTGTCACTGCAACTGGCTATTCCAAGGTATTTCCAGTCCTCTTAGTCTATCTGCTACAAGATCTTTCTGTTATGGCAAAGTAGCAATCAATAGAGTATGTACCATTATCTTAGCCACCATGGTTTGAAATAGCTGAAACTTGGGCATATATGCTATTCTTTACTGTTTCTATCATGTGGATGATATCTCTGGCAGAAAGACAGAGTGGATAGATAGAAAGTCTGTTATGGTGTGGCAGTATTACACCCTTTCTAGGCAACCAAAAACCTTATGTTATCCATGTGAAAGCTCAGACAGACAATGTGCTAAGAAAGGAAGAGAAGACAAAGATAACACCATAGCCCCATATTTGCCCACTTATGCTGGATGACTGGCGTTGACTTGTAAAGAAGTAGTGGAGTACAGTGGAGACTAATGGAGAAGCTATTAATCATTATGTTAATCGTGTTGAGAAGCTTTTTAAGAGAATTGCTCTAAACAAGGAGACCACACTAATTAGCAAGTAGGTTAGCCCAAAACAGATGACTCTCAGATTCATCTTTTGCTGTAAATCAAAATCCTTTACTATTATCTGTCAAGTGCAAGTACTTCATGTTACAGTGCAAATCCATAGTTTAGCCTCACCTCAACACTCATCACCCCAGAGCCTCTATTATTATGTGCATGCTGTGATACAGTGGTGTGACTGTTCATCCCACATTTGAATCAGAGTTCTGTCTTTGACAGGTAATACTAAAGAAAAATATTAAAACATAAATGCTATTCAACCTATTCAATGCTATTTTTTCTCCTAGAAATTGGACAGTTTTCCTATGAGATTTTTAGATTACATACAGTTCAAAACTTTTAGCTGGACTTTAAGGCAGGAATAATCTTGAAGGTTACTCTAGCCAGTTTTCTACAGTGGTTCTTGAAGGCATTTGGGAGCACCTTCACAAGTAGATCCTCCTGGCATTTGAGGACTATGATGACTGAGAGGTTTACATGTTACAGCTTCATAAATTCTGTCAAAGCAACTCAATACCTGTAAGTTCATGTACTCTCAGCCTGCTGCAAATGAAATGTACTGAGGCTTACCTTAAACCTTCATGTGAGAGAGAATAATTTGATTGCACGGCTGAGACCTTAGACTCTGCCTAAAGTACAAGAAGATACAACCCATTAGGGACCTCCACTTTCATGCCTGGATATATTTTTTTCCCCAAGAACATCCTTTGAAACAACTCATTTTCTCCTCTCTTCTCTTGCCACTAAACTAAATGCAGAGCAACTCACTTTCAGCTAAAGCTGCAGTTAATTCATAGTCCTGTGTCGAAAGTAACACAGCCAGGCAGGAAGAGGTTCTCAGCTCTTCACACCAGGTGCCCTTGGGACGCCTCCCAGACTACAGTTGTGTGGTTGTATCCTTCCCACAAACATAAGCCCTAGGGAAGCAAAAGCAGAACTTTTTGTTCATTACAAAATAAATAAATAGAACTGATTGAAGTTTTACCATTGGAAATGAAGAGCTGATGCTGGATGAAGAAGAGGGTTGGAATTGGAAACTCATCACAGATAAGAAAGTAGAATATGGTAATTTCTATGTTTCGTCCCTTGAGAGCTTGTCAAAATAAATATATTCAGAGACCACATGCAGACGCTCTCATCGTTTTAGGCATTGTGCACAACCATATGAAAAAGGGATTAGAACAACAGAAATAAACAAGCCTTTTCTTAGTTCCTTCAAAGACATAATGGAAGGGAGGAGAAGAATTTCTCTCCTAATTAGAAGAAAAACAAATTAAAAAAATTATTAGACTGGAAAAAATAAAAGAGTAAAAAGGAGAAAGAACACTCGAGCCTTCTACTGAACTTTTAAAAAGGAACCACAATGAAAGGATGTAGGTAGTAGATATTCTCAGAGATGAGAAAAGTCCAATTTTTCTTCACTCATGATACAACAATTTTTTTCTACGTCTATGCTAACATTAATGCTGAGATATAAGTTATATGTTCAAGCAATCATTTATTTTTCAGTCTTAGATAAAGAACTTTCTTACTCCTGTGCTTGGCTGATTTTTGTATGTTATTTTGATGAAAGAGAATAATTTCTGAGGATATGTAAGTTATCTCCCCTATATTACAACCTGTTGTAAACACAATAGCCAAGCTTCTAGTATCTTGATACTTTCTCTGATACATACCTCCATGCTGCATCTCAGATTAACTTTCATTATTAAAAAGTATGTTTAGACTTTCAGAAATAATTCCTTGTACTCTTGGTTCCTCTGCTTAGCTGAGACAATTTGGGATCAATCATAACAGAGGTAGCCGAATGCTGGTTCCTGACCTGAATGTTATTTGTAAGCAGAGAACATAGCTGTCCTGTGCCAGGCAGTGGAAGGATGGGTGCCAGACCAGTGCAACTTCAACAACTCTGGGTCACTTTGGGTGTTGCTGTACATCCAGAGCCATCCTGACTCTCCTGCAATGGAGAAATGAGAGTCCCCTGGGAACCACTGGGTCCGCTGCTTGCAAACTATAGTGGAGCTGCTGAATTCCTTGGCTTTCCAAGTTATGCAGTATGCATATATTGCTTTCAGTGGTATGAAGTTCTTGGCTTATGGCTCATGGAGTCAGAAAAAAGGACTACCCCACAAGACTTCTGATATACATTCCTTTAAAATAGTCTATAAGAGAGAATAGTTGTATAACGTTACAGCTGAGATTTTCCGAAACGTGTAGGTGTCCCCATACCCGTGGTCTATATTCACAAACCTTTTAGAAGTTTGCACTCTTTTAAGAGTAGCAGAAGGAGGTTTCCTTAACACCTTTGTAAATTCAGGCCCTACCTGAATTCAAATTTTAATTAACTGTAGAAAACTCTCTTTCCTAAGGACTTTTAAAAATCCTTGCCATTTTTTCATAGCACTGTAGATAATCATAAAGCAAGGTCCTGTTATTAGAGTACGAAGTGTATTTGATAATCTTCATTCAGGAAGGCCCATTGAAATCAATGGAATATCTCTGAAATCCATGCTTTGCATTTATTATCAATTTGTATATATATAAAAGCTAAAAACAACTGGATATCTTGTAGATCACGAGTCATTAATTTTTACCCAGATACCCCTGCTTTTGCCCTTACTCAGTTATGTTTGACCAAAACACACTTTCTTAGAAAGACATACATCCTTGAGATGAGACCATGGAGAATCTAATTATTTCCTTCAGCAGCATGTTGCAGTGGTCAATCAATGCCAATATTATGAATGTTTTTAGGTATTTGTTTTCTTTGTGTATTTGGTTTCAGCTTTCATATATTGATTTTGTCTTTTCCTATAGTAGGCCCTTTTGATCTCAGGTTTTGGTCTTTTTCTTGGTTTTTTTTTTTTCTTTTTTTTTTAAAGGTTTNTTTCCTTCAGCAGCATGTTGCAGTGGTCAATCAATGCCAATATTATGAATGTTTTTAGGTATTTGTTTTCTTTGTGTATTTGGTTTCAGCTTTCATATATTGATTTTGTCTTTTCCTATAGTAGGCCCTTTTGATCTCAGGTTTTGGTCTTTTTCTTGGTTTTTTTTTTTTCATATGTCTCTAAAAGTCATCAGTAAACATTGTAAGCAAGTTGCCTCTTCAACACCTTTTTAATAAGTTAAACGGATTGAAGTCTTCATACCTTTCCTTTCAGACCATTTCTACCCACTAACCATTTTTGTGGGGTGTTTTCCTCCACACTATTCAGTTTCCAACGTCACCTGGAAGTTCTGGAGACCGAAACACTGTGAAATACAGACATTAATCCACACGCTGGAATGCAGCCAATATTTTTAATTCTGTTTATTTGTTAACCTGTTTTCACATGCAGGATCTCCTAAGGCCTTTTTAAGGCCTTTTTTGTCATAATATTAAGACAACCCCAAGAAAAGATATTCAGAAATGGGTTTCTCAAATTAGATACTTAAATCCTTAGCCACTAGTTTAGTCTGGTTTTAACGGAGACCATTTCAGCATGATCTCCGTGTTCAGGAATTCTATACTTAACACGTACCTGTGAACATCTTGACTTACAAGTTGTTTATTTTTCAGAGTCACTCTGATCAACTCCTGCATGGTGCAACAGTGTCCTTTATACAGCAGTGATTTCAGAGGAGTTGTCACTTCATGTAAAATGAAACTGAAATACTCCCAAACATTCTTGAACATATGTTAATGATGCTTGATTTATTATTATTAATGCAGATTCCAGTGGGAGAAGCAGGATCAGTGCATTAATTGCAGCCTATTGATAGAAACGGACCAGAGGCAGACAATCTCACTTCAACGATGCGGCCCTTTAAGCTTCCCAGGGTCCTGGATCACATGAAAACTCAAGTCTAAGCACAGATATATGTAAGGAGATAGGAAATGGTCCAGGAATCTCATTAGTGTTTTTAATAAGCTTTTATCCAAGCTTTGTCTGTCTCTACTGAACTTTACTAGTTTTGCAGTGTGAGAATGCCCCTGCTTCTCAAGGAAACCTAGACAAACTCTGAGCAAGTTCTCTTCCTTGGTTGCAGGGAAGCCCCAGCTGGCCCCAGCCCCAAAAAGCCAGCTCAGAGAACTGTCAGCCTCCCCGGGCTTACAGGACAGAGAGCTGAGGCTGCCTGTGTTGAGAAGCAGGCCAGCCAAATCAGCCTACACACCCAAAAGAGAAACTGCCATGGAAGTTGTAACTGAATGCCTTATCTCCCAAAAGAGGACAGAGGAACCAAACTCACACAGAGAGAGGAGGCTGTACAAGTACCATGTTATCCAAGTTTCCACCACAAGGCTCTGGCACAGAACTGGCAGCAGGGGTGTCAAGGGAGCCCCCTCACACTCACCCCCAGGGTTGTGTTCATAAGGCATCACTCACCAGTGAGAAGAGAGACATTTTTAATAAGTAGTTGGGGTGGAGGGGAGAAAACATCCTGAAAATCCCCTGCCATTTGCCTCTTACATATATGAAAAGTCCAGAGGCCGAACTTCATTAGAACTAAACCAGAACTGAAACATTTTTATGGAAATAGTCTGACTTCATTCCCCTTCACAAAACTGGGCAGCAATGCTGTGGAACACTGGCTGTTTGCCCCCCTGCTCCCTCTGCCGGTGTTTTTCCAGGTTCCAGGAGCATTGTGCCATGAAACCAGTTGCCATACCAGGGGCCACAAACCCACAAAGGGGTCAAAATGCTCTCTCACACAGAGAGACCCTTTAGGTCTAAGTGCATTCGTCTTATAGTTTGACCAGACCTTCCTAGGTCAATAGGACTAAGCTTTTCCTCACAGGGACATATGTATGCCTTTATATCTGTTGCCGAATGTTCTTTTAGTGTTTCTAGGCTTATTTAGCTCTTCAGTTGGACACAAAGTACTGTGTCAAAAAGATGACAAACATTTGAAAGCAAACTCTGTACTTTCATCACAGACTTTCTGCTCTAAGCTTAAATTTTAGTGAGAGACTTGTGGCTCCATAACTGTATACACATAAGGAAAAACTTTTGACCTCCATCCTTCCTCATAACTATATTAAAAGGCAAAAAGCTTTTACTTTTTTTCCCATGAGGAAGATTTCCTTCCCTTTGAAGATACTCCATCAAGATATAATATTCTTACATCAATGGTTCAATATACTTTCACGTAAACATACTTCATTTTGTTTCCATGTCAATCTAAAG
The DNA here is from genome assembly GCA_008711295.1 of Anarhynchus alexandrinus. Taxonomy (NCBI): domain Eukaryota; kingdom Metazoa; phylum Chordata; class Aves; order Charadriiformes; family Charadriidae; genus Anarhynchus; species Anarhynchus alexandrinus. The sequence continues at coordinate 438,712 of VUYV01000073.1, forward strand.
GGAGTAAGGAAGGAACACTCAGAAGCTGATTTTAATAAATTAATAATAATGATTCTATCCTGTTTAAGCTTCTACATGTGCTACTTGGTATAGAATAACCTCAGGCTAAGAGAGTCTTCAATGAACCCCTTCAAAAAGGAACATGGATTTGAATTTAACAATGAGAAACTTTATATTTACACTATGGCAGATAAAAGAGATGTTATCTGTAACATGAAAGCTTTAAAAAACATTAAGCCTAAAGTCAACAAAGAGAAGTACAAGCAAGTGTTCAGCAACTACATAGGCTTTTGCACCAAGATGACAGTAATCAGAGAAACATCCATTCAGACTGGTTGAGGACTGTAACACTGACTATTCCATCTGCATTTGAAAATGGGTTTGGCCCTGAGATCGAAGGGTTCCCATCCTGGTGAATTTCTTCTACAGGAAACATAAGGGCAGAGATTTGTCTTTTTTCAAGTCAGGGAATGAGGGAAGAATACACTTGATGAGTCAAATTACACTTTCTCCCATCATCTGCTTCTGTTTAGAAAATTTAAAATGATAACTTGAGAAAAAAACAGATCTTGTGGGACCTGAGGATTGGGACAATGGTGAATATGGGAGAAAATTCCTTATCCTTAAAAATGAGAAGTGGCATCTCAAAATATATGATTACTGGGTAGCATTAGCTAAGATTTCAGGGAGACAAATGAAATCTGCCTGTAAAGATCAATGGGGTGGCAAAGTTACACAAAAATGTCAAGATGTTCAGGATCTAACCCACAGCCTGGCCAGGGCTTCTAGCACTCCTGAGGTTGGATTTCAATCCCCGCTTCCTTTGCGTCCTTCTTCAAACCCTCCTTTTCCTAAAACAGACAATTTCAGAGTTCTTAAAAGGTCAGATCTATGTGTTTGTTTGGCTCAATAAGAATATTTCCATCCATACGTCTGTGTACAGGCTACACACTGACCCTTTTTAATATGGTGTTAATGTTGAAGTTCGAATAAAGCAGGACCTCAGATGTTTTTTACCCCTTGACCACTGTAACAAGGATAATTTGTTTATTGTGTTCTATGGGTGCTTTCAGCAGTAAGTGAAGTTGTTTCAGCCTTAATAGGCAGTTGGGTTGGAGACCATTTTCTACAGCTGCAAGAAAAAAGCTAAAATTAAAACCTCACAAGGGCAGCTCACTCAGCAAAGGGGAAGTCTTTTACTGCTCAACAGTGACACCTCTTGATATTCAGCAGAATATTACTGATAACCTTCAAAGATAATTTAATGCAGTCTGCAGGACAGAGTACTGCAGGCAGTGCAGTGTCTCCCAAAGGAAATGTTTTTCTTTCTTGGTTTGTTCAGGAAAAAACAGCTCAGCATCTAACCTATTGTTCCAATATGAGAGGCTCAGGAAATGAAAAAGTTTATAGGGGAGCAGCTCAGAACATTGGATCTGTATCCTCAGAAAATGCCAGTATTTTGATATAGGGCTTTGTGATGAAATTGGAAAGTTTTAAGGTTGTCACAAAAGAAAAAGTACTGAAAAAAAAGACATTTTATCAGCTTTGAGCTTTTCTTCTGAAATGTTAATATTTTGAACATGAATGTTGAAATCGATATCTCCCCTGAAAATTTTTTATTCATTCAAACCCTACTATTTGTCAGAATTTTTTTATTATCAAACTTTTCATATGCATAACTTCTACGAAAAGCTCTACTCAAATGTCAGCAAAGAATTTGACTACTTGCATATTCAGTTAAATAGAATTTTTAACAGCCACAATTCCATTTATTAACTCTTCAAAGTGCTACTATACGGCAAATGAGAATTCAGGTTTAAATAAATGCCAAAGACCTGAAAGACGGAACTAAAAGGAAACTAAGCCTTTAACAAGGATCCTTCCAGCAGGATATGGAATATGGCCTACCTTTCTGGTAGCTGGGTTAGCTGGCTCTGAGACTCTATTTGGGACCCAGCCATGAAAAGTTTAAATAATCATCCTTTCTGGGCCAAATACTGAGTGTTAGAACAAGAAATTTTGGCTCACATTTATATCTACAACAGATGTTGATTGGCCAGCTGAAATTTGTTCATGCATTTTATGAGTAAGTGTACCCTTTTGCCAATTCAACAGAAGCATTTGTGAGAAATCCAAATACATACATTTCTGCCGCAGCTCCAGCTTTATTCTGCTTATGGTACAAGTTCATTAGCGAAATAGCTGTAGATCAACTGAAAATAGCTTGGCATTTAAGTATCCTCCACTGGCACCAATTAGCATTATGGAATAACAAGGTCTATGAAGAAAATCTCTGGGGACTGTAGCATAGATAGCAAATGTGTGAACAAAGAGTTAATTCCTAGGTAATAAATTCTCAAGACACTGGAATGACTTAATTGTGAATGGGTTTAATAATTGAGTGCCAATAATAGACAGATTGTAAATTGGAAGGTTTATTTCAAAACCAGCAAAAACTGCACACAGAGAGTGTAACAGTAAAAGAAAAAGTGCTAACCTACAGGGAAGAAAATTTGAAAGCTGTAGGGAAGATTTAGGAGCAGCAGTGGTTTTAAGGGCACACTTTTATGTCTGCCATTATGTTTTAAGTGGAGCCTTAAACAGTGCCTACCAGTAAAATGTTGATACTTCATTGTTTGTAAGAAATCAGCGGTTACTTTTGTTTAGCAGTAGAGTAATGCTTGGTGCTAAAAATCTGGGATGCACACTATGTCTGCACACCATAACAAAACCCTACTGCCCAGGCTTTGCAATATGTCTTGGAGGTAAGCAAATGTGAAAAAGCACATCAGACCTGGAGAAAACAAAATGCCAGAGGTGAGACACATGACTTCTTATTTCTGGGCAGTGAAACTTACCATTTTAATGATGACAGAGTTACTTGTTGAAATATTTAGAGAAAAAGTCTTTGAAAAATCTTTTGGCCTCAGCCTCTAGATATGTACACATAGGGACATCTAAATAGAGCCAGGAATATCTTAATGCTGATTTTTGGAATCACATTTTAGCACCCTATCTATTTACAGGGGCCTTTATAAGGAATTAAGAGGATAAAAGTATTTAATTTTGTGAGTTAAGTGCTTATCTAGAAGTGGATAAATTCCATTCCTCTGCTGAAATGGGAACACCTTCATATAACAGACAGTTCCTGAATAAAGACTCACAGACTGGTCTTTTGGTTCTTTTTTGAGAAGAGAAATATTTAAGTTTATACTTATTTGTTTTCAGCCCATATAACTAGATTTATTTTTTTGAGCAGACTTCATTCCATGAACATACACACATGAAAATTCTCACACACAGAGGAGAGACATGTACACAAAGGAAAGAAAAATAAATTAGCCCAGCAAATAGTGCACAACATGATACCTGGAATCAGATGGACACACAAGCAGATACTAAATAATCCAATACTCCTGGAAAGTCAAGGCATCTAAAAGCCAAGGATGTGTCTTCAGGAATAAGTATTTTCCTTCCTTCTTTGACATCTGTTGACCTACACGTCTGACAACAAACAATTACTGTTATTAGTTATGTGTACTTTTTAAAAAAAAAATAGTTAGAAAAGGTCAGACTTACGGCTATAAGTCAATTTACCAACACTACATTAATCAAAATATCTCTTTAAACTTGTGTGCAAACGCAGCGGTATACCAGTCTAGTTTTCTGGTGGATTTTATCTTCCCTAACTATAGAAAACTAAATAAAAATTAAGCCTCTAGTCTAAGCTAGCCATCTGGGCTACATTTATAATCAAAAGAGAGGCAAGCAGCCAGGCAGAGAGAAGGGCACATCTAGAGAGTCTTTCCCCGACATCTCTTTTTGCTATGAGCTCTTGGATAAGGTAGCTCTGGGTAGCTCTGCCTGTCTCCCTCTTCTGACTATCACTGAAGCCTAAATAACTGAAGCGCATCTCTCTCTTTTAGGTGGTTACAGCTAGATAAGAGGTTTTTCCAGCCTAAAAGTTACACCTCCACAATTAGTTTTCTGCACCTTGTTTAAACAGACCCTTGTTCCTTGCTAAAGGTACAAATACCCCATTATTTAAATTGCATAAATGGAAAAGCCAAATATGCACCACACAACAACATTTCTTTTACCCCAGGTAGCACATCTCTCTCTTGCTCCTTCTATCAAAATCTGTGACAGCAGACAAGACAAAATAAGGCATTGGATTTCCTGTTTTCTGTGGTTTCCATTGTTCTGGATTTACTATAAGAATAGTGCCACTCAGTGTTTTGACTAACAGGGAAGATGTAATACCTCCTGTCCCTTCAAAACAAATAATATGCCTTAAAATAAAATACTGTAAAGTCAACCCCTCATTTGTAAACTTGAAAAGTGCATTTTTATGCTAGAAATGTATAATTGTCAAAGGACAGTTTAAAAAAAAAAAAGAAATTCAGCTTTTTCTTGATTTTCGAGAGGCCTTGAAGTTATATAAGAACAATCATCCTGTTTCTGATGAACAAGGGATAAAATAATATTATTAATACATTTTCTTGAAATCTTTAAAGTTTTATAAATTGCCCATGGAGGTTTACGCACCAAGGTCACTCTGTGTCTTTTCATTCTTTTAATTATCTAGTTCCAGCCCGATACACTAGCCTTACTAATTGGACACAGAGAAATCCCTTATCAGTGAAGTTAGAAAAGGACCTATGCAAAGGGTGTGGGAGACTGCTGTAAATCAAAGAAGAGGAACTGAACAGAAGGAAAGCCAATCAACTGTACCCCTCCGAGCTGTGAGTTTATAGGAAAAACAGAGCCTCGTTGGATAGAGGAATAAGTGGCCAGCAGGTAGTTACACATGTCATTGACCTCTCCCTGATAGGTACTGCTGTGAGGGGAGCCAAATGCAGACTCACACCTGCCCTTAGTTTCCTGGGGAAGGGAAGATTTTAAGCACTAACTTGGGCTTTAGTGTGTGTAGGTGTCGAATATAGTGTTATTCACGTCCATTCCCATATACCCCAAAAGCTTGTACATACTCTCTCAAACCCCAGTGAGGGAATTAATTGTCCTGTCTGTAGTTTAGCATTTTCATGCACATTTGACAGGTGCAATGCACACAGTGAAGTCTGAAGCTCTGTCAATCTCTATTTAGTAGCATAAGAAATGTGCGTATCTGTAGCAACCCTGACTTTGATTTCTCACCCTTCTCCTTTCCCAGCACTCTTGCACATTGTCCAAAGTTGTCAGTGATCCTTCTCTAAATTATGGCTTGTCATTCAAACAACAGCTTCCTTCCATCTCAGATCTTCCATTTTGACCTTGGATAGTCATGTTAAGCAGTTCACCTTCTCCTCTCCTTGCCTCTTCCATTTCCTGTGTCTTAATGAGTCTCTACAGCTTATGTACTAGCATCTATTTCTTTTCCTTCTGCCCCTAGATGTTTTTCCCAGTGCCCAAATTCCAGCCATCCACAGAGATATCCAGAATTATCTCTGATTTTCACAAGCTGTATTTAATCTGCTGTCGTAAGGTGGTTCCACCTAAAAAAATCACATGACCAGCAATCCAATGTTGTCCTTGAAGTATAAAGAGCTTATACACATTTCAGAAATACTGGACTCTTTATTCACCAGAAGATATTACCAAAGCAAAGAAATCCCATAATAACATCAACCAGAATTAAAAAATTATACAAGAAATAATAATTCAGGCTTCCAGAGAAAACACAGGGATGATGTAGGAGAAAAGACAAGAAGACATTATATTGCATTCCTCTTTCTATGTCAATAGAAAAATATAACTCTTGTTTCATATGCATGAAAGTCATTTGGTTTTGTTTGTTTGCGAGACATGAAACTGAAAATTCTGATCCTTTTAACTGCCAAAATTTCGATGGCATTGTGCCCAAAAGGCGTGACAATGTCTTAGAGTATTGGCAAAGTGCTGGAAGGCAGACCATATTCCATTCACCTGCAATTGCTTTTACACTTTCGTTTAGCTAACTTTCTTCCTGTGTCACACTATTGTATGATTTCATAGCACACAGTGTGATTTACATCCAATTATCCCTAGCTTCTCTCACAGCCAATGTTTTGAAGAAAAAAACCCTGAAATTCTGCACACTTGGAACTATGAGGAAGACGACATGTATATTGTCCATTTAGGCACACAGCTGTCCAGAGCTATTAGAGTGTTATTCTCTGTACAGGTACGAAAGAGTTATTGCTCTTTGCAAGATCTCCAAGTCCAGAAACCACTTCATTTGAAATCCTTCCTGTGATAGTAACACATATTTGAAAAATGTGCAGTAAAAGGGACTGAGCTCCATGTTAGATACTGGTACCCAAGTGGCTACACCATTTAAACGTGTTCAGTGACACGGTGTTGGCTCAAGTCAGCAAGCGCTGTACACACAGCTAAAGGCACAAATCCTGTGTAGGAGACCACATCCAACAGACAGGTTTTGTGCAGCCATTTCTTTTGGAGAGTAAGAGAGTTTAAAGGTGTGCACGTGAACATGCAACTGCTCTGTGCAACTGTCCTCAGTGTTAGAGAACAGTTCCAGCACATTTAGCATCTTCTTTACCAGTTGGACTAGATGATCTTAAAGGTGTTTTCCACCCTAAACAATTCTATGATTCTGTGATTCTTATGGTAGTAACAAATGCTGACTGACAAGATCAGAACTGGCTCTATTCACCTTACTCAGGACTTGGTGGATTTCTAAATTTTAAAAATTCGAAATCCTGCTACTCCATAAATTAAATACTACCATAGTTAAATTACAGCAACATTTGAAAACACGAGACTAGCTCAGTAGTAAGAAAGAAATTCAGAAAGCTTTCTGCATTTATTTCCCAGAAGCATAGGGCTATTTCATTTTTTTTTCTAGTCTTCAATGCTTTCTTTTAAGAAGCAGTTAATAAATTGAATACTTTTCTGCAAAACTTTTCCAGAAGGATATTATTCCCTGTGTATTTCATTCACACTGCTTCCCAGACCTGTCAAAATCTCTTGTTTTGTTTTCCTTCAGCAAAGAGGAACCAAACAACATTAGACGGAATATTTTAAGGTGGTCAACTCCTGGACAAAACAACCACAACAAACCACATTTTAGAGAAAGCATTATCATCTACCTCTCTTAGCTCTCGTCTCCATTATAAGGGGCCTCTCAATGAACTGGAAATTCTTCCTAGTAGAGATGTACCTCTCACCAGCAAAAGGGATATTTTGCCGATGCATTTTATGCTGACTCTGCGTATTAAAGTTGAAGTTGTGAACAGAGTTGCTTATATTGCTGGTCTTGTCAGTATAAAAATGTCAGTAAACATCATACCCTCTAACTGGCATAACCATAATGACAAAAATGCTAACGCAGATGTGGTTTTAGCCTTCACTATGGTGACAATAAAATGGCTCCTTTTTCAGCTGCTGACAGAGTCCTGAGAGATTTGAAGTTTGTGTGCAACGGGTCGGTGGCAAATAGGTATCACAAGAAAGATTAATCTCATCAAATGCAGATGTTTACGGTGAGGTCCCTCCCATGTCTCAGCTACTCCCTGCAAGCTCTTTTTATCATGTAAAGGGCACGTTTACACTTTAAGACTAATGACAGTCTTACACTTAAGACTAGTAAAGCCTTACACTTTAAGATTAATAAAAGTGATGAGTAAAGTATGCACCAGATACAGACCGTCAGCCTCAGATTAGCCATCCGCATCGTACATGCCTAAAGGTAACAGAATGGAGTCCTACCCTATGTGGCTTAGATTTCAATTTAAGTTTTATTTAATAGATAACAACATTTTTTTCCAGAAAATTCTGTCTAATTCTGTCTCCTTTTAGCAGATATTCTAACAGTTATCTGGATAATTCACTGGTTTTACAATTTCCTTACGATCTCCTTCAACAAAAACTTTTTAAAGCTGAAATGTAAGATTTTACGTCTCATCTATCCTCTATTCATCCAGTTTTGGCTAGTGTCAAAGGTTTGGTGAAACCATAAAAATGAAAGGAAAAAACATCACATACTAGCAGACAAAGTTTGAAATGGCTGTTAAACTGTTTTTGATGGGAATTAGTGAAGGGTGAACCTTAAAAAACTTGTTCTAATTAAAACAAAAAGATAACATGGATGCTTATCTGAATGCTTCCACTTCTTTTTCTTCTAGAAATCAGGTTTAGACACCCCTTGATCTCTCTTAACTCTGTTTGGCCTGAACTTCAGAGTGTTAAAAACGGCCTCTTTTATAGTATTTCAGTGCTTCTAATCCCTGCAAAGGGGGGGAAATAGTTAGCAGGTTTATTTTTAGTTTTGGGCAAAGGTTCAGAACACTTTTCCCATTCTCTCTTAAAAACAGAAATTCAAACTCAATAGCAGAACAGTGACAATATCTTCCAGGCTGAGCCTCTCGGTTCCCAAGAGGAGACAATATCCCCCCTCTATTACAGTAGCCAGGAAGAATGAACAGAGGTTCCAGTAATAAATATAGACACAGAGACGTCTGGTTTCTTTTCTGCCTCAGAAGCTATCAAGAAAATTTAATCAGGCTTTTCTTTTCCAGTCAATCCTCAGATTATTTTAATACTTTCACATTCTGTATTGAAATTCTGTCATCCTCGTCAGTGTTTTTGCCTGATGGCTGCATGCAGTCATTGCTAAACAATTTGTTAAAGTGTTATATTTTTAGAGAGGTCTGTTCGCTTACCACCTAATGGTAATGCCATTTCACAGGGGTCGTAAGGAAAGAACATATTCATGATGAGAAAAAAAATCAAATGGATGGTAAGACATAATCATGTTCCTATCTTATCCCCTCTGCCTCCCTGTCCTCTTCTAGGCAGAGAAAAAATAGCACACACCAACCAGATTTTTACTGTATGTAGAGCTAGCCTGGTGTTTTCTTCCCTACACTAAATTATGTAGTGCTTCTGCAGAAAGTGCGTACAAGAGCTGAATGTAAATCAGAAAAAGATACGACGATTGTGGAACTAAAAGGCAGCCACTCCTCTCTAAAACCACATTGGTATACGACATGCCAGTGTGCCCACCTTATAAGATCTTGGGACTGCTGTAGTACCTCAGGTATCTGCGCAGGATAGCAATGAATTTAAAAACAATCCTGACCTTCATATGAAATAACTACCACGGACCTGAGTGAATGTGGCAAAACAGGGGGACTTTTTACTGCTAGAGAGATAAAGATGCTTTCTACATTAAAATTAATGATACACCATAAAAATCAACTCTTGGTTTTTCTGTGCAGCTGTTAAACACAGAGCAACATAACAATCTGTATGTTCTGCTCTAGCCTGGGAGTGTGTGTGTGTTGGGGGGGGGGAGAGAGAGAGAGAGAGAGAGAGAGAGAAATCCTCTTTATTCTTGAATCGGAATATAAATAGCATCAGCCAAAGATATACTACATAAAGTTTTGACAGACTTGACTGATACTTCATTTTAGCCCTTACCTTTTATCTCATGAACCTCTTTCATTGCACCCTTGTTTGTCATGTGCTTGTTAAAAACAAAACAAAAATCACTTGTTGAACTAATTGCCAGTTTTTAAATACTGCAATGGCTTTTACTGCCAGTCTTTACTATCACTTAACTGGTACACAATACTTGCATTACAGTCTTACACAAAGTAAAACAAAGTACAAACAAAGACTCAGAAAACCCTTTAGACATCTCTGTACCCATTATCACAAGCCTGTTACAGATATTTTTAAAATTATGCTAAAATAGCCAGTATATGTGTAATTTACATTTTAACTCTTCCATGACCTTTTGAATCTATTGATGTTTATACACCCTGGAAGAAACAACTTAAAATTAAATTGTGTTTAGCTGCTTGATCTTTTTACATTACACACTTACTAGAATGGGGTTCCCATTGGGACGTAGGCGGAGAGGAGTGTAACAAAAGTGTAAATCACAGTCTCGGCTAATATTTCTAATGCTGTTCTACACCTCTGGTAAATAAAGTCTAACACAAACTCACACAAGTGCCACATAACTTACTAATGGGTCAGTCACTGGTCTTTCAAAAAAAATTCATGAGTATTAATGATTTGACTACCTTCTGCTACTTTGACTAAACAGCTATTGTAAAAAAGCACTCAGCCTCCTTTCTCACATTACTTATCGACAAAAACTGTTTCTTCCAGTTCACGGGAGAGTTGTGAAATGGATTGAGCACCTTGCTATGACTTTTTGTGAAAACTAACCCCTTCTGCTTGTTCTGAGCTATTTCTTTTTCTATTTGCAGGCACGTGGAACCGTCTTTTCAATTCCAGTTTCTAACAAACCTGAGATTTGTAAGAGCAAATTGCAGTTAAGCATTTCCAATGCAAATCTTGTAACTTTAGAAAACCGAAGAGGCCTCTGTCAGCCCTGTGGCTTTGAGCGCGCCCTGTAACGTAGAAGGTAATGGTTCTGGTGAAGGAAGGAATATTCGTCTATATTGTGCACTGATGATGAACAACACTTGAAGTGTCATTCTCAGCTCCAGTTTTCTTTAGGAGTTAAAGAAGCATATTCCCATACGCAAACCCAGATGCATTCCAGTGGGCTTGGGATGTCAGTTCATATTTACAGCCTTCACATTTTGCATCTAAGTTAAGAGGGCCAAGCCTGGATTTATCCTTCTAACTTCAGTACGTAGCCTGGTGCTTAAATCGGGAGGTTACTGGCATCAATGAAATTAAGAGAAAAGACAGTCATCTCCAAGGTCAGACCCACACACATATAATGTTTCTCACCCTCTTTTTGTATTTACAATGTTTTAATTTTTTAGTATCCACCATAACTATGGCCTGCATTGCTACAGTTAACAGAATTGCAGATATTTGATACGGTAACATAGAAAGCTGAACGTAGTATAAAATGAAAGATTTTAATCCATGTGCTTTGAAGACACGACATTATTTATGAAACTGCCAGTGGATGGAGACAAATGTTCGCAGGGTTTTTTTGCAGGAAAGCAATTGTTCTCCTAGTCACGCTCACTCCAGGGATGTGTGTGTATGAGATTGATCCAGTGATTTCTGATACATCACAGCAGGAGCAGTGATCCATATAACCAATTATTCCTGTACCTTTACTGACATGGTGAATCATGTAAGTTTTTTCTTCAGATGATAATTTCATTGCTGCTTTAGTTTGTGCATTTATTTCTTTATTGTTTCCCTTAGCTGAACCTTGTGTGGCATGAATTCATTAATGTTAGGTAATGAGGTGGAGATTCAGGCTTATAAAGAGGAATTAACACAGACAAAATTGCAACTATATTATAGTACCTCCATCTGTTTTACTCTTACAGAAAATTTACACATTCTCATTTCAATTAAGTGTGATGGTCAAAATAATTGTAAAATCTTTCATTATCTCACAGACATTACAATAAATAAAGATATCATTATTTCCCTGAGACTCAATAACACTTAGTGTAAAACATGTACTTCTATTCAAGTTTTATAACCTTGTCTTTATCACCTTTTTTGATAAATATCACAGTCTAAATAAAACAAAAGGCACAGTTTCACTTTGTCAGTTAGGATTAAGATAATATATATTTAGCACACAAATAGCACACACAGTGTTGTTTTAAGCAGGACTGAAACCAATTTTTTTTCATTTCTCAGAATCTTCAAGGCACTGCAAAATTTCAGTCAGACTTAGAAACTTAGTCTGAAAACACAAAACTGCATGGATGTTTATGAGTCAAAAATGGGGTTTGGGACCCAACAAGAATTTTCCTTTCAGCTACTTCCAAATTATTCCATTTTAGCTTTGTTGTTTACATTTGCTCCAGTTTGCTCATACTTTGAATGACAAAAAAATTGGGAAGCCAGACACCTTGCAAAACTGCCTAAAGGAAATGTGTTATTTTGATCTTTTAAATGCTTTTCTGCTGATATAACATTTGGATTTGACAGTTTTCTTCTTTAAAAATATACTTTCAGCAAATCGTCATCTTCTTTTAAAAATTTTCAGAAAACAGTTCACTGACAGGCCTAATTTGGAGCTCAGAATTGCACTATCCATCCTCAGTAGTTATTTATTTTTCACGTTATTTTACAAATAAAAACAATGACCTTGCACTGCTTCTAGCTTCACTTTTAATATGCTACATTTTATGTTCTTTCCTTGCAATCCTCAGAATCATTTCCAAACTTTTTGCTTATTTGGTTTTATAGTTTCCTTTAGGCAGAACTTGCTCTCTGGTGAAACGTGTGTTACCAGCATGCCCACCAATTTCTCCAGCCACTGGATTAGGCCCACCTATTAGACGCGTATTTCATTTTCTCTGGAAATTCTAGATGATTTGCAGTGCTGTTTTAAAATACGTAAACCACTTCGTTACGGCAATCTATTCCTGTACCATACAGTCCTTTCATTATACTGGAGATGAAGGGGAAGAAAATATCAGTAACTTAAACCTAAAATTATTTGGTTTAATTTTTTAAAAAAGACAGTATTTGTAATATCATGTACTTTAGAGCCTACAAAAAATGAAGAAGGTAATAAACATCACATCAAGTTTTGGTGTTTTAACTGAGATATAACTAGGAGAGAGGAGATCAACATTTTATTTCTGACTTTGTTATCACGTTCAGATGCCTAAATGAGGATGCTGAAATATCAGTGACTCAAGCTGAATCCTGCCCAGTCATGCCCCAAAATATAAGTGGCATCCCTGAGGCATTGCTCTTGAGGAATACATTTTCTCTGCCTCAGAGAGACATCAGGACATCACTTATTCACGTTGACAGACAATTCTAAGACATCTAAATGGAAAAGCTAAACACCTGATAGCTACAGGTGGCCTTGCAAACCTTAATCAGCTATATTTTGGAGATCTGAATCAAAAATAATCCTTCATTCTACCTCAGACTAACACAACTTCAAACCTCAGTCGTTTTCTGTAGCTATCAGGAAAAGTTTTTATTAACTATAATGAGATTCAGATCAAACATCTGAAGACTTTCATGAGATATATTTGCTGAATTTGACTGTAGATGAATGATAGACAGCAATACTTAATCAGGAAATATTTCTTACACTCACTCCAGAGTATTTTTCCACTGCACATCCAACCCTTGTGATGACAGATAATCCATAGAACATCCTCACTTTTCCAGATTATTCTGCATTTCTTCATGAAATATAAAATCAATAATCAATTGATAAGACCAGCAATGAGAAACATTAACTGACTGCAGCTTTGCTGATTCTTGCACTCTCCAGCAGATGATCTTTCTAGAACTAATGGGAAAATGCTGTTTCTGTTGAATAAAAGATGCAATGAGCCTGCATCTTTAGAAGACTTGAACTAGAAATTCAGGGTCTAGGTAATAAGAGACCCATCTCCCCTTCTTGAAGAAACTGTTTATAAATAAATAAACGAACAAACAACTCTTAATCTTACTTTGAAGACTTTACGTCAGGCTCTAGAGAGAAACCAGGCAGCTTTCCAAGAGAATTTTTACAGTCAGCACACTGAAAGCAGTCTATCAGTAACAAATGGGGGAAAAGCAAATTCAGCTGAATTAAAACTGCCCTAGAAAAAAAAAAAGGAAGAGAAGACAACAATGATGATTAAGAAGAAAACCGGGCATATGGTCACCTTATTCTACTGCTGAAAAGTGCTAATCAATCACAAGGAATTAACCCAGTTAAAACAAAAAAGAAATTCCACCGCAAATAAATGTTGTAAACTATGTGTACCTGGGCTACTGGGAAAGAGTCAATAAGAATAGTTAATTTTTTTTCTAGAGGTCTATGCATTTTCACATCAGCACCTTTTAAAATGAAGGCATTGTTGGGGACTACATAAGAGAGGGGAAGAGAAAGGGATAGTCAGTACAAAAATACCATCATTTTCAAGTGCCTAAGGTTACCACGAGGATGGGGGAAAACTGACTTACCTGAGATCAGTGAAAGCTTTAAGAGGCACAAGGAAGGTATGGATGTGTCCTGTTAGATGACACTACTCTGAAGTCCCTAAGGAGCTTTTTTAGAGAGCAATCCCCTTCTGAAATATATACTTTTTTGATAAATCACACTTCACTTACATGAAGTTTCTCAAGAATTGTCCTCCTGATGAGAAAAGGTTACAGGCTTCATATCATAAATTGAAGAAACTGCAGAATTTCTACAAGTCCAGAATTTTTTTAAAAAGGGAGACTGCCTCTGAGTCTTCATGCTCCTGGTTATATACTCTCATTCTTTTCTCTTCAGCCCCAGTGCTGTCACATGCAAACACACACAAATTAAGGCTAGCAGATGAAACAATAAAGGAAATCAAATGCAGAATCTGGTTTCCAGCAGGACAGCTTCTATTGTTATTGAAAACAGGCAGAATTTCAGCTCGTTTAACTAAAAATAACTCCTAAATATGTCCTAAAAAGCTCTATACATTTACATGCACTCTAGTTCTGCCATCTCCATAACCCAGATAGGGGAATATGTTGGCAATCACCACTGTTTTTCTTTAGCCTGACAGCTGGGTTTCCTCTCATAAAAACCAAGGAATCATGTACACAGAGGTCTCCTCCTGCTCTTAGATGCTACAGGGTAGACCTGGCTGAAGAGAAGAGCCTTTTGTCTGGAGGGACATAGATTAAGTGACTTAACCAGCTGTTTCACATTCAGCTTTTGTGATTGGGTTCACTGTAGAGATAACTCCTAGCTATGTACAAATGACCCCCCATTGCTCAAGAAATAGTCAGTGAATGTTCACTGGGCTACTGTGGAAAGAAGAATGATCTCACACCACAACCACCACCCACAAAAAGACTGGGAGAAATTGTCCCACTGATCTTTGAGAACCTAGTCACTATCACCTGATATCACTTTCTTTTTAGCTGTTCATCTTAATTTAATTGATTGCATACAAATTAGTTTATAGGTTAAATTTTGATTTCTGATGCACTCAATCTTTTTGAAAGGATGCAGGACATTAGAGGAAGTATCCATTCATTTAATTAATACATTTGCTGCACACAGAAAAAATATGAAATAAGAATATTTAAAGCATTCATCATTCACCTAACTTTGGATTTATTTGATTGACACAGTCAGTAAAAATCTTACTTGTTTCAGTGGCACTAGGGCAATGCCAAGTCCTTTTGAAAGCCTTGTTTTCCCTTTTAAAAAGTGCAAAAATATAAGTATTGCCAAAACCTACTCTTAACATGAGCTGTGAGTATAACTTTACTTTTCAAAATAATGACACAATCTTCAATTGCTATAAACCAATATAGCTCTGTTGAATGCATCTGAACTGTGTTGGTATACAACTTTGCACGGTCGCTTAACCATGGGAAATCGCTGGATACATTTTTCATCGTATTTGATGAGGACGATCTAAAAACCTAACTTATAGGTAAGTGGGGAAGGAAGTAATAAATAGGTCCCTGATTTCACTGAGAACACATTATTTTAAAGAAGTTATACCGGAAACATGATCATCTTTATCTTTCACAAAGGAGAGATGCTAGTCTTTGTCTCCTTCTTATATATTACATGGAAGGAAGTATTTTTAAAAAAATTACAGCACTGCCTCTGCAAGAAATCTGTATTAGCGCTTTTCATATTTACATTTATATATTTTAAAAAGTAAAATGAAAACCAAACACTCAGCCACTTATAAGCACATGGTTTTAACCATCTATGGGCTTCTGTGGCATTGCAAACTCAGTGTCCCAAAACTCTCTAATAGAAAAACAGTCCTATTATATACATGGTCACTGATCTGCTTCTGTGTTGCTTCTGGCATCATGGCAATGCAAAGAGGAAAACTATGTTCTGCTCTTTAAATAACAAAAACAACAGTAATGTACAGTTATTCAATATTTTCCTGCCTTATTTTACCTGAAGTATTATTTTCTGATGCTGTTCTTCGTTAAGCCATCTCTAGCTAAAAAATAAACCTGTAAGAAAGAGTGTCATATTTTTTCTGAATCCAGAGTTTCCATAACTATATGTTAAGTCTAATCTTACTTAACAGCTCTGTTGATGGCCATTAACATAGCAACAACTGAATAGAAATCACAGCTGATATTATTTTGGAAGGGCTGGCAAATATCAAATATGACATAATATCCACATTTATTTGAGGCACTTATCCAAGAAAAACAAAGCTCCCACTACTGGAAAAATACAGGTCAATAAAGAAAAGTAAAAGGACTGACCTATACCTGACAGAGAAAAATAATATTTGCTGATGCCTGCTAGAATAGATATCCATGTTCCACTGAATGCTTAAAAAACTGCAAAGTGAAAGAATCAGAGAATAGATTCTTGTTTGGTGGGTCCCCAAACGGGGGCAGAGGGAGGACCAAACTGCTTGTGTATCATGCAGTCCCTCCTTTGTTATATGTAAAAGCAACGTACACTGGAACCAGAAGGTTTTTCAGAAATGCTTAAAGCAATAAAGATAATGATATAAAATCTCCTTGAAGAGATCACATTCTTATGGATAAATTAGTTTGTTTCAGGGAATAGAAGAGGTCTCCTGGGGTCATTTTTAATGTATTTGTCTCCAAGGGCACAAGGAAAACTTGTGATATCATGTGAGGATTTAACTGCCAGAACTACCCTAGATCGTACCAAAGCATGCCCTTTTTTTCTTCAAGTCAGCCTTTAGTACACAATTACAGCACCTTTCTCTAAAACAGTGAACCTGTGACATTATCAGTCTGCCAGGCAAAAAACACACAAACAAAAAAACACCCAAACAAGTGTTTCTGCCTCATACCTGCCTATGGCAGGGGGGTTGGAACTCGATGATATTCAAGGTCCTTTCCAACCTAAACTATTCTACGATTCTATGATCCTTTATGATCAAACTAAAATTAATCAGCCAGCAACCTGGTTGATTCCTTATCTGAACGTCTATAAGCAATTCCCTTCCCCAGTGCCCACCACAAAGCTGCAGCCACTACCCTTCGTGCCTTTCACAGGCAGAAGCACAAACAAGCGGTAACACACCTGTGTCCTTTCCAGACATCTCTCACGCCAGACTTTCACTGTGAATCTGACTGCAGTGACTACATGTTGCTTAAATCTATGGCAGCTGACAAAGGAGCTAAAAAAAGAAGTGCCTACACAGTCCATGGACACACAAGGACGTGTGTCAAAATTTAACTCTGCTTTCTGGGCCACTGGTATGGAGAACTGGGCAGTTGGTTCTTTTTGCACTTTCAGAGAGGTCCAGCTGCCACACGTAGCACTGTATATAATTTAACCAAACACTGCTACAGGCAGTGCTTAGTACAGAGAGCAGATTCCAGGTCTTGCTTATTTTAGGTAAGTGCCTTAACCCATATGCTTCCCCTAAATTGAGCCTTAAACTATTTTCTGCATCATTGCAACAGGGGAGATGGTGAGTGCCAACACAATTACTTTCGTCAGGCTTAGTCTACTGACAGATATTTTGAGGCGTGGGTTTGTGTGTTTAAGGAATGGAATGGAATTAAACCTGAACTCGCATCTCTAGCAGTGGCTTAGCTATCTGTTCGTTGCAAAAAGAGACACAATAACTTCCTTATGCTTTTAAAAGAAAGTAGTGGCATTAGCTGGTTTTTCGGAGCATCCTCCCTGCAAGTATCACCTCAAGATCATAGAATCATAGAATCATAGAATGGTTTAGGTTGGAAAGGACCTTGAAGATCATCGAGTTCCAACCCCCCTGCCATAGGCAGGGACACCTCCCACTAGACCAGGTTGCCCAAGGCCACGTCCAGCCTGGCCTTGAACACCTCCAGGGATGGGGACTCAACAACCTCTCTGGGCAACCTGTTCCAGTGCCTCACCACCCTCAAAGTGAAAAACTTCTTCCTAATGTTCAATCTAAACCTGCCCTCTTCCAGTTTGAAGCCATTCCCCCTTGTCCAGATGCTGAAGAATGTCTTGTAGGCAGAGTGTCCCTGGATGTAAGCACCAATGTGGACGTGGAATGATTTAGCTCTGTCAAGACAAGGAAGCTTCTGGATATCTTCAGGGGTACATGGCCCTGCTTTAGGATAAACCTAGAAAAAGCCCAGATGGACAGGTAGTGCATAGACATACTTGTGTATTCCATTTAAGTTTTTTCAGATCTTGTCCTCATCATCTACTACATTTGTCTTCCAAAGTCTTTAAGGTCATAGTGAATATTTTTCCAGGATGTGATACCCATGTGAGGGGTGAGGCAGAATGCTCAAACCTCCATGCTATAGACTAGAGAAGTTTGCAGGACTGGTGAAGGCAATTGGATTATGTGAGATTAGACAAAACATATATTAACCCAGGTAAATATGCTGTGCTGCTGTCGCGACATCTACAGCGTTATTGCACAAGAAATGCCTTGCATATGTGGCAGACTCTGCTTCACTCACTTGAGCAGAGGCCTGAGTGCATCCCACAGATCAGAGTTTTAAAAGGTAAATATCCAGCTGGCTCAGTAACAAGCAAGTGTCCCAATCAATATATGCTCATGAATCATGCATATATGTTACCTTATCCAGGTCTTGTAGGGCATCAAGAGCCCTAGAATTCTGATGTAGGCAATTTTCAACTAAATCTTTCAAAAAAAAAAAAAAAGACTATTTTCCTTGCCAACATAAGAAGATAATTTTAATGTCCATCCCTATTACCTTAGTCAGAGGATCTGATGACTGGGTTTAATTTTTGTGGGAAGCCATGAATAATTGACTACACAGTACAGTGTGGGACTTGGCCTTGAGCACCTTTAGATCATTCTGGTGATTTTAGCCGGTCTGTATTGCTTCACTTCATAAGTAATACCAATAAAAAGAAAAAAGGAATTCTCAGGTAGCAAAATGTATTTGTATATTCAGCCAGAGAACAGGTGACAGAGTCTGGACTGCATTCCGAGAGAACAAGCACAGCTTCTTTGTTCTCTTTCTGCCATACGTGTTACAGACCTTTCACAGTTCTTTGTACAAACGTCGTGTAGTCTTTCTCACCTGATACTCCATAATCAAAATTAAGGAAAGTAAGTAATATTGAACTGAGAGTCCACAAGGTTCTTTGTTAAATTTTCTTCCACTACCTCTGACTTAAAAGCAACAAAAGGGAGAAAGAGGCAGGAAGAAGGGATTCTATTACTCAATTATTATTTTATTTAAATAAAGCTCATTAATCAATATCACCTAAGAAGGACGAATAAATTAACCAATTAAAAATAATGCTTTTTCATCTAAAGGAATTTTGTAGCAAAGCAATGGAGAATAACTTGGAGTAATGTATATTGAATTGCAAGTCAGAATTGTAACAGCAAGTATACATTAGAGCTGTGAAAATATTCAAGTCCATTAATTTTCTACCAGAAACCCCCAAAGGAAATTTCTTTGCAAAAATATCCCAAACCAGTGTTTCCATTTTTCAATCAACTCTGCCCAGCAAATATACAAAAATTGGAAGGACACACAAAACTACTACATAGTATTTTTTCAAAAAATAAAATTCACTTTTAAAAGAGTTGTGCTTCTCAGTATTTATATTTAAGCAGCCTCCCAGGACCAGTTGTATTAATTTTAATGCCATAAATAGGCTTACAGACAGAAAAGGGTTCATGTGATCTTGTCATAGTATTAAGCAATTGAAGAAGGTTGAGGATTTCTAGTACAGAGATCTAAACTGCTTAGTCATGTGTCAGTCATCACCATGAAAAATCTTTTTACCTTATATTATACATACAAAAGAGGAAAAAAGAGAAAAGCCGTTTAAAATTATGGAAGGAGAAAGTGCTATTAGCAAACCGTATCACTCATCACAGAGGCAGAGGAGGGCTGTGCGCTGTAACCCCTTTCCTGCCACAGAGCCACCAGCGATGGACACCAACACAGACATCAACCTGTACACATGCAATAGCTCTGGCGCGTCCCAGATGTGGTGAGCTTATTTCATCTGTGCCAGCCAGGACATCTTCACGGACACATCACTTTCTTCTCCCCAGGGAAGAGAACTGTGATTAAAACTGGTCGTGTCCCCTTCTGAAGTCATGACAAAGACTAGCATGGTGCAGGTCACATTCATCACCCTCAGAAACACATTGGGCTTGTCCTCATCACACACTGGAAATGCCAGTATGTAGCTGGTGTGAAGCCTATGCTGACCTTGAATTGTAACCAAGCATTTTCTGGGAGAGTACCAGTTGGCCCAGGACAAAACTGCCAAGAACGTGTAAGAAATTTAAAAGTTTGGAAAACTGTGTGGTGGTGTTTGGGTCTGTATCATGGTCCTGTTTAATTAGCTAGTATAGACGCAGTTGGGGGTCTGAAAGAAAACTTGATACTAAAGGAAGGGGTTCTGCAGGCCCTTCTTGACAGCTGTCTTTCCCAGATGCTGTTCAAGAGTCAGCAGAGTGGGGGGATGATAAGAGTTAGTTGAACTGGTGCTGAGCACCACTGTCATCTTTCTTTGGTGTAACAGGGAATTACCTGGGTTTGTTGGCTAAACAGTGCATGGACCTCAAATCTCAATGGGTGGCACAGGGATCATGAAGTCTTCTGGGAAACCTGGTAGCTGGAGGTCTGGCTGTCCCAACTCTGACTGGTAGTGCGGTGCCAAGTGGACCACAGGAAAGCGGTCAACAAGAGCAGACCACAAGCCAGGCAAATTGTCCCAAACCTCTGTACATAAATCACAATAAACTTTTCCTGTCTTCCCTACTTCTGCCGCATGTTCCTGCCCTGCCCCTTGTGCCTGCTTTGGCTCTCACTCAGCCACCCCATGGGACCTAAAGCCATGGAAGCCTACCTGCCAAGACTGCAAACAGTTTTCTACCCATTTAGTTCTCCGAACCAAATTGCTGTGGTGTCAGGCAATTGTCAGCAAAGGTATGAGGGAGGGGGAACAGGAACAGACTGAGGGAAGAAGAGGCAAGGTATGGAGAGAGCCACAGCAGCCCCTACTGAGATTTGCTCTCTTAAAGGTTGTATCACTTACCTGTGACTCACTATTACCATGTACCTCTTTTCCAAGTACATTAAAGCCCCAACATAATGTAAATGTTTCCAGAATAAAAGGAACTGTATCATCATAAGTTGTTATGACGACTGATAAGTGTCCCTTGTAAACTTTTGATTAAAGAAAAGCATGGAAAATATAAATTCTAATGCTTCTTTCTATACAGGTATGTTAGAAATGAGCAGGAAAACCGTCAGAAGGGGTTAACATTGTCACTGAAAGTACACCTACTACAATACAAACCTGGATAAATTAGTGAGGACAATAGATTCCTCTGAGCTTGATAAACTGATAACAGGAGACATCTGAGCTCTCATGTTTCAGGGGATGCTCATTTGCTAGTTGAATTACTGTTGTTTTTTCCAGAGCAGGCAGGGCCCTGTAAGTTTGACTTTATGTGACAGCTCAAGCACATATTCTTAACAAAGGACAGGCATGTGCTTCAGGTAGAAACACACACAAAAAAAAGACACACAGAGTCTTGAAAACACTGGAACAAAAGGTTTTTTTAAGAAACAGCAAATTAATTACTGTCTAGTTCCAATTTTAAAAACAGTTGCTTAATATGGGCTGATAGGTACAAATCGTGGCACAGCCTTAGAGGTTAAACCATGTGTATGTGACAATACAGTAATTTCAGCTATGAACAACAACCAAAATGTTCAGATTTAGGATATTTAGGGTCTTTGGAGAGTAAACAAAGTAACTTAGATTGTCACCCAGAAGCACAGAAAAATCAAATGTCCTTATTGGTGAGAATTCTCACACTCTTAAGCATCCCAAGATTGTGATCAAACAAGGAAATCTTCATACAGAGGAAGGCAGAAGAGTAATAAACTTGGACAAAGATACCAACAACGTGTTCAGAAATGACTCAGAGCCAGGGAGTTGCACAAAAGTCTTCACTGATGCCATACCATTAGATGCAGGTAGGGAAATACTAGAATTTAATTTAGCAATTCTTTTAGTTAATACTTTACAGAGGCCATTTTTTACTAGTGTGTTTTATATGTCACTGAAAACTGTTTACGCTAATGCATATTAAACTGTTATCCATTGTCAGATGTTAAAATGTTAGGTTAAAAAATATACTTCTTTCTGTATATATCCCCTTCAGGCTAATTCTATCTTCCAACAAGCGTATCTCAAAGCAGTAAGAATGAGCATTCAAGATAACAGTTTTCTTTACAGATATTCTTCTCTTAGCAGTGCAGCAGATGGAGTAACAAGGAATATGCCCAGCAGGTGAATTTCTATTAAAGGCTTTCCGTGTCTTGGCAGTGGCTCTCAGCATTGATACTCTTTCACAAAAGACGTTGTATCAAGGAATCAGCATTTTTCTAGTGACAAGTCATTTAATAAGAAAATTCCTGACGTGGTCCAAGTACACTGCCTAAACAACCATGATGCAGTTCGGGTGGCTTAAGAATTGTGCCAGATTGTAAGCTGATGGCCATCTGAAAAAAAAAAATTACAGCATGCACAAGCGATGGTGGCTCACTGGAGAAAACAAGAGGTTATTGTCTTTGCAGCCTTATGATTTCTTTCTCCCCTCCCCAACCCCTCATGGGGTGGAACAGTTTCGGCACGTTGCAGAATCACTCTTCCAAAATGGGAGCCTCAGGCTTTCTAAGCTAAACAGCTACAGGCCTGGCTGACACCAATGCTTGCTTTACCCAGTCATTAGTCAGCGCAATATCAGAACTACCCTGTAAAAGCACGGTCACATCAAACCACAGTTTCATACCAGTGGACACATCCAATATGCGCACGTGAAGATTGCATTTGTTTCACATCCACCCCAACCTGCTCTTATATTCTGCAGTGCTTAGCAAATAAAGCCCCATGTAACCCAAAGTACATTCTAGGCTGATGCTCAACACATTGCTCTCTGTGGTGAAAAGACTTCTCAGACTGTCAAATAAATTCTTCTTAGGACACCATCCTAAGTTTCCATTAAGCTATAGGAAATAAAATATTTTATAATGTATTTCCAAACATATAGTCATTTGTCCTCTGAGTGCCCCAGAAATGTTTACAAACTGGATTTGATGAGAATGCTGTTCAGGCTGGATAGTAAAGCAGCTCCGGTTAAAAGGACAATTTAAGGGTTTAGGGCAATAATGGTCCAGTTTATAGAAGTAAGGAGGCAGAGGCCATAGAAAGGTAAGGGCTGAAAATGAAGTGTAATAAAAACTACAATCTCACTCAGTTGTTCTACAGAAATGAACGACTTCATCCCCTCCTATACCTTCCTCCATTCCCTAGAAGGTTCTTGTTAAAGCTGCAGTTTATAATGTTGGTCACTTGAAGGTAGAAAATTTTCCTGGGAAATGGGCAAGTATTCAAACTACTCACGTAAATTGGGACCATAAATAAAGTGTCTCAAATACTTCAGAAAAAAAAAATGTTGGAAGGGGAGGAGCTTCAGTTCATAAAGGAAGAAAAATAGATTTTTTTTTATTAAGGTAATAACAGAAATCTGAGAGTTTCTGTTCCAGCTCTATTATGGGCTTTTTTGTGGCCACGACCTATGGTCTGAATTTGTTTTGCTTGAAGTCAATAGGAGTTTTGTCATTGTCTTCCCAGGAGTCAGCGTGATTTAAGAAATTTTACCCATGCTTGTTGACCTCATATCCATCACGCAACATCACGACGCAGAGACCCCTGACGCTGCGCTCGCATTCAGCCAGAGCAGCACAGCCCCTTCCCATGCAGAGATCCTAGCCTGGGATGAAAACAGGTGTCACCCAGTGCAGTGCTCTGCCCATGCTGGTAACCTCTCCCTCTCAGCCTATCTACACAAGAGACATTTTGAGGTTATAACAGAGAGCCTAAATGAAAGACAGACACTTGACAGCTGGACCAGGCAACTAGTCATTCCACAGGGCTCACCCAGCTCAATAAGGTATGGTGGAAACTCCCACATAATCAAAGACATCATTGCAGCAGTTTTCTGTCCTTCTGCAGGAATTGCCAACCATTTATTGCTGTGGTGGGGGGACACTGAAATCGCCAATATTTTACCTCACCTACTGAATTTAAAGCATGACACATTTGACCTGATTCAGCTTAGAGCTGAACAGCTTTCCCAGCTCACCACTGCCTCCCTTTGTTTTACTTTAGAAGGGATATCTTCTAAACAAAAAAATTATCTTCGTCAAATTAAAACATTTTGGGTTTAGGTCTAGCAGAGTCTAGCACAAAGGTTTGAGCTCTGCCTCCATCATTTTCACAATTCACTTTCTCGTTGGAGCTCATCAAGTTGGAGGGGAGAAGCAGGGTACCCAGAGGATAGGTGGCATGCAAATTAGCATAATAAGTAAAGAGGTGTGTGTAAGATCTCCATTCTTATGTAATGAGTCTTCCAGCTGAGTTAATATATAATCCTTCTTAATTTCAATCAATCATCTTCTTTTTATTTTAAGAAACTCATGCAACAGAAAAACATCCTAATCTTAGCAGCCAAGGGCTAAGCTTTTCCAATCAAGCAGTTTTTACCTGAGGCTGTTTTAACACAAGCAGAAGACTAAAACTAAGAGGCCTTCAGTATTATTTAGGTTGCTGTCTCTGACTTTCCAAATTATCTAGGACAAGTTCCCGCACCAGCTTGCTTCTCAGTTTCCCCATCCATAAAATGGGCACTGTGATAGTGCTCTGCTCTCTTGAGTACTTCAAATCTTGCGGAGGAAAAGTCATAGTCACAGTTGGGAAATGACACTGGAAATTTGCATAAAATTTGTGCCAGAAAACATACTATGCAGCATAGGGACCTTGTTTTTGAGTGAGATGTGCATCAAGTCGGAAGGATATATTGCATATTACATCGAATGCAGTTGAAGATTCATTAGACAATACCAGTGGTTGATTTATTCTGTTCAAACGACAATCCTGGCTTCAACAGCATTTACACTGTCATATGGTAATGGAGACCTGGGTCACAGAAGCTTTACTGGAAGCTAAAACTTTTAATAAAAATATGTCATGTTTATGAGTGTTTTCCAGGATTTCATACTTGCTCCTGCTCCAGCAACAATGCTATTTTCTGTTCAGCAGGCCAAATCCTAGGAAGCTTTTTTCCCAGCTTGTTTTTAATAATACTTTCTTCTGTGAGAGTCATGTTGGGTTTGTGACCCTCTTGGCTTGTAAGAAGGGACTGAACTCTCAGCAATCCTTCACCCACCCCTCTGCAAGAGTGATGTGTGTGAGAGTGTGGTTTGCTCTCCTCCTGCCTGGGAACCAGAGCATGAGGCCCTGGCAATCTCTTCAACTTGGCAGGGAGCTATCAATGCTCCTCCTGTCCCTTTCCCTCCCTCTCAGCACTTCAAGAGACACTGTCTTCTTGCATTTTGGCTGGGAGGGAGGGAAGGGTGGAGCTTCAGCAGCAGATAAAGACCCAGGGGACTTAAAAACGTGGGAAGTGCTGGTTCCCAAGGTCCCTCTGACTAACAGGGCTGCCTGGCCCTTCTGTGGGAAGGCGAAATGTCATGTTAGACCAAGGTCATGACAGTTACTTGAGAGACTTCAGGGCCTTCTCCTTGCCTGCATTCTCATGATGGAAACCCTCCTCTTTCTTCTTCCCCTCTACAAACCCTCTCAAGAACACCACAAGCTCAATGACACTTGGGTCCTGGGAATTACTCAGTTGCTCCCCATGAAAGACATGCCCTTGATGACTGCCAGAAATATGATGAGAAATGTCTTTTTGCGTTAGGAGTCCTTCCCGACCTCCCCCGTACTGCAGCAAGTGCCACAGTCAGGGAGTCATTTGTAGTTGTCACACTGCTTTCTGGCATTATTGCAACATTAAACTTGAATTATGGAGCTACGAAAGGATGGTGGGGTTTAGAAAGCAGGAAGATAATCTTACACTGCCGTACATTTACGTGCTTCCTGAGACTCTAGGTAAACAGTGAAATGTAACTTTAGGGGCACTGCGTCATCCTAACAAAATGTTTAGGTAGGAAACTGTGAATTTATTTCATTTTTTAACTAGAAACCAAAGTTTCAGCATCCTGCTGCACAACATTTTTGTTTGTTTGTTTGTTTCACAACTGAAGTCCTGAAGTGCTTTGTGCCAAATAGCAAAGCTACCAGGAAATCTTTTCTGAAAACTTTTCAAAAGCTTTCCAGAAGAACACATCACTTTCCAATTGTAGAGGGGGCATCTATAAAAGCAGCAAGAGTCTCTGCAAAATGAGGACTTGAAATAAATCTATACTCCTTAAAGAAGCTTAATAGAAAAAAACTTCTTTTGATTTCCGAGAGAAAACAATCTTTTTTTTCCCGTAGTTTTCACTTTTTTCTTTTTTAGGGCATCTGTAGATTATATTTTTTTAAAAAATCACATTAACTTACAGATTTAATACTGAAATTAGGGACATTTTGTATTTCATGAACATATTTTATCAGAAGTAGACATTTTTCATTTAAAAACACTTAGCTTTTAATTAAAAAAATAATTTCAAGGAAAAATTTGGATCTGACTGTTTCTAGGCTTAAATTCTTCTCTGGAATTTTGACTGCCATTTGAAAGAAGTTTCCATACTTCTCCTTACATACAGCCACAAGCATTTCTAATAGCAAAATTCAGTAAAAAGTCATCCTGCAGATAGAAAATCTATCGCAACTTACATTAAAGGATTATAGCTCAGCTTTGCAGTTTATCCATCAGATTTTTTGGGGGAGAAATTCACAGCTAAATAATCTATGATTCAGAGGATGGAAGTCATCTGCTTAGGCAATGGATCAGTGATAACAGATAACTGATGTGGCTAAACAACGGATTATAGATAATGTTAATGGCAATATACAAAAGTAATCCACAACAAAATAAAACACTGAAGTTTTAATGATGGGTATTTAGCACACAGATCAAAGCTAATCAAATTAATTTTTACAAATTAATTATCTGAAAAGTTTAGCAGTAAATTATCGGTAGATATGCTGTGATATTTTTGTACTGTTTAATGAATGTATGACTACATTTTAGCCTGGGGTTTATTCACAAACTGGTGAATGAGCACTCATTATTTGTGACTGCCCCTGTGAATCACACAGGAAAATTTCTGTTCCAGAACTGGGTGACCTGCATTCTGTAAAAAAAGAAGAATCCCATTTTCCTACTCTAAAATGACTTGCAAAGACTCAGCTTATGTTCAGTGAACATTACACCAACAAAATATAAAGAGCTTTTAGAAGATTATCCTGAGAGAACATTTTTGTACAAACATTTCCATAACATGTTACTTGGTTTTTCTGATACTCCTGCTCTTAAATATACTCATGAATAAAATCTTACTTGCCAAAGTTGTGCAGACACAAAAATAAGATGCTGAAGGGCAGTAAGCTTTATCGACAGGAATATTTACAGACATTATTTGGCCACAGTTACCCCCAGCTGAGCCATACATACATTGCAGCTGCTGTGCACACAACAAGGAAGTGCATCAAAACATTTTTAGAGGCAATTACAGCAGAAAAAAAAACGAGGAGAAAGGTGCATATTATATTATACCTACACATTTAAAAATAAAATAAAAAAAAAAGCACTTCAAGATGACTTTTATATTCTCTGGGAAGAAACTTCTCTCTACAGTCTGCAAGTTCAGCGTTTTGATGTTCCAAGGTGGTGGAAACTTAGGCCTGCAGGGAAATTCCTGGCATAAGCTTCCAGTGGTAGGGAATTGTTTTTCTGACAAGAAGCGAGAAGTGATGAAGGATGTTCTTAGGCCGTGAATTAGTTTCAGTTTCCTCACTACTATCAGATACTTAAAATAAAATACTCCCAAGGTTTAAGAAAAAGGAAGAGGCAAAGATTTCCTGTAATAAGAGTAGATACAGGAATTACGTCTGCATTTAACACTTGCCTATCATATGATTTCATATGCCAAAACTAGCATGTGATTGTGTAAGCCCATAGCCTCATACCAACACAGTACTAACATGTACAAGATACAGTTTCTCCACTCAGCTAAAAAGAAGTGCCGTTCAGTGTCTCAAGGCCTTCTTTGCAGAAGTTGCAGCTCCATTTCCAAAAACCCTCAGCAGAATCCTTTCCTCCAAACTATTAAAACTTCACCTGAACCTATGGGAAAAGATGGTAAGAAATGAACTAGTTTTCCAGCGTTATATGGACAACTCCAATGTATATCTTCTTTACATCAGTAACAAACAACATGATCTCCCAGCACTCCCCATACCTGCATACCAGTAGTTGTTTGGGAGAAAAAGCAAGTCCTCAAATAATTTTCTTCATTTGTGACCCTAGGATCAATGGATTTTCACAGGGTCAGGCTGGAAGAGACCNCTGTTTGGGCTCTGGAGAAGAAGCAAGAGGATGGAAGTCCTCAAATAATTTTCTTCATTTTTGACCCTAGGATCACCAGATTTTCACAGGGTCAGGCTGGAAGAGACCTCAGGAGGTTTGTAGTCCAGCTCAAAGCTGGGTACACTGATCTCCACAGACCACAAACCAGCTCACAGCTCGGCCTAGTTTTGGGCTCTTCCATACGTCCATACTTCCATACTTCCATACTTCCATTTGTCCCTAAAAAATCACCTGGTAGATTGTGTACCCCATCCTATCTGACCATGGTGACCTGTGACTTTATGGCCACCAGAACAAGTCAATCCCAACCAGATATATCTGAGGATTTCAGTGAGTACCAAAGGCAATACTCCACCTCCTTCAATACCCACCACAGGTATTTCACCCTGCTCATTCTTTGTTTAACGTGGAAGACAGATAATAGAGAGCCTTCCTTCTCCTCTATGTCTGTGATTTTGTATTAAGGTAATTCTGTACTGCAGTGTTGAGACTATTTACAAATGAATGGAGATAGCACAATTAGTTGTCAATAGATCTGCACCTAGATTATATGAATTATTCTCTTCTGAGACAAAAAGAAGACTCTGACCCTCAGTAAATTCTTTATGCAAATAGATGATATCCAGTCATGTATACTCAAGAATAAGACAGGACAGAGAAAGCAAAAGCAAACCACAAAACTATACACTGATCGTTCTGTGTCACCTCCAGACAGAAAAATAAATAAGAAAGTAGAAAAAGTCATTAATTCAACTTGCAAAATTACAGAGGAGTTAATATAAAAAAAAAAAAAAAAGAACATGGGAACATACAGAACACCACACCATCATTTTTACATTTTATTTCAAGAATAAAATCATACCTGACGACTCACACATGGCCTGCTGCGACTCTTTTCCTGCATCCTCAATGTCTTCTGAATTATGGACTGTGTTTCTCACCAGAAAATTGTATTTATCTTTCTCCCTTTGAAATCCTGTCACTGCTTTGAAACTGAGGACTAGTGGAAAATATCAGCACCTTCACTTATAAAAGGCTGCTGGTCTGCCATCTCAGGCAAGGGTACCAAATGAGGCATTCATGGATTTCAAACAACATAGGCAAATATGATCTTCTTTTCTAGTTATGTACAGTTTCTGCTGCTTCCTCTGCTTCCTGAAAGAAACTCTGATATTTTTCTCTAGTGAATCAAATATTGTCTGGCTGTCTCTTTCATTTTCATCTTTTTTTGAGAGACTTTCCCACCTGCTAAAAGCTTCACAGAAAATTGAAGCAGGACTTTACAGATAGCATCTGCAGTGTGCAAGCCCCTAAAACACAGGGTGGAAGTAAAGAGCAGGAAGACAAAAACACCAGGATAAAAGACTTTTTTTCTGACTGTTTCCTGTAAATAAATATAAACTCCTTCTGGGCAGCCCAACAATCGACACAGCATCCCATACGGCTCAGCTACAAAGGGTCTCTCTCTTACATTTCTTGTGTAACGGACAAATGGTCTGTCAGGTTATGCATACTCTCAAGTTTTGGACAGAGCAGATCAGGGTCATATAAGAGAAAAATAGCACTAGGTACTGCAACTTGCTTATGATTTTGGACAAGGGGAATGATTTTTTTCTCCATTGCAAACTTGACTGTACCATCTTCAGTAAGTTGCTTCACCTTCCTGTGCTTCCATTTCTCATCTGTAAAGTCAGGACAATAGCATTTTCCAGGTACACTGTGAGAAAAAAATACATTAAAGACTGGGAGATTGCCCAGGTAGTACAGTGGTAGGAACATAAAGAAGCCAAAATAGAGTTTTGCTATTGAAGGTTTCATTAAAATACTGAGTAGTGCTCCTTATTAGAGCTGGCTGGAACACTTCCCATCAAATACACACCGATTTCATCATTTGGCTTTCATCAGAGCCAAAAGCTTTTAAAAAAATCTCAGTTTTGACAATGTTTTTGAAGGAAAGGTTTCTTTGATCCAGGCTGGACACTTCAGTTATTTCCAGAGACAGGGGTCAGGCTTTTCAAAGCATCTAAGAGGTTTATCTTTGACCCTATGAAGAAGAAAAGGTTGAAACCTAAAAGGCTACTATGCTACACAATCATCATTGTCCAGCCGGTCCTGCTACTCCTGACTCAGAACACACTGGGGAGAAGAACTCTTGTGCTAAGCAAAGAAAGTGTCTCTTCCAGAAAGGCCATGGAAATGAAACTGCTGGGCAGGGTTTTCAACAACTGCCAGCTAATCCATTCAGAGTCAGCCAAAGGGCTTGGTCTGACCTATCAACTTTGGTATGAGCTGCAGCCTGATTATTTAAAACTACATTTACAGGCCCATGCAGTTGCCTTGCATCTACATTTTTCTTTTTTTTTTTTTTTCTTCACCCAATCCCACATCAAGGATATACAATTCCACTTACACAACATAGTGGTAGTTTAACGCCAGGGGAGTCTGCAACATTTTTCTTCAATTCCTGTATGCACACTTTGAAACAGTGTCCCTCATGCCAGTAGTTCAACTAATGCCATTTCCACTGCATGCGGTTTTTTGGTTGGTTTATTTTGGGGTTTTTTTAGGAACTAGCAGCAATTTAAGTGTAACCTGATTTAAAAAACAATATACTGGTATCAGCTGCACTAGGGAGCATACTGATGGGTGTGATGGTCTCATTGTCTAGCTTAATGCAAAATAAACAGGGATCATTGTAAAATAAATGAAAATCAAAATAAACACCTCATGACCTTCCTACACCACATACTTCAGATGCTTTTAGACGTCTGTCTAGCTGCCTTCTGCTGGGGCTGTGTCCTGGTTTGAGCAATACACTATTAATTTCTCTTTCAGTAACTTTGTTTTTCAGTAAGGTCTCTTCTAATGCTTGGGAAAACTGCATTTTTAGAAGACTTTAGTGTCTGAATTTGTGAAAATATTTACTTTATAACCAGCTATGGTGTGTGGATTCCAAGGCTTCAGTGTTTTTGATCTCATGAGGTGCAGGGATGAGGAGGAGCGGGACCCGGACACTTGACCCAAGCTGGCCAACAGGATTATTTCATACCATGAACGTCGCATTCAATATAAATTAGAAAGTTTGATGAGGAGTGTTCTCTTCCATGATGGCTGCGATCCTGAGAACTTCTTTGCCCGGTGCCGGACCCCTGAGCCCTTCCCTTCCTCCCAAAGCTGTAGTGCTCGCAGTGTTCGACATTTGCTGTCCACTGCTGGGAGTGCACAGCTTCCTATTCATTCAATTGGCCGAGTATAATCATTGTATATTTTATATTGGTATCGGGATTAATATTGGTTCTTTAGTATTATTAATGTTATTTAGTCTTATTCTATTAAATCTGTTTATATTTCAACCCCCGTATTTCTTTGGTGTTTTGTTGTTTGTTTTTTTTTCCCCGATTTCCCTTGCCGGGTGGGGAGGGGTCACCGGGTGATAGAATAATTGTCCAAACGACAATAAATTATTGTTATGGCTCCTTCAAAGCACAGCCGGCCGGCACAGCGGGCAGCCCCTCTCCCACGGGCGCGGAGGAAGGGAGCGCGGAGCGGGACCGCGGGTCTCAGGCTCCACCTAGCGGGGAAGCGCTGGGGAAACCCGCTCCCCGGGGGAGAGGGGGGCCAGGCCGGGCTCCCACCCGCGGCCGAGAGCTCACAGCCACCCCGGGAAAGGACAGCTGGAAGCAGAGATCCCTTTTTAGAAGCTGTATTTATTCCTCAGGGGCAGTGCGCCCAGCGACTCGGGCTTTTCCCGCATCCCGCCGCGGACGAGCTTTTGCGTCGCATCCCTCAATCCCCGGCCGGTGGGTTGATGGAAAAGGGCACAATTTGATGCAAACTGTTTGCTGGGATCTGCGCACCCCCAGGAAGACCGAGAGGAATCTCTGCTTCCAGAGCATTTCGGGGCAGAGTGATGCCTCGCAAGCAAATGTGGACTTTCCCTCCAATGTTTAATCTCTGCCTCCGATCTCCCTGAGGCAGCAACTCAAAGAAAATGACCCTCAAAGGGTATGATTTTCTGCTTCATACAAAGCTTGTTATCCTGGGGCTGCTTTTTCTGTTTCCTCTCTTCTATTCTCTTTCTCCCCTCCCCTCTCCAGAACAAAAAAGATCATACATCTCATCAGGATCTGTCTTCATGGGAGATTCTTTTTTTTTTTTCTCCTTTTGACAACTTTCTTTTCATAAGGAGAAAAAGTATATTTCTTTTTTTCAATATAATTGTATTCTGCTTTGAGTACTTTGATGTAGTAACGACTGCCATGAAGTAGATATGCTGCTTGCTGTTTAATGAAAAAGACATTTAATGCGAAGTAGCAATCATTTAGTCTTGTGACTTTTTCCATCTGTTACACGCTTCCTATTTTTAGTGGGAGGGGGGTTAATTCTGGACATTTATTTTGTGGGAAAAGTTACAGATTAATTACCTCTAGTGGAAAAAAATCTGTGTCTAACGTGTTAAAAATAGCCCTTCCTGAATTCATTTTACTTTTTTAAGGCATTTTAAAGTCTTTCATTTTTGCCTCTGTAGAAAGTAATTTTTTGCAATTATGATAGAAGAGAGTCAAAGATTCGAGGAGATCTAACATCTCTTAGTAGGCTGAAAGAGATAGAAAAAAGAGCCAGGTTTTCAGGCACACATACCTAACACCTGAAGGATGCCCCACAGGTCCCAAAGCAAGTCTTTTTGCCATGAAACAAATATGGATAATCTTTCACTCCCATTGCGTCTCTGCAAACAACTGCCACCATTGCAAGGAGTGTCATCATACATTTTGCGTACTTCCAGCTAGCAGTAAACGGGAATAAGAAATCCAAATCTGAACGTTGCAGATGTATTTTCCACAGACTGATAAGTTAGACTCCATTTTACAAATTTGAGTTATTCAGTGAAATTAAAATAAAGTTGGCTTCATACTCACATCCTGCCAAAATTAAAGGACATGTCTGATGGTGCAGAGGTTTAACAGTTCATCCAAGTCTGTCAGCAGCATCTCTGCTGTCTCTCTGCACTGGCTGCACCGCTTATCTATGCAAGTGCATTTGGGCCCCACTCTGGCTGTCTTGCAACCAGGAATAAATGCCTTCAGCCTCCAGCTGAGTCAAGGTTTATGTACAAATCCAGCAAAAGGGATCTGAAAAGGCAGGCAGCTCTGGCAGATGTTTGAGCTTGGGCACAAGGCTGCGCTATATATAGCCGCTGGTTGCAGGCTTGGGCACAAGCAGCTTTTTGGCTGTGTGGACCCAGCACCAGAGAGATGCTCTGACTCTGTAGGAGAAGAAGGATGCAGGATCAGGCACCCCTACTGCTGGCACGCCGGGATGGATGAACCACCAGCAATGAGATTGTAAGTGACACTACTTACTGGTAACAGAGCCCCACAGAAGCACTCCAAGAGGTTTGAGACCTTCTCACCTTGTCTTTGCAAGAAGATTTGAGTTATGCTTTCCATGTTGTTTTGTTAGTGGCATACCCTTATGTTCACACTGTGTTTGCTGCTGCATGACTATTTGCATGGTGTGCTTGTTTTTGCCAGGTAATTGGGAGCTACTTGTTTCTGTGAAATGTCCTTGCTGCTGCCTTAGGTAGCCTGTTTTTCCATCTCCTCCACGCTTAAATAAAAAATTTTGGGCTGTCAGTCTAAGGATTTTTGAGGCCTTTAAAACTTCAGTTTCTCTCCACTCTGCTATTGTGCCCCATCACAGTTCCCGCCAAAGAGGAGCATGGCCAGGGTCATGCAATGGGAGAATAATATTCCCAACATAAATTGTGTCTCTGCAGGGTGAAGGAGGCCAGAAAGATGAATTTTGCAGGGGAGAGAAAGCAACCAGCACTGAGGCAGCATTGTGTCCATCAAAGGGAAGCTTTGTTCAGGGAGCTAGTAGGTTTTCTGAGGCATAGTTTGCCCAGGACTTGGAAAATCTTTCCTTCCATGCTAGCTCACAGATTTTGAAGAAGGCAGTGAAAAAGAGGGGACAACTACAAGAGATAGGATTTCTCTAACCTGAAGGGAGACAATAAGCTTGTTTCATGGGAAAGAAGCATGCTTGCTGCAGTCAGGGAAGGCAAAAGTGTTTCTGGCTGTGAGGCAGAGGCATTAGCACAGGGAGTACGTGTCCATCGGGCCCTCCGAACAGTTTTTCAATCCCAGAAGCCAGGACCTTCCAGTTCTGACAAACGGAGCAAAGACAACTTGGAGATACAAGTCCTGTCATTTCAACATTGTTACAGAAAAGCTTTCTTTAAGCTTCACAAAAGCTTGGGAGGGCAGAGCAGGCCACAATGCTGTGCGTGTCCTGCTTGTTTCTGAGGGTTTGCCATTTGTAGTCAAATGTGCCCTCAATCACTGCACATGGGGCTTTAGCACCTGATGAAAAGTGTCTCAATGAGCCTAGCAGGAATGCATCCCTCAGGCATCAACTAGGAGTCTCATAAGGCCACTGTTGTTCTTGGTCCCCAAGTCCGGTCATCTCCTGATGTGATTGGTGATGGTGCTCACCAGCATTTTCAAGTCCCTACCAGCCTGCACAGTCAGATCTTCTCACCACTCATATACTCCTAAGGCTTTTGAAATAGGTGTTACATGGGGACATGGATCATATTCAGATTTCTTATTTGCCTAGAGAAGTCATATCATGCAAACCCTCTGAGAATATCAGGGAAATCAGTGATGCCTCAGAAAGCCTTCCACCCTGCTGTCACAGTTACCCTAAGAAGGAGATTGTCCCACCTTGGGGATGGGGCTGGAGACTCTGAGAGAGCAGTGCTTTCACTGCACAGGGGGAAACAGCCACTGGTGCAGAGCTTGATGTCCCATCTCATCCCAAAGCTGCACCCCAGGTTCAACACCCCAGGCTGAAGGCTGCCATTGTCCCACCATGGGATTTCAGGATCTCTCCTCTAAAACCCCTGGTCAATGAAGAGTAAAATGGACTGAACCACAGCTGTGGCCCATTCTGGAATAGTAAAATGAGAAGTGAGAAGAAAGCAGGAGGAAAAAGATAAAAGTAAATATAATAATGTTCTTTTTCAGATATTGTATTTATTTAGGTTTTGAAAACATTGCAGACTTTCTGTGCTCTTTTTATTTATTTTTTTAAAAGGCCATTTCTCATTAAAAGAATAGGTGGAAAAAATGTCAACAGGTATTTCAAATATATAAAGTTCAACACCTGCATAAATGTCTGGAAGACCTAAGGAACAGTCTGTGGGTGGCTTTATTCTGTGTGTTAGGTTTGAATCTCCTAATAAAATACACTTGCAATAAATATAAAGGTAGATGCAGAACGTTATTACTGAACCTGTGCATACAGATGTTAAAGCTGAGGTATATTAATAGGCTATACCACCTGATGAATGGCTTGTGCCTGTACAGGCAGGAATCAGGTGAGTTAATGAAAAACTGCTATAATTAGGTGACCTTTTTCATGGTGCATTACATACTGAAATTTTGTTTGAATAGGTGAAGTCAAAACTACGTATTTCCACCAATTCCTAAAATATACATTCTCTTAATATATGGCACTCCACATTGAAAGAATCAGAGCTATTTCATAAAGACACAGTTCACCAAATGTTGTCAGTGGGTACTTCTGACTTTTAAGGCCACTGCCACCTACAAAAAAAAACTTCCAAAAATTT
The DNA here is from genome assembly GCA_008711295.1 of Anarhynchus alexandrinus. Taxonomy (NCBI): domain Eukaryota; kingdom Metazoa; phylum Chordata; class Aves; order Charadriiformes; family Charadriidae; genus Anarhynchus; species Anarhynchus alexandrinus. Next base: position 474,616 of record VUYV01000073.1, read on the forward strand.
TTAAACCTTTTCTTTATGAATCAGTGAGGACCTTAAAATGTTAGGGTTTCCCATATTTTTATCCAAAAGCCAGTGGGCTTCATGCAGATGAAAACCAAGTCAGCAGCATGTGGGAAGTGGAAGAGGACTGCTCTTGCCCAGGCTCCCTGTCTCCAGTCCCCTAAGCCTGCTGTCCTCCTTCTCCTCACACTGACTCTGCTTCTGGTTTTCTAGTATCCCACGCCAAATTGTTTGAAGACTGATTCCCAAAGCACTGATCTTTTAAAGGGTATGGGCTCGTGAACTGCCCATGTGAAAATATAGGTAGTTTTCCCTGATTTGCCAGTACCACGTGCTGCAGGCTTTCCTGTGTAACATGCTGCAGCATAATGGATGTTTCCATTACATCATGCATGGAGTGACTTTAATATTGATCTAACATTTTACACAAGGAAATAGTGTAATACTACCTTATAAGAATGACTTTCAAATGCTAAATGTCAGCATTTTTAAGGAACGTGAGAACAGCTGTACCTGGTCAAGAGACAAAGTCAGGCTAATTTAGCATTCTGTCTCCAAGAGTACCCGATTCCCTAAGTGCTTCGTAAAAAGTGTAAGATGAGGGCAAGCACAGAGAGATGCCTGCCTAGGTTACTCTCCCGGACTCCAGCAATCTGCAACTCAGGAGCTTTTGGCATCGAGCTTAATGAAAAATACCGGGAAAGCAATAACGTGTCAAAGTAAGGCGTGCACAAACCCGGTTGTATAGCTTCACATATATAAATTGAATATATATAAATTGAAAGTATATATAAAAGTCTCTCAGAGTCCAATCCTAAGACCCTTCAAGCAGAATGTTCTTTCAAACCTTTTTAATTGTTAGCTTAACAATTAAATAGGTTAACAGGTAAGCATCCTACTAGCCGGCCTAAAGAAAATCCCCCTTCTCATCTTCATTCTCCTCATCAATCCTCATCACCAATAAAATTAAACATTGAGTGGCCCAGGATAAGTGGTTAAACAGTGAGGAGAAATAATATAAAATGAAGCTTTGATGGTAATATTCTGGGAATTTAGACTTAAAGCACCTGTGTGTCAGAAAAGGCCAGTGTATCCTTCAGATCTTGAGCCAAAATTGTCAAAAATTATTGCTTAATGTTAGGCATCTAGGGCTAGATGCACAAAAGAATTGGTGCATTACAACAGCCATTGGTACTTTGCCATAAGAAGACTCAGCCGTGAGGCTGGGCAATTCTATAAAATTCAGGGCAGGAGATACAACCAGTGGGGACTCAGATTTATAGGGCAAAGAAGGAATTTAGACCTTTATGCTCGAAGCTGTCATCCTTAAAACCCTCACTCAGCTGCCACCTAAATCTAGACATACCTAAAATCTATTACTGACTCAATTTTTTACCTTAATGTGCTCCAGGTCCCTGAACTAGTTGTGGCTTTGTGTGTTGTGTATTGTGAAGTGTGCCTGGTTTTGATACCGGTGGTTGTCTGGGGACCTATGACTAAGTCCTTACAAAATGTAGAATAAAGGCATCCTCTTGTGAGAGCTCTTATAAACAGCGAGATGGGAGGTGGTCTCACAGCACCTCTGGAAATCGTAGCTTCCTACAGTTCAGGCTCCATGAGGAAAATGCTCATTCGGACAGGACCTCTGCCCCAGCCACTGTCCCAAACATGTTTCTCAGATGGCAGTGTCTGCGTGCAAGAACCTTTTTCTAAAAATACCGGAAATGCTTCTGTCAGAAAGCAGCTGTGCCTCTTTTCTTGGGCCTGTCCCCCATGGACCCTCTCTCAGAAATAGTCACCAAACAAAACATTTCATACAAATCTCAGTCGGAGGTGGTCATTTCTTTTCACCCAAAAGCCCGGCAGGATGCCCTTGAGGAGAGATGGCAGATTTCAGTTCTTTGTCCCTTCTCAGCCTGAGGGGATTTGAATTTATGTATAACGTTCTCACTGCAGTGACCCAGGTACCAGGCAAAAAGATATTTTGGAAAAGAATTTCCCTTCTTTGAAGTGTTCAGCTTTCTATAAAGCACTTAAATGTCTATTGAAGCCCGGTTTGCTACCACCTCTGGCACTAGTTATTTCACGATTTCAAGGATAGCAGTGGTGGTCTATGCAGGCTAAAGCCTGTTTATGACTGCTGACCATTCATAGTTAAAGAAGTCATTCCTCCCTGTGTAGGCCTTTTCCATTCATTTCCTTTGTTCCTCTGCCTAGCTCTGAAATAACAAAAGCATGCTGGGAAAAGTGTGATTGAGGTAGGCCTAAGTGCTTGGATTGTTTCTTCCGTCCTGCAAGCACGGCTTCAACAAAGAAAATATTTCCACCACAAGATTTGCGTTGAACAATACCAACAGCAGCCAAGAAGAGATAACTCTGAGTACAAGCCTAGCTTATTCTTTTACTAATTTGTTTCTTGATACAGGCAAATCCCTGAAAGGGATTTTATTTTTTTTTTATTCCACGGCTTATGATTTATAAGAGATTGAGAAATGCATCTGCTTCACAGTTTGCAAGGTCTTTTGAAATCCATAGATAGGTATTACTATGGGAGCATGACATATTATTAATATGCCACAGTTCGGGGCAAAGTGTGTTAACGTACTTTTAATGTAAAAAGTGGAGCTGGAGGAAAATTAGACAATAAGCTTGAACTGAGATGACAATATTAGTATTAAGTAGTATTATAAATAACACTATTTGCATATAAATATAAACAAAAGTACTAGCTGTATTGTCATGAACCACAGGTATTTATTGCCAGTAGGGAAAATATAAATAGTTCTTGAGGTTGTGAAATAATTATCTGTTACCTTTGAAAACACGTTTTCCCCAAAGAGTGAATTTTACAAATGTTAACCCCAAAGCCAAACTATGTTGGTATTATTATTCTAATGTGCCTTTTTGCTCTGTTTTGTTTTGTTTCTTTTAAAAAAAAAAAAAATCCCTACCTGGGCACTCTTCTCCCCATTTGTGCTTTGTCATCACAGCCTTTTATTTTTCCTCCATTTCCCTTTGTAGGAGTCTTATGTCTCCTTGCATTTCCTTTGGTTTAATTTTCTTGTTCTTCCATGGCATCACTTTCAGACATGGAAGACGTGATGCTTCAATATCTCCTCAGACAGTAGAGGAAACTCAAAGACATCTAAGCTACTGTCAATGTTGTACTGCTATGTTGTAGAAAGCAGGGATGATTTGGAGGTGAGGGTGCTAGAGATGTGCTTCGGACCTACTGATTCAGGCATGACCCAAGCAGTGGGACAGCTGAGGTCTATCTACCCCCCACTCACTACTCACTGATTATGCTTTCTCCCTCATTTCTTGTCAGGACCATTCAGACAGTCAAGCACAGTTTTTTAGTGCCTAATTTTCAAGTGCCTCATTACCAGAACAACAGGTAGGCTGTTATTTTGAAAGTGCATTGGGCAAGTTGGGGGGGATTGGACTAGATGACCTTTAAAGGTTCCTTCCAACCCAAACCATTCTATGATTACAAGTGAGGCACTTTCAGCAAGACTCAACTAGCCCATGTAATGGTTGAGTTCCATGTGCCACAACATGTCAAGGCCAGGAGGAATTGCTGAGATGATAAACGAAGAGTTGATATTTGCTACCTTTAGGTATTTAACTCCAGACTGCAGCAAGGTACTTTTGTCCATCTAACATTTAGCACCCAGCTAACAGTGGTATTTTATACACATTTTATCTTACCTTTAGGTAATGCGTGCCTAAGGGTATATATTTTTACTATATTTCTTTCAACATATTTTAGTTTTTAAAAACAGCTTGAGGTGGTGATGCCAAGATGGGTACTAAGTTCCCAAAAAGTATTACAGAGTCTGGCATTCTTCAGGCACCTAAAGTCTACCAGGTCAACCACAGAGGCAGCATGTGCATTCTGGCATCCTAGGTTTTCACCAAAGGACATAGCAGAAAGCCTCCCCTGACTTCCATGTGCACACACACGCAGAGACGTATACACTTACAAGTTTTATCAGCATTGTCTGGATTCATTCCCTTAAGAAGCCTCATAATTACTTATATTGCAGTGCCACACATCATAAGTCCATTTATGAGTCCACTCAATATTGAGATCACATACATGGAAAGCAAAGACTCCAGATCAAGTCTTTCATCCACTTAAATTCATCTCTCCCTAATTTAAGACTCCTTAAATTTGCTTTGTTTTCTCCTGGTTACTAATTAAGGGGAAAATACTATAATTACTTGGTCTTGAGACCTGGTGTTAACTAGTCACATTTGTTATGAAAATACAGGGGATGGGTTTGCCACATTAGACGAGAGACTCACACAAAGGTGGAGTTGATATTCATGTGCTAAATTGCAGATCCATGTGATAAATTACATTTATCATGCACCTTTGGCTGCCTCACCTGGGTTCTGCCTTCTAATCTATCTCTGTCAAGATTCATTCTAGCGTTCTTAACCTCTGAGCAGCTCTCAAGCATCTGCTATTTTTTAACATTTTTCCCCAAATGAAAATGAAAAAAAATCAAACAAAAAAACCCAACAAACCAAAACTAAACATTTTTATTTTTTTTTGTCCACGGTGAAATGCGCAAATTCTTCTCCAAATTCCATTGTGCTAAGGAGGAAGAGGGGCAATACTCAGTTCTGAAGTAGGAAAATGTTTGAGGTTCTCCTTGTTCTGAAGAATGCAGGCACATGTGTCTTTCAGGGGAAAATTGCTGGTAAGCAGCTCTTTCCTTTCAAACTAGCAAATGCTTCTCGCTTGGATATGCTGGCGTATACTAGACCTCAAGAGTGGAACAGAGTGATTTACAGGCAAGTTGCTTAAGATCATTTAGAGGTTCAGAACTGTATCAGTAATCATTCTGAGGCCTATGTAGTTGTCTCATAATAGCAAGTTAATTTGGCTTTAATATAGAAGGAAGTGCAATAACAGTATCAATTAAAAAAATCATAAAACCTCCTGAACCATTTCTGAAATACTTTTTATGTTAAATTTGTAACATAGCTTAACTGCATATGTGATATGAAGGTTTTATTGGTACTCATTTGGGATGATCTGTGTAATAAACTCTGGGATTCACCACAACTAATGCATACCATATTCAGGTCTAGACTTATGCCACTTGGCTCAAATACCTCGTTTCCATTTAGAGATTAGGGAACTGCAAATATTTTCATCAGCTAAGAATCTGTCTCCAAAATATTTATACATATCCACAGTTTTTACTTTACTTTTTTTTCACTTTCTTTTTATAAAAGTATTTTTATGTGTACATGATTGAGAAAGAGATGAATGGGACACATTAATGAAAAGATTCAGACTTTGTACTATCTATCTAGCTAAATGCATACTCCCAAAAGGGACTTTAATGAATAAACTGCCAACTGTTTTTATTCTTATATCTTTTAGTAAAATTCTAGTTTAACTGGGTTTGCACACTTTATTAAATTAATTTGATAATGAATCTTTAATTTCACAATCATTTACAAAGGTACACATATTCACTTACTTATTCACAGACATGGACAGACACACATGCACTTCTTCATATCACCCAGATACAGATATCCAGTATAGAAAATTTTGAACTTAATGACTTAATTTTGGCACTGTTACAAGCAATTATACACAGAGTTTTCCAATTGGGAAAATTTCAATTATAAGTCACTGACACTTGAGCTGCCTGCATTATAGCATATTCTTTTTGGAGAGTTAAATTATCTAGTTCTGTAGAGTAGGGTTTGAAATATGATGAAAATTAGTTAATGTTAAACTAATTAAAAATCAAATGAAAACTATCCAATGGACAGTTTTAGCAAGAGTAATCGTATGACAAAACTATTCCCAAGAAATATTTTACTTCACAGAATGCTCAGTTCACTATGAGTGTTCAGATATCTGTGTTGGCTGCTTAAGTGTATCAAGTAATATTATGTTGTTTTTGGATTGTATTATTCATTTTTTCTTAGCTAATCAGCAGAGTACATAAAGGAACTCCAAAATGTAGAATCCAGCACAAAATCCAACTCCAGCTTCAAAAAGATATTTGATTATTAGACAGTAAATTTGCTTATCTCAAGTTTTTCACACTAGTCCTACTCATTTGGTGAATATTTGCAGAAAGCAAACTCAAGCATTATATCAACACACTTGAAGTAAATTTATTTAAAAATCTGAATGAAGATACGTAGTGTTTGCCTAGAGCTAGAAGTAATAGGGTTATGAACACATCATAAATACTATGCAAAGCTTTGAATTCCATTGCTGAGACACATTATCAAAGGTCAGGCTATCAAGCAAGACATAAACCACAACTGTAGGAGCATCTCTTATCTAAAAGTTCGGAACAGTGTTAGAAATTACAAATTTTGAAGTGATTCCAACACAAGCATAACTGTGCTTTGGAGATTATTTGAGTGTCATTAAATGCAACACTGGAACAACATTTATTTCTGTGTTTCTTATATATTCGCAAAGTTTTCATACTTCTCATAAAAGTCATGTTGCAAAACATGTAATATGAGCTTCCATGTATACTTCTAGAGATGGATATGCTACATACTTACACACATGTACAGGGTGTTTTTTTTCCAAACCATTCTTAGTTAACAAGTATTTTGTCACATACATATACTGTACATACATACACCAATCCACTTATGTCCTCAGGAAAGAGAAAAACATTTTGTTGTTTTCTTTTTAAGGAGCTTTCACATTCTTCTTTATCTATGGGTCATTCTAGTTTTTTCTTTTGAAGTAAAGCAAACAGGAAAATATTGTGGAAAATTGTAATTGTCAGTTTAAGCTTTTTTAAGGATCAAACAGCACATAACCATTAAAAGCAAAGGGAAAAACTGCGAGTCACTCTCAAATTTTGTCTGAATGCATGGTCATCGTTCGGTTTAAACATAGAACATCAGATTCTCCCATGTATGTTGGAAGCACCAGCGAAATACATCTTGGTTAAAATTCTTAAGATCAGAGTGACCGGACCCACATCCATAAAGGTGTTTTGTTTCAGGGAAGACATAAAAGATGGTCTTTTTTGTCTGAGCAAGGTGCTTTCACCCTTGGCGAGTGACAGACCTGCAAGAAGGGAAACTGCTAGATTGTTCTCTAACTAAAGCGAAGGTTCCATTTAAGTGTTTTCTTATTGCCGTGAGAGAGACCAAACCTTATCAGCTTTCATGTTTTGTAGGAAATGAAAAAGAATAGAACTGGATTACTTTCTTTTTTTGCGGGTCTGAGGTCAACCACGAACAGCTTTGGGGTCAATCTCCCTGCCTTGCACTCTTGGTGTATCCAGAGTATTCTCGCCCTCTGTGTAAGACTGACTGCTGACGGTACCGCTTTGCACTGCCTTCTCAAAGGTTGACAAGGTGATGCATCAAATTGGTAGGTTTTTGTAGTGCCAGCAAACCACAGCGCTAAGATAGGCAAAACATCTTGGTCCCAACTGCGTGGCATGTGCAGTGTTAACACAAGGAGTAACTTGTTTTCAGCATTTTTGCATTGATAAGAGCCAAGAGAGAAAGAGAGGTATGTTTAGTTGAGTGGAAGATAACAAACATTCCGTGCCACATTCCCTCTGTGTGCTCTTTGTTATCAGCAGGACTAGCAGCATTATGTACTGTACAATGAAAGATAACCATAGAGTGAGAGATAGCTGGCTTTGTAGCTCTATTGATTAAACAGGACAGCAGGCTAATCAGAAAAAATGTTACAGGGATAGGAGTCGAGCCACTTGGAAAACATGAAAGATGATGGCTACACTCAAAATGTTAATTTTTGAATAAGATTGCAGGGCAGAAAACTGTTTCCTTAATTTTATTTTTTTTAATTAAAAAAAAAAACCCTTATACACAGATAGGTATCACTCTATTACCAATTTGCAAAGATAACAGCATTACTTTTATCTGAGACAGTCACAAGACAAAACACAATACAGGTTTGAAGCCTTCCTAAATAAAATTCACAGATCTAGAGTTTTGCTATGTACCATGATTAACATGGGGATAACTCATCAAGCGATTAGGTATACAAATTACATCAATACTTTGAAAGTTTGGGGGGAGGAGAGGGGGTGTTGCATATAGGAATAGTTAAATACGGACTTCGGAATCCAGTAAACAGCGAACTCTAAAATATCCTTAAGACTTTGCGACTCTTATTTTTGGACTCTTCATTTGTTTATTGCTTTGCTCAGCTCTAAACATTTAGACTAAGATTTTTCACAGCATGTATCTGTGTCAAGATGGATTTGCTTGTAGATAACACATTTGTGTAATCTGTCTTCCAAGTTCTTGCTCAGTCTGGGGAAAGGAAGGGACAGAGCCCAGCTGGAATAGGATGGATGTGCTGGGTGAATGGCCGCAGAACATAGCTGCAGAAATTCAGGCCAGCTCTGCAGGAGCAGCCCAGAATTATGAGGATACAGAGGTAATGTAAAGTCATTATTCTCCCTTTTGACTCTTGGCTTTGAGGTCTGTGCTGCATCTCCTAGAGGCACAACATAGACTCTCACCTGACGTGCTTAGCATTGGAGGGGAGGATTTCACTGAAAAAGCCTCTTTCTGTTCTACTAAAATTTCTGTCCTAATTTTATCAAATTGTTCATATTCCTTTGGGGCTTCATTCTTAATCCCCTCCGGTGGGGTGTAAGCTACTGTATCTCTGATCCATCTCTCCCTGCTGGGAGCTTCCTCTGCTACCTGCTGTCCTGCGACATAGCAATTTACTATTGACAATGTTACTCCCAGTAGTTTGATATGATGACTTGGTACAGCAATTTCAGCTCTTTCTTGCCAATATGTGTTGTCAAGGATTCACAGGCATGTCTGGCCAGACTTTATATTGGCCCCAGAAATGCGGGGAGGGGGAAGAAGAGGGGGAAGGTCACAGAAGGCACGGCACTTGCATTTCTGTATTGGTGAATGGGTCAGTCTCAGCTCTCTGGGATGACATATTTTAGATGGTTATTGGAAGTTAAATACATTGCTTTACCCTTTCTTTACCCTTTCCCATACAGAATGATGCCATTTACAAGCAACTGATAGAGCAATTCATACTACACCTTTGACAAATTGAATTTAATAAACAGTAACAGCTTAGTACAGCTTTAACAAATCTGCTCATTCCTCCACAAGTTCACTCCTCCACTCCTGCCTTTGCCAGGCTCCTGGAGCCTACAGCAGCCCCTTGGCAATATTCAGCATTTAGGCTGCAAGTTGTCCTTTGTCTTAGAGCAACAAAAATACTCTCAGACAGGTTCTGGTTTACCCTGAACTGGGAAGCGAGTCACGGTAAAGTGAAGGTCGCACAGATGATTTGCAGCTTCATCCTGCACCCACTTAAGTCAGCTGCCTAACCCTTGTTCCTTTAGGTTGGGGCAGGACTGAGCCCACAGCTTTACTGTGCAGCTGCAGGAATAGTGCTGCATACCTTTTCCCTTTCTTTTCATAGAAGCCGCCCTAGGACCTTTGTCCAAAACTCCTCTGAATTGGTAGAGCCAGTAATATTGGGAAGTTTCGAGATGAGTCCTGCATCCTTCAGTAATTTATATTGTTACAGATCAGTAGTACTGTATCACCTGAAGTTTGGTTTGCACGCATTTTTAAGTGGAAATATCACCTTTTTTTTTCCCCCACAGTTATATCTTCCTATCAATTCAATATTTAATTAACAGTTTAGCCACTTCACCTGATTTTTCAGAACTCACTGATTCAAAAGTCATTTTAAAGTAATATATTTATTTATTAAAGAAGCCAGTTATACAGGTTGATGCATTAAGATACTAGCAACACCTGTATTTAAATTATTGGGTGTTCATATAGATTTGGTTCCATGAGAAGCAACCCCATGACATATGATTATGACCAATATTACTACCCCATGGTTTGCTAGGAACATGTGTGTCCATAGTTATTCAGCTATTATACTCTCAGAGTGTAAGATTAATAAAAACAACCTTTCAAAAAAGTCTTCTGTGCAGTTAATTTCCAACTACTGCTTTTTCATCCCTATTCCAAAGTCCTGAAGACTTGCTTCAGCCGTGGGTATTTTCACTCATGGATTTACATGATTTTGTACCTGTCTTTGAGACCTAAGGTCCCACTGTCAGCCAGAAAGCAAGTGACCAACCTGGAATCAATTGGCCCATACCCAAATTTAATTAAACTTCTCTCTGCAACTCTAGAGGAAACTGATTTCCCTCATTATTGCTTATGTGGATAATATGTGAAATTAATTCTCCTTCACTAAGTTATCACTGCATTGAGCAGACAAACACACATATAATGTTATTAAAAGTAATGAAATAGGTTCATCAGCAGTTAACGTTAATGTTTTGTGTCATTGCAATCTTGTGTGCAATTTAGGACAAAATTATTCAGCTTTGCAGCTGCAAGATGCAGAAGGTTAACAGCTCAAGGGTTTGCCAAGGTTTTGGCAAAAGGCACTATTTATACATAGTTTTCTGTAGATGAAAAAGGGAGGGAAAGATGAATTCACCTTGCTTTCCCTCTCATCTTCCACAGACCGGCAGAGGGAAGGATAGAAGCAGAAAAGGAAGTAGGGATTCCTCTCTGCGGGAGGTGAGTCCTCCTGTGGTAGACCAGTAAGAAGCCAGTAACAGCACGCTGACATTGCCTTTGCTAGTAATGAGCCACAGGTTTTTCACTGATGTTTGCAAGGCCTCAAGACTAAGGTTTGTCAGGAGTGGTTTGTCTGAAACTTTCTTCAACTTCCAGGAACACTGCTTTAACAAAACATGTGTTAGTTGTAAGAGTAGTTTGTCTGATGACAAAAGATGAGTTTTAGGAGTATCAAAAAATAAGAATTTAACATACATAGAATGCACCGTAAATTCAGACACAATGTCCAGGTGTAGACCAAGAAAGAGCAAAGTATAACAACATGTTGCAAAACATATAACACCAGCACCTAGTTAATCCAAATAAATACATAACTGAAGGAAGGAGAGTAGGAAGAAGACTCCATTAATATCAACATCTTGATGATTCCAGGAAAGGAATCAAGATGCTAGTGGCTTGTACCCTGATATACACACTCTGGGTGGACAGCAGAGGGATGGTGGAAGGGAACAAACAGCACTGGGAAAGGGGGAAATATGTGTTGTCACAGGACAAGGACTGCCTGAAAGCACTTGATAAAATGTCTGGACTGTATCTGCACAAATCTAACTCATTAGATGATTCTGGTAGGCAGTAGAAAAATAAAGGAGCACAGGTAATTATCACAGATGAACTGTTAAATCTACATCCTTGTAACATGTTTTGGGCAGAGGCTAGAAAGTGATAGCAACCAAAGTAATAACCACTAATTTAGTCTTAAACAGAGAGAAAGTCAGAGGTTGGCCTGCAGCTACATGACCAACAAAGCTATTTGCAGCTTATGCTGACCATCTACCCTAAAAAGCAGTAAATGTCTTTTAGGGGAGCAGCACCTTGGAAGGAACATATCTGCAGGTGCCCAGGGCTGTGCGTAAAAACTGAGCCCAAGGTGGCACAACTCTGTGTGGAATCCAGGTCACCTGCCAAGGCTTGGACATGGTGACCAGCTGCAGTGAATGTCCTGCTTCCTCGAGTCCATGGTGCAGGTTGAGACTGGACCAGAGGGGCCTTGGTTGGTGTGAGTGTGCCTGCAGAATGTGTGTATGGTAAAACAGAAATCTTGGAAGAGAAATCACTTACCACTTGCTATGCCCAGCCTACTTGGGAAATAAATTTTAGACTTTATGTCAGTGAGTGGTGTGGTTCAGATCTTGAGGCCACCCCACCTTCATTTCTCCATTACACTGTATATAGCAATTTTAGCTATGTCATTACTATTGAGACCTTTTCTGTACAGGAGTATTTTATATTTTCATTTTCTTTCTTTTTTTACAACAATTAGATCTGAACTAATAATAATTCTTTTGTTTCTATGATAAGATTTTATTCATCTTAATCATAAATTCAGAATTTACATATACAGTGTGATTTCATCTTGCCCATAACAAAATTTTGAGTATATAACACTACTCCTGTCTGTGCTTTGATTCTACACTGTGACCCAACAGACACAGGAAATGATGCCAGATTTATCTAAGGTTAAAAACTGAAGAACATAGTAGCATATGATTGAATGTAAAAAACCGGCTTTAAGCTGTCCTGATTTTCATCATCTCTTTTTAATGTATTAATTACCTCCTTTTAACAAGACCTCCTCAGGTAAAGGAAAAAAAAAACCAAAACACAAATTCCAATGCAGACTGAATTTATGACATTGATTTGAAGGACAGCATTTCAAAGAAATTCTGCTGGGAGCTCACAGAATGAGTTTTTTTCTGATGTCCATAACATAAGTCTTTTTTCCTGTCCCCACAATGATGTGGTCAGCTGATGAACTGTGCTGATGTTCTCAGGTCTCTGTTGTGTACAAATGACAGATAAATAAATTCATCTGCAAAGACCCTTATGTAGTAATAGCAAGAGAAATCAACAATCAAGCTTAGGAGCCTGGAAGGTTAGCACATAAATTCATATTCAGTTTCTCAGACTTCTTACTCTGATATATTGACCTGAAGAGTTAAGGGTCATTTTAAAAACCTAGGCAACAAGGTTGGGAGATGTGAAACCACCTTGACCACCCTGAGGAAAAAAAAAAAAAAAAAGGCTTAATCTGCTGATCAGCTGGAGATACAAGAAGGAATTTCTCATATGCATGATCTGATGCCTTTTGGATATCTAATTGTAAGAGCTGGAAGAAGCCCTTCCATTTCTCAGCCTGCAGGCCATCTTGGGCAATCCAGAGAAGATGCTCCCAAGAAAAACAAGAAAAACAATCCACAACAGATTTCCTCCTCCTGTTAAAGGAATATCTTCTTTTTCCCTTCTATCTTGCCTTACAGTTGTTGTAAGCTATTTATGGAAGCGTTCCTATCATTTCTGCTTCAGGTGCCTAACTTAGGTTAACAGAAAGGGGTAAATGCTTCCAGAGTATAATCCAGAGCATAATTCATAGCATTTAAACAATCATGGTGTGTCCTGGACATTTGCAAAGCTATATCCCAGTCCTGAAATGTATGGGTTTTTGTCCTGGAATGTGTAGCATGGCAGCTACCTACTACTTCCTAAATGACTAAACTGAGAAAATTAAGGCAAATGCTAAACCCATGACAGGGTAGATATGTTCATGGCTGGACAGTCAGAATGAGTTGTAGAATGACTTGGGAAGTTAATCCTGGCCAAACTCCAGCAGGTATTTATGTGCTACCTGCCTAAATTTCCCCTGTTGTTTCAATTAAATTTTATCTTCACTTCCTCCTGTTAAAACACTACTGTGTAATATTGCTGGCCCAGAAAGAGTTGCCATTATCCCAAGGGAAACTGCATTTCAGCAGCAAGCCCAGCAATCTTTGTAAAGTCTCTGAGAAGTTCTTTAGTATCCTTCTGGGTACATGTTTCTATAAAAATGCAAAGTATAACGGTATGTAACTCTGCCACTCTGCTATTCATAAAAAGGAAAGGGAAAGTAGGTCAGTATGTGAAGGACACAGGATGCTGGGAATGTTCTCAAATCCAGCTTCCACTTAACCCAAATGAGGCCACAATGAGTATCCCAACTGAGGTGCTCCTTCTTGCCTTTAAGGATGGCAGACAGCATCAACTAGGAGGTGCAGAGCACCAAAACTTTTATTTTGGCTCATGTACCAAGTGGAAATGAAAGTAGATTTCCCAATAACCTTACTGACTCTAAGGCACTGCATTTGTTCTAGAGAAAATCTATGTTAATATGAATACAGACATGTCGCCTTAAAATATGTATATACACTACATACATCCATATACCGTAACACATAGAAGGCTGCTGAGGAATTGTTTGTTTTGTTTGGCTGCTTTTTTTTTTTTCTTTTTTTAACTGCTTACAATAGTAATAATGACCACAGTGCTGGGCATTTCCAGGGGACTAATGACCAGCTGGGGTTAATGACCTGAAATGTAGCCACAGGCCATCAACTCATCCCAGCTAGCCATTAATCCTATGGAACTACCAGTGCCTCCACTGTTATTGCTTAATTTAGTCTCCCTAATTTTAGTGTAGCTTTAAAAACCTTGCTGCAGCCACTGAGCAGCTCTGTATTTTATTAGCCCTGCATTTCTACTGCTGAGCACGGGTTGTTTTCCTAGCTGCTGATCAACTCTAAACACTGAATAGACTTTATTAAAAGTTGGTTATCAAGCTGCTGAGCATCTCCAGACATCTAAATATTTTATGTGTGTTTGCTTTGAGTGGCCCTGAGCAATTAATACATTGTTTCATTAGGGTTTTTTTTTTTTACTAACCACTAAGTGACTCTAAACACCTAATATATTTCACAAGAAGTTTGTATTCCAGCCATTGAGCAGCTTTAAACACTAAATTGGCGTCATACATTTTAAAAAGAAATCACTCAGTGTTACACATTTCTCACAAGTAATTTCCTGTCTCTACTCTTCTAAACATTATTCTTTTACTTTATGGAGTTGGGTTTTTTTTTCAGCTGATACATTCCTATTTAGCTTGCCGGACCTCCAGTACTTCTCATTCAAAAGCTTGGAGCTTCACTGGAATTGGCTTTGCTTCATTTCCTTCATCTAACACAGAGAAAAGAAAAGCCACAGGGGGCAACACGGACCCCAGTTTCCTTCCGGCACCAAATTAAGGGATTAGAAAATATTCGTGTTGTTCTGACCAAGATAATAAATCAGGCTTTAGACTTAAAAATAACCCGTGGTGTATGCCTGCATTTACAACCACCAACAGCATGACAATCAAAATGACAGTGATTCAGTAGGTACTCTTAATCATGGTTACAGATCTCCAGTCCAGTGCTGTCAAGGGGAAATTCACACTGCGGCGGCAAACGCTGAGGTTAGCTAACATTTGCCCACTCGGGCTGGGGACTTGATCAGCTCGCCTTCCATCAGACAGGCCCCCACCCTGCAATTTGCTTGCTTCTCCAAGATCTCCTCTACAGCGCTTCAGCCAGCAAGAGTTGTCACCACTCCTCTGGAGTCAGGGGAGCAATGAGCCCCATTGGCACTGATCCTGGACCTCGCTGCTCAACCTCTGCAGCTCCATTGCGGCAAGAAGGGACAGGACCTTCCCGATTGCCATGCCAGGCAAAGTTCCCACCAAATCGGACTTCTGCTCTTTTCAGCAAGCGGTAAAATCTCGGTGGCAGGGCAGAGTTGCATAGCAAGGCTCAACAAGGACGGGTACACCAGCCAGCTCACAGCCTTTTTGGGAACTTCTATACACAGCCATATACACCACTCCAAGACCAGCTTTCCAAGCCCGTATTTACCTGCTCAATGGGCATCTGGCTTGCTTGTCCCCTTCTTCCATGCAGATAGGGCAGCTTTTTCCTCTGGGTTCCTCTTCTGGGTAGGACCAAGCAAAGGGATAAAGGAATCTGTCATAGCTTCTGTCAAGTTGAGGCTTTTACCAGATAGGTAGGACTAAGCATCTCTTTGTTTAAAAATCCCTAACAACTGTCATTGCTTTTAAACAGTACTGTTGAGGACAGCATTGCTGGCTGTTGTTGAAGTGATGCAATATTTGCAAAAGAAGGAAGTATGGCAAGTCTTGCTTTAATAATACGAGTAAATTATATTAATGTCAACAAATTAAAGTGGGGTGGGTGTTTTTCAGAAAAAAAAAATACCAAGGAAAATTTAAATAAATGTTAAAGGCCAGATTGTCATATGAAAAACACATTGCCCTCTTCCTCAAATGATTTGAAAAACTTGTCCTGAAACAATATAGGCATGGATTCAGAAGACTGGAGCATTGATATAACAATGTGAACACCTCTTTTGTAATTATTATCTCATAGGTAATGTTTTTACAACTCAGCCTGATTGCATGAACCATCTGTCTTCTATAATAGTATGTAAATCTTCTCTCTAACCATATCAGTCGGATTAACTGAAGTCAAAATAAAGGTTATTATTATATTATTACCTTAGAAAAGATTGGTCCCAGTTGATGGTCATGGTATGGAAGTGTACCCAATACAATTTTAGACAACTTTTACCAGGATGGACCAGGAGGGTTTTGATTTGTTTAAGTCTCCTCAGGAACTCCTGACATTCAGCAATTCTGTATTGGCTCTGCCACAAGACTGGCAAGGCAATTCTTACATTCAAATGACATCCAGTGCCCTATACTTCAAATCTTAGCAATAAGATATTGCCTTATAATATTTGGTTTGCTAGTTATGCACCAGCTTGAACTGCAATATCCGTCTTTGTGCTGATACACCTGGGCATGAGTTAAGGAATGAGCTGGTATGTGGGGAATGAGTGGAGATTATTACTTAGATAACTCCAGTGCTTTCAGTGCTGCACATAAAAAAAATCTGACTCTGGATGCTCTGCCTTTGGCATACTTGTAACTCAGACTGATATCATCTGTGTATCTGAGTTTGTGTATGTGTGTGTGGGCATGCATACAAGAACAGACGTGCATATTTTACTTTTAAACCTCCAATCACTGGTACTTTCCTGAAGTCCTGTCAAAATTACCTGGTTCCCAGGAATCAGCTCTGGGACCCCAGGCTGTTATCTTTGGACCAAGTCTATTTTGGGTTGTTCCTCATGGGAGGTTTGTTGTTTTTTTTTGTTTTGTTTTGTTTTGTTTTTTTATTTCCAGGCACTGAATGGAACTATATTGTAAAGTCAGATCATGATTTTTCTTTGGCATACATATTTTATTTTGCGCACACATGTGGTTTTCATGCAGTTAATATTTTAAGTATAGAAATCCTAAAATAAACACAACAAAAAGCAAAATCCAAGTTAAGACCTTTAAAAATAAAGGCTATATTGGAAATATCAACTGACCCTCAACTCTGTAAATACAGAAGCATAACTATGTTGACTTTGGGTTAGATTCAGTTCAGAGAGGATGAATGCAATATTTATTTCAGCATGAATTGCAAGCATTGCAGCTCCTGTCAGTTATGAGTGAAATCAGTCCTATGATAATCAAAATCATAATGAAAGAATATACTGTCATGAGAGTAATACATTATTTTTGTATTGAAAAGCAATTCTGCCTCTTTTCTTTTACTGTGATTAATGCTACTGATCTTTATGTATTTAACTCTTCCAATGTTATAATTCTCAGGCCGTTATAACAAAGACATGTCTGCTGTAACAAAAAAAGAAAAAAACAACATATAGTTTTACATTAAAAAGGAGTTGTGCTGTTTAAGTTTTTTTTTTCAGTGATATCTGATAAAATATCTTTTATTGGTGCAGTCTTATGTGTTGTTTTTTAGTAGAGGTTTCTATAATATTTCTGAAGTAGATCAAAAGTCCCTTTGGATGTGTGCATCCTGACAAATCAACAATAAAAATTCTCATTGTGTTGCAATTTCTGAGGAAAGCTATACATTTCACAAGTTCCTTGTGTCTGATGGCTTTACATGAACTTAACAGTACAACAGTTGCACAAGTGAAATATATAATTATCTCAAATTTGCCTATCTACTCTGGTAACTAAATTTTATAGGACTACACTGGACAAAGAACATATATTCCATCTGGCACAGTCCAGACAATCAAAGACAACCTTCTCAACAAAAATGCTTGTTGTTTTAAAAGCAGTCATGTCTGCACAGGCTAAAAACCCTTTACCATTAGTACACCGGCACATCTTTGTGTGATGTCTTTGTAATATTCATTATTTAATAAAGATATTTATTATTTAATAAAGACCAGTTCTTTATTTGTGAGCTCTTAAGAAAAAGTTCATTATCAGAAAGCACAGGTTTGAGTTCTGTTTTCCACCTGGATAATAAATAATGCAAAGATTTTCCCACTGATCTTCAATAAGTTTCTCAACTGCAAACAGCTCTGTTGTATCTAATTTACATGACCTTAAAGGATACGAAATGGACTGCTAGTGAATATCACCTGAAGTTAAAGTAAAGATTTCAAACTTTTTTTTCCCTATAATATTGTTCTTTCTACAGAGAGATGTTTAACAGACAAGATTTCAGTCTTTTCATGTTCTCCATCCATCAGGATATTTCTCAAATCTTTTGTCAGTTTCTTGCGTTTCTCTATTTTCCATTATATTTTCAAGTTCTCATTTGCTTTATTTTTTTTCTCTTGCTATCTTAAAAATTTTCCAACTAAAAATTGGATTACACAGCTCCTGCTTTTTAAGACTTTCTAAGATAAGAGTGGTCTCAGTCAGCCATTAATTTCTTAAAATTCTAGATGAACTCTTTGCAAAGCTGTTACCTCAGAAACACATCTTCTCCTTGGGTTCTGTGTAGGCTGCTCTTTGTTCGAATTGCATGCATGTAAATCTTGTCTTAGGTCACAAATGGAGATTACTGCAGTACTCTTTTCATGATTTCCCAGTACTAAATATAACAGTATTGCTTCATGGTTTAATAAGACTGTTGTCATCTCTGTTGGAAACATCCCAGAGTAGAAGATAGTTGGAAAGAAGACAACCTTGAAACCAGGAGCAGCACAAGCCCAAGCAGAAGACACAAGTGAACTCAGGTTTCACAGGGTGGTACCAGCTCTCAGTTTTGCCTGTGTGTTTTGCAGTGGTCAAGGGCATGAATCAGCAGAAAATCAATTGAATAGAACCATTCTCTTGCGATTACTTCCCCAAGGCAAAAGAAAATGTTGCATGGCTTTGTAACACCTCTCCGCCAGACTCATCCCAGGATACAGAAGACACTCCTAAGACACAGAGGTACCTGCTGTGCTCTAGTTAACTTTCCTGACACAGCTGGTGCAGGAGCCAACTAAAGCAGGTCCTCCTGGACCTGCTGCTTGTTAACAGAGAAGGACTTTTAGGAGGTGTAATGGTTGGAGGCTGTCTCAAACATAGTGATCATAAAATAATAGGGTTTTCAATTCTCAGTTAAGTATGGAGAGGGGTTAGCAGAACTGCCACATGGGACTTCCATAGGGCAGACATTGGCCTGTTCAGGATATTGATAGGCAGAGTCCATTGGGAGGCTGTCCTGAAGTCCAGGAAGGTTGCGCACTCCTCAAGAAGGAAGTCTTAAAGGTGCAAGAACAGGCCACCCCCATGTCCCGAAAGACGGTCCAGCAGGGTAGGAGACTGGCCTGGCTGAACAGAAAGCTTTGGCTGGAACTCAGGAACAAAAGGAGAGTTTATGGCCTTTGGAAAAGGGAGCGGGCCACTCAGGACAACTACAAAGATGAAGTGAAGCTATGCAGGGAGAAAATTAGAAGGGCCATCAATCTGGCTATTGCTGTAAAAGACAATAAAGAATGTTTCTATAAATACATTAACAACAAAAGGAGGACTAGGGAGAATCTTCCTCATATATTAGATGCAGGGGGAAATACAGTGACTAAGGATGAGGAAAAGGCTGAGGTACTTAACACTTTCTTTGCCTTAGTCTTTAATAGCAGGACTAGTTGTTGGGTACCCAGCCCCTTGAGCTGGAAGACAGGAATGGGGACCAGAATGAGAACTCCATAATCCAGGAGAAAATGGTCAGTGACCTGCTGCACCAGCTAGACATACACAAGTCTGTGGGGCCAGATGGGATACACCCAAGAGTGCTGAAGGAGTTGGCAGATGTGCTCACTAGACCATTCTTCACAATTTTTCAGCAGTCCTGGCTAACTGGGGAGGTCCCAATGGACTGGAGATTAGCAGATGTGGCGCCCGTCTACAAGAAGGGCCGGAAAGATGATCCAGGGAATTACAGACCTGTCAGTCTGACCTCAGTGCCGGGGACGGTTATGGAGCAGATCATCTCGAGTGACATTACGTAATATTTAAAGGACAACCAGACAATCAGGCCCAGTCAACACGGGTTCATGAAGGGCAGGTCCTGCTTAACAAACCTGATCTCCTTCTATGGCAAGGTGACCCACTTGGTACACAAGTGAAAAGCTGTGGATGTTATATACCTGGACTTCAGTAAAGCCTTCAATACTATTCCCCACAGCATTCTCATGAAAAACTGGCTACCCAAGGCTTGGACAGGCATACTCTCTGCTGGATCAAAGACTGGCTGGATGGCCGGGCCCAGAGAGTGGCTGTGAATGGAGTTAAATCCAGTTGGCGGCTGGTCACAAGTGGTGTTCCACAGGGCTCAGTGTTGGGTCCAGTCCTGTTTAATATCTTTATTAATTATCTCAATGAGGGGATTGAGAGCACCCTCAGTAAGTTTGCAGACAGCACAAAGTTAGGTGGGAGTGTTGATCTCCTTGAAGGTAGCAAGGGTCTTCAGCGGGATCTGGATAGGCTGGATCGATGGGCTGAGGCCAACAGTGTGAGCTTCAACAAGGCCAAGTGCTGAGTCCTGCACTTGGGCCACACCAACGCTATGCAACAGTACAGGCTTGGGGAGGAGTGGTTGAAAAGCTGCCCAGCAGAAAAAGACCTGGGAGTGTTGACTGACAACCAGCTGAACATGAGCCAGCAGTGTGCCCAGGTGGCCAAGAAGGCCAAAGGCATCCTGGCCTGCATCAGGAATAGTGTAGACTGCAGGACTAGAGAATTGATTGTCCCACTGTACTCAGCACTGGTGAGGCCTCACCTTGAGTACTGTGTTCAATTTTGGGCTCCACAGTATAAGAAGGACATGGAGGACCCTCTGGAGAGGGTCCAGAGAAGGGCAATGAAGCTGGTGATGGGTCTTGAGAATAAGTTCTATGAGGAACAGCTGAGGGACTTGGGGTTGTTTAGTCTGAAGAAAAGGAGGCTGAAGGGAGACATTATTGCTCTCTACAACTACCTGAAAGGAGGTTGTAGAAAGGTGGGCGTTGGTCTCTTCTTACAGGTTACAACTGATAGGACAAGAGGAAATGGCGTCAAGTTGCACCAGGGGAGGTTTAGATTAGTCATTAGGAAAAGCTTCTACGCTGAAAGGGTTATCAAAGACTGGAACAGGCTGCCCAGGGAAGTGGTTGAATCACCATCCTTGGATGTATTTAAAAGCTATCTAGATATGGTGCTTAGGGACACGGTTTAGAAGTGGGCCCAGTAGCGTTAAGTAATGGTTGGACTAGATGATCTTAAAGGTCTTTTCCAGCCATAACAATTCTATTCTATGATTCTATATACCTCAACGTACTAGAGATGATATGTCTGCTTTCATGACTCCCATTTCACAGTTGTTGCAATGGTTAGGTACAAAGTTAATCTTTTTTCACTCCTTCCTTTTCCCAAGCAAGGCTTGGGAAATACTGGGGTGAGAATTCAGAACTGTTAATGAAAAATGTTCCCCAGTAAACCATGACTCTTTTTCACCTCTTTCTCTGGAAAATTGTCCAAATACCCCTTTGTCTGAATTGTCTGAATACCCCAGTTTGGCATGTAGTGACTAGTGAGTATCCTAAAATGCCCAGTCTTGTCAAGGAGGGTGTTACAGGTGGGAATGCGTACCTTGGACATGGAAGCAGTAAAAAGGCAAACTGTGCTGAGCCAGTGGTACTTAGAAAACTGTTAAAGCACCATTATTAGCTCCTGAGCCCAGGAAACTCTCATAAATGTGCAAGCAATCAAGAGTACACCCTGGTAAGCCCTTAGGTGTTAGCAACTGCGCTGTTATTTGTAATTTGATCATCGTTGTCTAAAATCCACTCTGCCATAGTAAAAATTACTGATCCAAATGCGAAAGTGAAGAAAGCCACTGAGTTTTCTTCCCGTGAGGAAACAGCAGGTGAACATTGCACTCCTTTTAATTCAATGAATCTAAGGTCATCAGTTCATGTGCAAACTAGAAAGACTGTCTGATGGCTTAATTTGAGCTTGCCTGCCAGAGCACTGGTCTCTTAAACTAGGAATCATACGTAGGTCACCCTTCTCGTACCACTCCCAAGGTTTGCAAATACGTTGCAAGCTGAACTCGGTACATTTGTAAACGCTTCCCTCCTCATTTTTATTATGTCATTTTTAATTGACAGCTTAAATCTCAGAGCACTGCATCACTAGCTATCGTCAAATTCTTTTTGAATTGAACAACAATTATTTTTACCCTGTTGAAATGATCCCATAATAAAAAAGCTCAAGATTAGAATCCATGGATTTTTCTACAGAAATATCTTTGATTGTAATGAGCTCTGTGATTTCCAATACTCTGCACTTTCCCCACAACCTGTTATTCTTTTCCACACCCCCATTTAACAAGTTCTCTCATTCTGTGGAGGTTTAAAAGTAGTCCTTGTAACAAACTCCATAAAACTTTCCATGAGGAACGCAAGCTAGAGAGGGAATTTTGAGAAAGCGTCAGGAATACGGTCGGCATGTGGAGTACTAGAATCTTTATACCTGTTCTTTAAAACAGTTTTTCTAATTTAAAGCCAGCTAATTATTATGGGCATGAGGCCTAGCTGTAATTAGCCAGCATTCAGTCCGTGGAAAATATAAAATAACAAGGTCTGGAGTAATGTAATGCAATATCAAAATCTGTAAGATATTCAGAGCTTTTTATGCAACTCCCTCTCATAGTTAATCTCTCAAGCCACTGGACCTGCCACACTACAGTAAAATTTTGGCATCAAGGGTTAACAGCTGGCAACTTCTGAGAGATGCTTATAGGCTGTTTTTTTCTATGAATGAGTTTTCTTTCTCCTCTCTCCCTTTTCTTTGTGAGATGGAGGAGAAAGCTTCTTTTAATAAGCAAAAAAAAAAAACCAGACTTAATTTTGAATATTTTTTTTAAAGGAAGTAAAGGAGTGATCAATGAGCAGAGCAGTTTCCTTACTTCATTCCCCCCCCTATTGAAGCAGCTGCCCTTCTGCAGCTCCTGCTTCCTGGCCCACGCCAGAGACCGGTGTGCAGAGGGCACTGCGTCTAGTCAAGACCCCAAATTTCTGCACTCAGCTCATGCCCGATACTAGTTTTTAGCAGAATGGAGAACTGCTGTAATTTGGGGCTGGTCTCTAAGTAGCACATCTGGTTTGATTTGCATCTGGAAGGAACAACAGCTCAGCCAAAAAAGTTAAAGCTGTTGTGATATATAATTAAATCCAATACATCTGTGAGAGGAGATGTATTGAGTAATAGGAAAGAGTCAATAATATTTGGCTAGGATGACTTTTAGGAAATGATGCAGCTAGTCAAGACAGCCTTGAAGTCTGAAGAAGAAAAATCTGCCTGTACAGCAAGAAGCTTTCTTATAAACATTTTAACAGAATCACAGAAGTGAATACATGTGCCAAACAAAGTGAAAAACCCAACCTTTGAGGAGCCAGTATAAAGATGCACAAACAATAGCTGTCAAAACAACCCCCCCCAAAAAATTGCACATCTGGAATAAAAAAAGTATGAAGACAAAGCAATTCTATAAAAAAATATTGTGTTTATCTGATATGCAAATTTTTGCATGAGATCCTTTGGAATGTAAATGAGCAGTAGTCAATATTAAAGTGTCTACCTTATCTTTCCTATCTTCACCTTAAACTTCCTTGTCCTAGGTTATAAACAGAGGTTCTGATATAAAGCAAGATTGTCAAAAACAGAGGTAAATTCTGTTATGATGCCACCCTCTGTTATGATGATAGGCCAAGGGTACAGGGGAAGATATTAGAAGATATTTACAGAAATCACTCCTCTTAAAACTGAAACCTGAAGTTTCAGAAACTGAAGATGGAAATAATTAAAGGCAAACGTTCTGTGAAGAGGTACTGAAAAGGTTATGGCCTTTACATCATCACAAACATGTCCTGGCACAGATCCTTTCAAAATATACGCTTAATGCGTAACAGTGAGAGAGCAGCTGAAAAAGATGAAACAAACTGCAGTGAGTAAATATGTAAAGGGCTTTTATCATCATAATCCCTTGATATTAAGTATGTTAAAGATCCTTCAACACTGTTTTCTGGAGAAAAATATGTTTATTCTTTCTATCCCTCTGTAACAAAAGATTTTTTTTTAATTCTTTCTGAAGCTTTTAGCATTTAGATTTATGCAACCAATTCAATATAGTTGACCGAATCACACTTTGTAGTATGTTCTGTCATTATGCTTTACCAGCACTTCTTTAATAGAGTCACATGTAACTTTTTTTTTTTTATTGTTTTATTTTAATAGCAGGATCCTGGATTAAGTACATCCACATGGTGACAGAACGATCCAAAACAGAGTATCCAGGAAAGTCTGCAAAGTCACAGTTGTAGAGCAGTAATCAGATTATGTTTATATTTGTAGCTTCTATTTGGTCTCTTATTGGAATCACATTTGGCTCTCCCTACACTCTTTCTCGTGAGAATTTAGACATCACAGTTTGATTTGTTCACTATCTGAGCAAAAGAAGGCAAAGTATGGCTGGGAATGATGCTGCAGCATCACTGACTAGGATCTCTCAATGCTTTAATGTGATGCCCAGAAGAACTTGCTTCTGGGAACATCAGGCAGAGAAATAAAAACCATGAATGATTAAAGCACATTTCCTCTTTGGAAAGTTATTGTATAAACATGGAAGTGCTTTATCCAACAGATGGGTAAACTTTGTGTCTTTTGAGTCGTCATATCTGCTTATCTGAAGAATACGATTTATTATATTTTATTCCCATGAAACCGTGCAATCTGGTGTATATATACAAAGTTAGAAATAAGTTCATCCTGACTTGCATATGACTGAAATAATTGTGAACCGAGGGACAATTCTGAAATACACAGCACATATACATATTACATCCTAAGCATGTAAGCAGTCCCAGGGAAATCATTGCATAAGTATATATTAAGTAGTGACTAGGGAAACATCCAAATATCAAAAAAGAGGTGCCTGGTCTCAGTTGCAGTAGATAGAGTCATAATTTCTGGATGCAGAACTTTTATTCTTAATAATGTTAGTATTTAAAATAACGGTCTAACACGAGAAACATTTATACTGCAATTAGAAAAAAAAAAAAAAGATGTCTTCTTAACAAAATAAACTGAATAAATCTGATTAGAAAGGAATAGAAAGACAATAAGTATAAACATTCACAATGCCACTTTTCAGAGCACAAGCACACTTGGAGGTGACCAGGTTTCCAACAAGGCTATTTTCCTGTTCACTAACATCAGCATTTCTGACCTTCTCATTATTACATGTATTGATGGACTGACTATTTTACATCCTCCTCACAAAGTACCAAAATTAGAAATGGAGGAGATTGGAAATGGCTAACACACCAAATTGAAAACATTGACTAGGTCAAAGTCATAGACTTTGCTACAATCTTCTCTGGAATATATGCAGAGGTAGTGCAGTCCATGTTTCATTTTTGTGCTAATCATTGTAAAAATTCTGTGAAATGTCAGTCTACAAACACATTCCCACAGCAAAATCATTTTGTGAAAAAAGGAATGAAGTAAAAATGCAATCCATACTTAGAGAATTTATGATACACTTAAAACTGAGTAATTCTTTAATCTATCTATATACAAAATGCAGAATAGAGCTATAAAAACCAAAGTAGACTGAAATCGATAATTTTCCTGTACAATACCTTCCAAAGAGCCGTTGACTCCTTCGGACAGAAGCCTCTTCTTATTGGGAATACTGAACCCTTGGCTACTCATACTAATTAAAATGTAATTAGGTAAGTGTAATTAGGTAATAATACCACTCAAAACACTTAGCCTGTTTTCCACAATTGAATCCACAGTTGAGCTCACTATGGCATAAAATTCTGAACTCAGATCTCATGGCACTAATTGCCTTTTCACCCCAATTTAATCTGACATGTAGGCAGAAGCTTAGAGCTGCGAAGAATATCTATGGTATGAACTATGAAACAGATCTGGGAAATACATCCATGACCCATATGGTGGATCTGTGAAAAAGGCAATGAAAATGCTGGCTGCTACAAGTAGTATCTACTTCAGATAAAGAAATCTGATAATATCAAGGAAAGGTGTAATAATCCACTTAGGCTTTGGAGTAGGCTTCATCTCACATATTTTTAGTCATCTGAAAGACAGATATCTGTTTTAAGGTAGTCTTTTTCACTGCCTCTGTAATCAATGGAAAGAGGGAGGGGACAAAATGATGATTTATCTCACACCGGACTAGAGTTTAAAACAATTGGGATGAACTGCTTTCTGTGCTTGACTCTTCCTCAACTTGGACTACCAAGGAGAGTTGGTGAAATAATTTTTGACTAGGTGCTGAGCTTCCGAGGTCAGTAAAGTGAGATGAAACCTGCCTGTGCTGCAGAAAATGTCTCCAACTACTACCTAACCATCGTCTTTCCATGTCTAAGGCAATAATTAGAAAATACTGAACAACCTAAATCAAACATCACATGACATCTGCCATCTCATCAGAGTTTTGTGTTTTCTGAAGAGAACATAGCAAGTCCGTCCTGCAGCTGCTGAACTACTCCACCCTTTGCAGGCCAGTCACATCATTGTCTTACGATAGGTGCACTGTGATGCATCTGGAGCAAACCACAGAGCTAAATGCACATGCACACACGCACAGACACATACACACACATCAATGCCTGCTTGCAAACATGTTCCGAAAAATTGTTCAAGCCCCTTGGGCTGGCACCAACCACAAACCGGTACATAAGGAGCTGCCAGGAGCTCCATGGGCAAAACTTCCTTCAGGGCAACCCTCTGCCTTGCTTATTTTCTTAGTCTGTACAACTATCAATGTTTTGGATGCCTAGAGGAGAGCAGCACCTTAATGAAGAACAGCCATTCTGGTTTAATATATGCAAAACTAGGGTGCTAGTGCCATTCAGACGGGCTCCAAAGAGCTACTTGGACAAATGAACTCATCTCCTAGCCAGAACAAATGCAGTCTCTTTTATCTTGTGTCATCAAGCTCCTGTGAAGCCTTCACAGTCTGCTGAATTTACTGGTAGTTGCCAGTTACTAATCTGTGGCTGGCAATGCTGGATCGTGGCTTCCTTTTCCTGACTGCAAGCACTTTTTGCTCCCCCTTTATCATCTCACACACTCCAGCCTGCTTCCGTGAGCCATTCAGAGGTTTGGCTCATATTTCCAACATTTAAAAGGGATCAGCACCCGCCTACCACAATTACATCATGATCTACGATGATGAATTGGCTCCTAAGGGAAAATGTGTATCAAAAAAAACCCCAAAAAACAAAACCCAAATAAAAAAAACCCACCCAACAGGACAATCCATGCTTGTCTCTGAAAAAACATCTTGCTCAGGATGTTGTAAAATCTCTGTCAATTACATAATGAGCTATTAGAGAAGAGCAGACAAATGCAAACACTGTTTTGCCTGTGTTTCTGTGTTCATATGAACAATGCAAAAAGGTCAAGAGCTAGAACCAAAAATGGTTGTGTACAAAGAAAAGATACCGGTTTATGATAACTTTTGAAGACTCAAATGAGAAATACGTATATCTTTGTACTTTATACCTTCTTCAAGAAGTTGAATGATATATGCACCTTAGCGGGCCTTAGTTTTTATCATTCTTTGAGAATGTAATCATATTCAAAAATACGTTGATAGCGAGCATGCAGCTCACTAATTAAAATTAGAAATTATTAGAAATACTTGAAATTAAAAGATTTAGATTCATTTTTTGAATCCTAATGAGTGCATTTTTTTAATCCAGTATTGTGTGTACTTCTCTTGAGGATCTACTGAGGATAGAGTGCATTAAAAATATAATTGGTTTTAAACCCTGGTAGATTAATGTTTTGTCATGATTTACACTGTCTGTTTTGTATTCAGCTCTAAAGTTGTTTTCCCCTCTCTGAATCATGTGTTGATGATTCAAATGGAAGATTCTAACTGTTATAATAATGACAGTAATATAAGCAAATCACCACCACGTGTTAATGTCTTTGAAAAAAAACCCAAAACTTTACCTCATGCCCAAACATTCTTTTAGCTAAAGTGACAACATTTTCAAGGAAGACAATATCCTAAAGCATATACTGGAAGAACAGACAGACATATTCTTCTATGGCAAATGGAATCGTGGATAAAAATTATAGAAGTCTATTACACTTTGCAGTACGTTATTTTAATATTTCCTCTGAATCCAAACCTGTATGTTTTTAAATATCTCAGAAAATCATTACCAAGCAGATTTTAAATTGCCATCAGTTTATCTTTCTTTTAAGTTAGTAAGAAATCATAAAAATATTCAAAATCTTTTATTAGTTAAAAAAAAATAAAAAATGCCAATTTTCCATCAGTCATACCTAAGAGTGTCTCAGGTCTCTCTCTTTGAAGAAGCACATTAAAGGGGGTCAGAGGTTTCACAAATAGATTGGTTGGCAAGCAATATCAATGGTGCCCTAGAATGACCTGGTATATAATTGTTTGCATATCATTGCAGTAAAAGCAACAACGTGTTTAATCTGTGTGTGTTTATTTTGATCTATATATGGACCTTAAGGGTCAATGTGATTTACTCACATTTACTGTTGGTTATTAAAAATGCTGAATAAAATGATGGAAAGGTGTTAGAAGGCATTTGCAATTAGGAAAGAAAATGACAGTCTGCATGGAACTGCTTACTCAGAATTTTATCACAAGGGTGTTGGGGTTTTTTCTACTCTATTTTCACAAAGCTTTATAATCCACAGCTTGAAAGAAATATATCAAAGCATGTTTTGCCTTCAGTAAATGGATAGCAGGACTAATCTTTCCTCCCTGGATCTTACATGATCATGGCTATTGCAAAATTATGAGTGTAAAAAATACAAGGAATACAATATTTTGCACCGCCCCGGGGTTTTTTGGTTTAGTTTGGTTTGCTTTTTTCCCTAGGCAGTTAAATAGCATTGTTAAAATTGCTAGATTCTTCCCAAAACTGAGAAGGAATACCAGAGTACTCCCTACACAGAAGCCCACTGAAGTCAGTAGAAAAATTTCTATTTGCTTCAATGGATTTTGGTTTTCTCTGTACAGTGAAAAATTTTCTAAGTCTCATGAAACGTAATATTCAATCAGGACCTGAGAGAAATTGCTCAACCTTCAAGTTTAAAGCTGATTTCACTTTACTATTCTGTCTTACTTAGTTATTTTACTCCATTAGGAATCTCTAAATGAAGTTAAAAGTTAAAGAGAAGAAATGAGGAAGAGAAGAGACAGGTCAGAACAGAAAGCATGAGCAAAACAAGAACATGAAGAGAGAAAAAAAAAAACACAAAAAAGAAGCCAAAATAAAGACTGAAAAGAGCAAATGAATGTAGGAGGAAGACAACAAATCTTCAATTTAATATACTATATAAGCCAGTCTGTAGCTTTAAAAAACATG
Organism: Anarhynchus alexandrinus; assembly: GCA_008711295.1. Classification (NCBI taxonomy): domain Eukaryota; kingdom Metazoa; phylum Chordata; class Aves; order Charadriiformes; family Charadriidae; genus Anarhynchus; species Anarhynchus alexandrinus. The sequence continues at coordinate 503,866 of VUYV01000073.1, forward strand.
AGTAGAGGAAAAGAAATCAAAGGCCCATTCAAACGTTTAAACTAGTTACAACCCAGCTGATGCACCTCCCTGAATCAGTTCCTCTGAGAGCAAAGGATACTGGGAACGACCGATCTGGGAAAACATTTTTACAGCTCTCAAGCCTTAATGAAGTCCAATTGCAGTGCCCCTTTCAGAGACAAAAATATCAAATGAAAAATTTGCGGCCTTTTAAAATAGATTAATGCCTGCTTACAGCAAAGCAGTGCTTAGAGAAGCTGTCAAATATTTCTTGTTCTAAATCCAGAATTTTCTTAAGAGCGGTGCTAATAGTCATTATTTTTAGAGATCATAGAATCTTAAAATCATAGAATGGTTTAGGTTGGAAGGGATCTTAAAGATCATCTATAGCCATGTAAGTAATACAGAAGTCGTCATAAATTTTCAGCCAAATTGTGACAGAACTGAGAACTCTATGAAAACGTCATTTTTACTGAATTTTTTTAAATTTTCTGTCAAGACTGCTTAAACAACGTCTTTCACTTGGGGCTTTGCCATTCAGCATCAAAACCAATTGATTTACTGAAACCAGTCAAAATGCTTCCTGACAGAAAAATTGGGCATGAAATCCCTGTTCTGCAGCTGCTCCATGAAAGCCACATACTGCACCCAGAGGCTCAGTGTCATACCCAGAAGCGCTGACAGGAAGACCTGGACCAGTACCACATCCCCAGGCTTACATTTTATTTATTGAGTATGGTCAAGGTAGGAGTTATTCTTTATCACTTCCTTACTATTCTTCTGCCTACAAATGCTCCTCTAAGCTCCTTGGAAAGTTCCTGCTGCTTACCTCCTCAGTATAGCCCCAGGGTAGCAAAACATGTATGTTCAGTTTTAAGCAGTACCAGGAGGGCTCAGGTACACGCTGAGGTGCTCTGCAGAATCAGGACTTGAAACTGGAGTTTCTCACGCAGTCAAAAGGTTTCCTGCCCTCCATCCACTTTGTTGAATGCCCAGTACTGGAAGTCAGCTAAGCAGTTTTAGCACACAGTCAAGTTGTAATTTTTTCTGTTTGTTACCTTAGGGGGACTTATCTAGCAAGGGTACTCGATCATCTCTCTTGATATATCTCTTATTTTGCTAAATACCGTGAACTACAATGCAACCACTCTGAGAAGTTGTATCTCCGCAGGGTGCAACAGCATCATAAAATGCTAGTTGCCATTTTTTATTTGCTCCTCTAAGGGACAAGCCCCTTTTGGCCAGTGGTAAAGCTTTTGAAGTTCCTCGGTTTGCAGCAGCCCATTTAAATGGTGCATCCAGGCCACGGAGTGACTGCAGTCAGATGAAGCCCTCCCAGCTGGAACACAAGCCTCACAGGAGCCGGCTAAAAAATTCCTTGCTACCATCAAAGTAAGCAACTCCTGCCTTTCATTGTCGTTTCCCCATGGGTAGAAACAGCCCGGGCAATCTGATGGATGATTAGGTACCGAAGGTCTGATGCCCAGGAGCATGCACGGGAGTTGTTTAGCTGCAGTCACAGCCCTGGAGCAGAGACTGGGAGAGGAATGGAGCAGAAGCACTGCCCTTTGCAGGTCACATTTCTGCATTCTGATGCTTCTTTCAGGCCATGTTATCAAATAGCTTTAGACAATTGCAAATGGATCTTTATATACAAGAAGGAAAACCCCTAATTTATCTATGAGACTCTTGAAGAGATTTACTTACTAGCAGGACAATAGCATACCTGAGAACCAATTATTCATGAAAATGTATATTTGATTTTGACTGAAAAATGTGTTAGTTATGTCTGGTTTATTTCCTTACTTGCCATGTCAACAGGAAATAAATGGGCTCAATTAATAACACAGAACTGCGAGTTATACCAAGTCAACTTCAACCACGTATATTCATCTTTTTACTCCATGTACCTTCTAGCAGTTTGAACTCAAACTTTTCTCGGAAAACAAAAAGGACAAATATTTAAAAGCAGGCAATCATCTTTTACTAAGACATTCCTCATCCTAGGAAAATACATTTGATATGCTTTTAAAAATATACTTCGTTAGTTTTAAGGAAAAAAATTCATCCAATTTATATTCTCCTAACAGAGCTTAATTTGATTGTTCAGATGTGTCTGTGTAATAAATGTTTTCTTTGCTTTGATTTCAGAGTTCTCTCTGAAATATTGTGTATAATCACTAAGTGTACTTTCCAGTTTACGGAAAAATGCCACTAAACTTCTACTATCCATCTACAAGCTTTTGGCAAGAGTTGATACAACTGTGGTATAAGGTGATTAATGTAAGGCAAATAAAGGAGTAATTAATCAAACCACTTAAGAAAGTGAAAATAAAAAATGATGCAGAGACTGACAAGAAAATTCTAAACTCCTTGTGCTTTCACACCAATGAAAACAGACCACAGAAAAAGGCTAAAAAGTTCATGAATGTGCTCCAATTAATCTGTATGCGTACTGCAATGCTCTTTAGTTTGGTTCATTTAAATCTGAAATTCCCTTCCCCGTTGATGTCAGCTAGTTAGCCAAGATGGTGCATTACTGTTATGATCACTGCAGCGCGTATAATTTAGATTTATCTCTTTAGGGACTCAGCTCCACCCCCTGCTAGCTAATATGCTCACCATGTTTAATGATGCAAAAAATTTCCCTGAGTACAGGTTATTTATCTTTATCAGGGGCTGCTTTTGGCTGGCTGTCAGTTATCAGCCAGAATATTTGTTCCTAAATGGTTTGTACTCATCCATATTCCAGGGCAATTCTGAGGCCCATATTATCACTGATGTTTGCAATAAAAGTGTTTCAGTTCTTCAGATACACCTTAGTAATACTGATTTATGAGTCTGGACTGGCTATATTTCTGATGCAGTGATATGAACCCTGAAATATCTGTCATGGAAGTGAAATATCTATCCGAAACCTCAGAAACAAAACCCGCTTGTAGGGGTCTTGAAGAAATATGAGGAATGAAGATATTTCTTTGAATACATTTTGAGGGGAATGAGTCAGAGGTGAGTTTTTTAAACTGAAGATCTGTAGAAAATAAAATAAAATTAGGAACAGACCGGTAAAAAGAAGACAGATGAAAGTAGGAGGAAAAGAAATAGTGAGAAGGAGACAAGCCTGAACAGAGGTAGGGAGACAAAAAAAAAAAAAAGAAATGAGAAAGGAAAGAACTTTTGCTGCTCCAGATGAGTGAACACTTTCAGCCTGTAAGATTGAAAATGATAGTTGGAAAAGCAGAAAACAAAAGTTTATAACTCAAAAGTTCTTGCCTGCGCAGCGAGGTGAACAAGCACCCAGCCTAAAAGTGAAAGGCAGATATCCTGAGTGCAGAAAGAGTTCAAAACATTGGATGCAGTTCTGCAGCACAGACATGAGACTTATGCTACAGGTCAAAGAGGAGACCAGCAAGTCTGGCAAATAAGAAAGACTGAAGATATGAAATAAGTACGTAAATTTCAATTTTTTATAGTTTTGACTAGGATGGCAATAAGGGCAGCAACTGCATGTCAGATTTGATGTATGCAGTATAATAGGCTGGATTTGCTTTTTAGGGCATGCGAACATCTGTGGCGCAGAGATTCCCAAGCTCGCAGCAACGAGGCCTGTTCCAAAACTGCAAGCAGCAAAGCCAGACATGCTCTCCCCAGGGTGGCACGCTGAGATAACGCGGCTTCTCAGCTTCCCAGACCTGAGCTAATGCCTGAGCTATGCTGGAGAGCCCCACCAGTTAGGTCTCTGACAGGACGGTGGGCACTCGCCTCAGAGTTAAAACCAGTGTTTCTACAGAGAAAGACCCTGAGGTGTCTGACACTTTCACCCAGACGGAACTGGTAAGGAAGAAGACTTGGTCTTCCCTAGGGCCAGCACATCTACCACAACACACACCCAGCAGATTTTCTAACTACCCGGTTACAGAGTCATTATCCTTTGTGTAGGCTTAGGCACATGCCGGACACTCTTCTGGCTGCAGTTTCACCAGCAAAGAAAGCTGTTGCTCAGGAACCCATGAAATACAGCCATACCAGAAGTTCTAACCACTTCAGATCTGATGGTTGAGTTGCTCATATGCTTGTCTCTCTTCCCCCTTGTCCTTCACATTTCTTTGTGGCCTAGTGGCCTCAGCCCTTCTGTGTGAGGGTAAGGATCTGTGTTCAAAACATTTTCTTTGCCATGTTGAGGTAGGAGGTGTCTGCTTTTTGAGCAGGCTGTTAACAATAATCCATCTTTGCTTAATATAACAGAGTTAAACAGGTAGGAAGACTGGAAATAAAGTGGGTAAGCAGAAACGTACAACAGAAGAATAAGCCCCTTTATTAATTTCTGAAGAGGTGAAACATCTGGCCTATTTTTAAGAATATATCAGATTTGGATAAATTGCCTGAATCTTTATGGTGACAAGGAGGATGTATTTTGTATACATGAAAAAGCATTGCAACAGACATTCTCATTTTTAATCTAGTTGAAACATTAAAGCAGTTACGGGTTAAATTATTTATATGAAGTTTTTAACCACAATAGAAAAAATACATCCACAAATTGTGTAAAATATGATTAATTTCCTTCAAAAGCCAGTTAAATGTTTTCATCCTACATCACGTACAAATGTTAGTATCACAATCAGCAAACAGCGTGTAGGATGGAAATACAGCACGCATACTTGAATTCCACTTTTGTTGGTTTTACATGATATATTTGTTTGATTTTTACCATGACATGCTCTTCCTGTTCTGAAGCTTTCCAGAAGCCTAGATTAATGACAAAATGATCTCCAGTATAAACTTCCCCAATGATAATAACATATGCTGGCATAGGCAGAACGCTGTAACAGTGCCACTGAGATCCTCTGAGACCATGGACTAAATGCACGGCACTCAAAAAAGAACTTAATTTGTATGTTATTTCCAGTACTACTGCTGTAAATATGCAGGGACTTAACTAGCTGACCATTTAATATTAATAGGATGATATTCAATATCACAATATTCATGTGCTATGATAAGTATTTGAAATACTCACTCTGCTGTTAGATGAATTCCCTATTAGGTCTATCCTTGATAATGTGCATATTGTTTCTGAAAGCAATTTCTGAATTATTTAGAAAAGACTAGTTTTCCTCCTGAGACATAAAATGAAAATGAACTGCAGATTTTCTGCAAGTTCTTATTACCATTTGGTCTAGACCACATTATGACCAAATTATGGTGAAAACTCTTGAATAAAGTAATTTCACAGGAAGCTGTTAACCTGCTAAATCACCAAGAAATACAGATCAGACTGAAATGAGCTTTAGTTGTATGCTTCTTGATTCAACTATTTAGATAATGTACTTTCATTTAGATCAGCAGCTAAACGTGTGAAGGATAATAGCCTTTCTTGTACAGGTATAATGAGACATCACTGCATTGGTACAGAATAGCAGCAAAGAAGGAGGGAAAAAAGCAGTTCTGATGCCTGAAGTTCTCTTGTGACAGGCACTTTTTTAAAAGAATACAACTATGGAAGCAACAAGCATTTATGCCAGACACTTTCATACAACTGGAGAACACGAGTCTGTCACCTGATGAAAACTGATTAAGGGCCATCAAGCCCAGAAGTGGAAATTCTACTGCTATTGACAGAAAAAATGCACAACACAAAGAGAGGGAGATATTTATGCACATGCCATCTCTTTTCTTAAGCAGAAAATAAGCAAATTTCAAAGTCAAGTTTCTTCCCTTCTCCATCCTATTGAACGTAAAATCAGTTCAGAAACTTTAGAGTTACAGAAGGACTTTGTTGAATGAAGGTCCTTGTCCTGTGATGATATCATCAGCACTGTTACTGTATCACTGTTATTAATAGAGTCAATAAAAATGCAAGATTTTTGTTTTTCAAGATGTTTCATTATTTCAAAATTTGTCTTCACTGAAAATGAAATGAAAATTACTATTTTTACAATTAAATACCAAGTGGACCTCAGACATTTCCTTTCATTTACTTACCTTCAAAGGTTTTATAATTTTGTTTGGCCACTCAGTTTTTTCATCATATACCAATGGCAGTAAATCATTCTACATCATTCAAGGCATGGCATAATGTGACACACAACATGTTACGCTGTGCAGTCCTCCTGATTTGCTAGGTTACATGGTATCTGTGTGTAAATTTAGTGTGCCACATAGGAGTCTACATGTGAGCTATTCACTTAGATATTCTCCTTTCTGTGAAGAGAAATAGCAGTTATGATGCACAATTCATTTGACCCAATTTAGATGTTTACTTACTTAACAATGTCATAAATCAAACCCTAGGAATGCCTGTTTCTTTCCACTAATCAGCATGAGCAATTTTGCACTGCTCTTGTTTGTGTGTCATACAACACTTCAGATAATTTCTACCTCGGGTTTTTTTTTCCTTCTGTATTATTAGAGTATTTCTGAAATCATTATAAAAACAGCAGCTATGCTGATATTTCAGGTAGTATACCTTTTATTTAGTTATTTGTTTTCTGTCTCCCATTTGTGTTTCAATAGAAAAGTCTAATGTTCAGCACCTTGAGCAAAAAAGGAAGACGAGGTTCTGTGTACTAACTAAAGGTCTGACTACTTTCAGTTGGCAGGGAAAATTATTCCAGGGATATTGAAAACATTGATCATCTTTATTATTTGTTGTTGTTGCCATCATTATTACGGCAAGTCAAGATAAGACCTGAACCCTGCTTGGACTCACCGCTGCAGAATAAAGGGAAGACCAAAAGACACATACTTACATTTGTAGATCTATACATATATATGTATACAACATATAGTAAACACTAACTATATCATGGATAGAAAGTGTGCATTTTTATAAAGTTCCCAGAAGTATACCGTGCTTGTTTCTAGGATTTCTTGTGTGGATTTTTGTATTTGTAATAGCCATTGTACTTTACATACTTTACTTTGTTGATCTGATTATGTCACAGGAGCTTTTTGTGTGAATTTTGTTGCTGCTTTTTACTTATTCTTACAACATATTGATCACTCTTAGTTGCCACTTATAGAATCATAGAATCAAAGAATCATCTAGGTTGGAAGGGACCTCTAAGATCATCGAGTCCACTTACTTGAGAAACACCAAGAAATTCCCTGTCTCGCAGGGGAATTGGGGTTTTTTTCTGTGTCTTCCATTTTGAAAGAATAGTATGATTTCAGTGTTTTGCAGGATCAGGGATCAAAGCCCAAAGTGTCTCAGATTCCACAACCACTCTATACAAGGACTCATCCATCAAAAAGTGGGATTCATATCCCATGGAAAATCTCAGTCCTTTTTTTTTGTCATCCTGAAATAAAATCAAGAGTAAAAAGTTATTCAAACCCCAAGGACATACTAGGAGGCAATGAGTGCTTTAAGCGAGTCCCATCTTATATTAAAAACCAGTATCTGATACACCTGAACTTTAAATTCCCATGAGACACTAGGGCAGCTCAGCTAGGAAAAAGCTATTACTGCCAACCCAAAAAACTGGCCTTTGCCTTTTTTTTTTTGGAGGAAGATTACAGTGCAACAAGTTTTTAAAACATATTTTTCTAGGAATATTTATATATATATATATATATATAAACTTGTACTTTCAAATGCCACTGACATTTTAAGAATGGAGTATTCAAGAATTTATCCATAAAAGCTATAATCCCTACTGGATAGAGAATACAATAATGAGAAAGGAAGTAGAAAAGCACACAAAGGAAATAATCACTTCAGAGTTTTCAATATAAAATATGATCCTAGTCAAAGTCTGTAAAGGTAACTGAGAATCTTTCCCATACCTTCAGTGATCTTTGGTTCAGACTACGTTGCTGCTTACTGTATCATAGTAATCTTTTGTTTCCTATTCATTTAGAAGATTTTGTATTACATTAATCCTTCACGTACTGCAGATTTTGAGGTCTTCTCTAGCTCTAAAATCTGACTTGAAGTATGAGATTGAATGGTAATAAGGCAAAGAAGGAGCACTTCCTGTGGATTTAAGCAGGAATCTAAGTTCTGCTGGAGTTTTCATCAAGCGTAACACTAGCTCTGATAACCCTCACACTATTAAAATTCTATATACACATAAATAAAAGTTGTGCTAAGATATGCAAGTGTCAGAGATTTATTTCATGTTGTGTATTACCAAAGTAATACAGAATACACAAACACTTAACTAAGTGAATTATGGGTCTTCTCTATAAGCAAAATAGAAATCTGCCACTGGAGAGGGACAGCAATGACTGATTCTAGTTAAGTGTTTCTCTAAAATGAAACAAGAGCTATTTGGTACAAATCACTCTGCTTCCCCATTGTGCCTCTCTCTGTAGCCAAACTACACAGCCTTTTGGAAAAAAAAAAACAAAAACAAAAACAAAGAGAAAGTTTGCTTTTTTTCTCACAGCCCTGGTGTAACAGCATCGCTCTTGGATGTGCACACAGCAGCTGCTTGCAACCTATCAACTGTGTTCTGGTCATAACCCATGGCCCACCTGCCCAGGAGTAATCAGCGCTTCATCCCTGCATTGGTACCAGCACTACCCACATATGGGGAGCACTGTGATCTTGTGTATCCCATCTTTGCATCCATGATTCTTGCCTAGATTCAGAGTTTGCAAGGGGCAGCAAAATGATGCCGCTGCCTGTTTTGACCACACCAGAGCTCGAGGAAGGGAAGGGCTATGGGGTGTCAGCAGCAGCAGCAGGCTTCCCTGCCCTCTGAGCATTGCTTTTGGGGTACTGCTGTGGAAAACTAGGTCTGCTGCTGCTTTCTGAAAGGCAAAAAGCTGAGGTCTGGTATCCCAGATCTCCGGGGCTAACAAGGCCCTTCTTCTCTTCCTTTGCTTCTAACAGTGGGAAAAGTGTTACTCCAACAAGGTTTAGTCTGCTGTCCTTTAGCAACAATATTTGGACTTTATTTGCACCACTGTGAAGCTTTGAAGCAGCTCTGCTGAAACATGTGGTTTGATCTTCCCTCTTTTTTTTGTGAGCATTAACCATTGCCTGCAAATATCCCTCTAGAAGCCTTGTTAAACGTCTGGCTCCAGGGATCTCTTGGGACTATGATGCTGCCAGTCACATAACACTGTCTGAAGAATTTCATAGATATTAAAGAAGCTTCATCACTAAATTTAACTCTCATCATTCACTAAATTGAATTCTGACCACTCAAGTGTTATGAGCGCCAGGAGGTAGCAGCGTCTTTTTTAACCTTACATGTCTTTTTTATATCTCACAGAAAGCTGACATTAACTGTAGCATGAAACTTATTCCTGCTCAGCCAGAACTCCCAGTGAAACCAGTTGGGAATATTGACTGTTTAAGAAGAAAGGAAGGAAGTATGTTTGGAAGGAAATATATATGTAATATGTGTAATTGGGCCCACTTTCTGAAGTAATACTCCCTGGTGCCTATTACTTTCACTCAAGGGTGTCTTGCTAAGTGGGACTGTAACTTATTTCGGTGTTTCTTTCGGTAGAATTTTAAATCATTTATCATGCTGAAATACTTAGAGCAGCACACTCTGTTTGGTATCATTAGATCTCATTAGCAATCAGCATTCAAAAAAACAGTTTCTCAGGGTTTTTTCCTTAATACCCATACATATAGTTTTCCCGTAATTAAGCAGATCTATTAGTTTCACATCGTGGGTGGGAAGGAATTTTAAATAACATTCATCTCTCCCAGAAACAAATAGGAGTCTGAAATGGAAAAGTTCTCAGTTAGCTTGCTGTGCCTGCGAGGGTGGGGGAAAGACTGGGATGACAACAATGTGGGCTAAAGATGCCGTGCTGTGGGGCTGAGAAAGGGGTGGAAGGTTTTCAATCAGTTCAAGCCTCAGCAAAGAATGATCACTCCTGTGACAGGCTGGGAAGCCCTGACTCTGCCTCACACAGATCGAATCACTCAAGGAGGTTTTGCAGAAGGTTGATTTCAGTCAAACACTGAACTCGACCTGCATGTACCCTGCTGAAACTGGAACATAAAGTTGCTTGAGATGTTTGGGGATGCCAGGCTATGCCCAGGAAGAGGGAGACCGGGAGGCCAGGTGTTTTGCTCAGCCCGGTTGCTGTCACTTCTGCTGTCACTGCTGCACACAGGATGTTCAGCGCCAAGGGAAACATTCAGGTTTTAGAATTAAAACACCGTTGTCATATTAGTTCACATGGTTGGGTTGGTAGAGGTGGACAGGGTTGTGGTTTCCAGGTTTGTTTCCATTTGGTTGAGAAATCAGTAGCACAGATCAGCCCTGCACCTGGATTTGTTTTGTTTACCTACAAAGAGGGAACAGAAAACCAAGCAAGCTTAACTCAATAAAAGCCATTAACAGCAGACGTTCTCCTTCTTCAGGAATTCCCAGTTGCACAAGCCCAGCAAACTCTGTGTCCAGGAAGTCCTGCTCTTGCTCTGTCTCCCAGTCCCATTTCACGTTTTTCTGGAACTTTTCAGCACACAAAGCAGCAGGCTTGAAACCAATAAACCAGCCCCATCTTGTGTAACCAGGGAAATCCATCAGTTGACAACATCTATGTCTGAACTCCTTAGACACAATAAATAGGCACAAAGCAATAATAATAACAATAACCACAATCATTATGGTAACAAGAAAAGTTCCCGTATGATTATCTAATGGTATAATAAAGTTTGGGAGAGTATAGATGTTAGAATTTTTAACACACAAGAAAATTAAAACATAAACCCATACTTGGGCTTGGTGCAGAAAACACTTAAAATCTGTAAGTCATTTAAGCTCTTTGATTAAGTACAGTCTGATTTATACCAGATTCAAGCTTTATTTACCACTGGGGAACATCTTAAGAAGAAAGAGGGAGGGGTTACCCTTCTGTCACTTCGGCAATCTCCTTTTGATAAGCTCTCTTATCTGCCATCAACATCAGAGCTGCATTCATCGCCATTTCTATGCTGAGCTGTGGAAGGGGAACATCTGACTGCAGATCAATCAAAGTCTTTACTTTTTTCTATAGTGTAAATAGCAACAGTGAAAAAAGTTTCTAGAACTACAGAGCTGGGATGTGCCTGGCTGGAAGGAACATGGGGATTTGCTGATCCCACCGGAAAACAAAAACACTCCTTCAAGTTGTGTCTAAAATGTTTATTGTTTTTCAAGTTAGAATTACAATATTTACTTCTTTCCTCAGTAGGCCCCTATTCCCAGTCAGCACCTGCTATTGACTGGTAGGACCATGGTATTCCCTCCTTAATTTTTAACTGTTGTCATCAACTAGACAGCTTCCATTTCTCTCCTGAATCTCATCTTCTGTCCTTGGTATTTTCTCTCCCCCACTGGCACCTTTGACCCTGGGTCTACTGCAATTCTCTCCATAAACATCTAGCTGCTGGAATGTGTGCCCTGGCGCTGCACAGAGAAGAGGAACACCTGATGGGAGCATCAGACTGACCAAGTATCTTCCAGACTAGAGAACGCAAGGCTTCCCTCAGATGAAATCACTGGTGCCTCCTCTGATAGCCTTCCTCACGCTATGGAGAGCTCTGGTCTCTCTCCAGGCAGCAGAGTGAATCTGTGACAGGGGACACCAGATGGGAGGCAGGCATTTTTATTTCTATCCAGCCTACCGTGAGAATCCTTGGCTTTCCTCTTCTGAGAAGTCTTGTCATCTCTCAAAATGCAGCTGGAATTCCTCACATCAAAAACAATTCTGGCCTGCTGATAGCTGAAAATTGGTAAGCGGTGGGTTGATTTTGTGTACAGTGAGCCTACACATTCTCTGTGCCAGCTACCCTTCTGCCCAGCATTAATTCCACGTCCGATAAGACGAGGAAAGGAGTGGTGTGCATATCAGTCAACCTGCATCAGACTCAGCATGTGTTAAAGAAAGGGCTGCAATGGGAACTCTGACAACTCTAATCAATCTACTGCTTCTCCAGACTTGCTCCTACACATGCCTCCAGCCCTCCTGCTTCCTCTGTGGCTGTGCCAAGCCTCAGATTTCATAGCGCCAGTCTGTAGAGACCATGCTGTTCATCATCTATCATGAACTCGTGAGCGTGGTGCCCCTAACTTCTGTACTGTACAACTTTGAAATGGATCCTATAGTGAATGATGACTCTCCATCTATTTCTGATCTGATCTAAAACATATTTTCTCCTTTGCTGTACTTCTACTTTCTATCCCTGCTTTCCTTCTTATTTTTAAGCTTTATCATGGAGTTCCATATGGTGTATTAGATTAAAGCCATTACACAAAGAAGGCAATACATTTCGTTATACTGTTCCCCATCCCGCCACATCAAACTGCACTGAGAAGAAGGGAGAGCATTCTAGAGAGGTAAAAACAAGGCAAAATCTTCTGCCAACCGTAGCTCCCTTTCTCTGCAAAACTGGAAGAGAAGAAGACATAGTCAACAGCCATACTGGTTAAAAAGGTCTGTAGGACAGAAATTCCCAAAACCAGTTTAGGCTGCATACAGTGGACCAAATTAATCCCTAATACAACTTCTCTTAATTCAGTTCAGAAGAATTTGGTCCAATGTTATCTAAGCTCAAGGATATTTCTACAAAGATGAACTACAACTTGGTTACATTTATTATGGAGGTCCAGAGATAGAATGAGAACAAAGACAATTCTCAGCTTTCCAAATGTGGTTCATAGAAGCAATTGTACCACCAGCAATGCGGATAGGAGGAAAAAGCTTATAAAATTGAATAAATAGGAAATCTTTCAACTTAATGCTAAAGTCTTAGAAGAGCGATTTCCCAAACCGTTGGCAAGAACTGGAATAGTTTTAAGATAATCACAATCAATTCTTACAGTACAATAAAAACAGGTATAAGAGAAAAATCATTCAAAACTGAAATGTAAGAGGACAAAAGGTCATAAATTGCAATAGAAACCCCTAGGGAATCTGAAAATGTATAGGGGTTGGGGGTTTTAAAAAATTGTCTAGCTATTGAAGAAAAATATTGTATTAACAAATGGACAAATGAGAGTAGAGCTATCCCTCAGAGTCGCTTCATCAACCACAATCAAATGAAGAATCCAATGTACCTTTTTGAAAAGTAGTTGAAATACTGAATCTGCTAAAGCAGGGAACAAGCCTTTGTTAGCTACTTTTGAAGGTCATCAGTAGCTTTTAGTGTATAGGACATTTTTACAACAATTAGATCAAAACTCAGATTGAAAATGTTGGTGGATTTCATAAGTTAGAATGACATCAATAGTTGACTCCTCCAGGGCACTGCTTGGGAATAGGGGTTTTATTCTAAAAAAATCTCGCTTTCACTTGGAGCACCACTGGAGCCACACGTTAATTTTATGTGATAACAAATGATTGTTTGTTCATTTTAATTTTAAAAGTTATTTGAAGAAAGACAGTTTCATACTGGTCACCTTAGGCGTTGAAGATCTGAAAACCCCCGTTGCTTGTGTAGCTCCTGAACAGTCATGAGGATCCCGATAATCAAAACACATGCACATACGGTGTCCCTGGCATGATTGTACATATACCATCTGTTAGGCTAAATTTGCACACTAAGGAGATACAAACTCAGCATTAAGAGGTCATAACTGCAAAACTGAGATAGACTCCGACAAGCAGGCCTTCAAATCAATGCTAGCGTGTCCCACGTCTGAAAAAATCCTTCATTTCATAAGGCTCACAAGCTATATTAAATGGCTTGACAAATATAAATTTTGTGGATATCAAAAACCTCAGCTCCTTCTTCAGTCCATAGCAGTATGCAGAATTTAAAACATAAAAGATTTTAAGAACAAGAAAAATTCAGTTTGCCCAACAGGCCTGCCAAATTTTATTCCTTTTAATATCATGTGAGCAGGAAAGAAAGTAATTATTATTTTTCCACATGACACTAATTCCTTTTGCAACTGACAGGCTGAACAAAGGCTGCACATGTTTCATTTGGCCAAAAGGCTAGTTTTTGTTTAAGAATATAATGGATGAGTCATTAGTTTAAAAAACAACCCTGCAAGAAAAACAAAGAAAAATGTCATATTGGTGAGATGCTAATGGAAATATTGTATCATACACAAACAGTACCTGAAACATTGTTTTCTGTTACATTAGCAGGCAAGATTTTTTAACAAGACTATTCAAAGGAAGACAATGTCCTCTATTTACTTGTGATTACATGTCCCCACTGAAAATATTCATGTTACCATCCTGAAATTCCTGCAGTCCCTTCCCACAACATGCATAAATTGTAATCAACCAGTTGGAAAGTAGAACGCATGCTGCAGATAGCGGATAACAAGTTAAAAACAGATGAAGCAGGTTGCTCCCAGCCTATAGACTAGTTTTGTTCAAAATCAGGTAGGTGAAAACAAATTTCAAATGTAGAAATTACAAAAAAAAATTGGAAGCTGAGGGTGCCCCTGCAGGAAACTGGAAAGGGCAAAATTCACCCACGAGTCTGTGAGGCCCTTTTCTATTCTCTCAGCATGGCTCAGAAACAGGCTCCAATCCACATCACCATCATCGTGTTACCACGAGAGAGAGAGATACATGGAACAGAGATTAGATGAAAGAAGAGTTGCGTTAATAAAAGCTGTGATAAAGAAGCATAGTGGTAGCATATATAAAGCGTATAGGCAGGATTAAAAACCTTAAGTGGTGAAATAAATTACTTAGTTATTTAATGGATTAAAGATGGGAGGGATTGGGTAAGATTAAGAAAACTAATGTACACAACAGGCTTCTAAATGGCGCGACAGTAAAAGACGAATTCAACTGCAAAACAGTTTCCCAAATGAAGCGAAAAAAGGTCCATTACTTCCAACATTCAGCCATCACACAAGAAAAGCATGAGAAAACACACAAAGGAGGATTAATCATCATTGGTAAAGAGAAGGGTGTGGTTTCCTAACTGGGGTGTTAGGGAGCATTTCTTATATTTCATTATATTTCCAGTTTTAAAAACTGAGTTACTCCATTTCATAAGCATGAAGTTCAGCAATCTTAGCCTTGCTGAAAAGCAGTTGTATTGCACAGACCTAGCATAACTTTTATTATTCATTGCTATATTTTCATCCAAAGGATGAAAATATCCAACAATACTGCATATATTATCACACACAAGGTAGAGAAAAATGGTTTTTTGTGATGCTTTGGTCCTTTCCTATTACTATAACATTGCCCAGAGATAATGTGTATAAAGGTTTCTCTACCTCCCGTTATACAGTGAAAAGAAATATGGTTGAGCATGTTTAAGTAAAATCCCACATACTTGTCAGGCAAATTTTCTGAGTTGCTTTGGTCATTATTGTTGATTACAAGGATAGTTATTCTGTTCTTACTCTTGCCCTTAAAAAACAAAGTCTCTTTCTGCCTGAGGCTGTATCCAATAGTCAATTTTTTTGGACCATAGTATGTTTTACCTGATGAATGCAATTACTTATGGTGATAAGTAACACAGGCTACACTCTAATTTTAAGGCATGCTTCTTACTGACTCCAGGACTCTGTTCCAGTCTCTATTTTAGCTGGCACCTTGCTTTCAACTTTACTCTCCCTAAAACACATTTCCAACAGCAAAGAAATTCTTAGAAAATATCAGTAAATCTAGACCCAGACTTTCCTGACATAATTCCTCAGAAAATACCCTTTCTTATGACCATTTTTAAAAGGCTTAAAAATTTCACTAAATTCTCTTTTGACATTTTAAAAATTAGGAAGATCTCTTTTTTTGGTCAAAATGCCTTTTAGGAGATAACTAAATTAACAGAAAATGTGTTTCCAAATGAGAAAAATCACACAAAAGATGTTGAACTTAACGAAATGAAACATTTTGACATACCCAATCTGATATTTCTCCCCTATGGATTTTCAGTTCACTCTTACAAAATATCACTTTTCAGCTCTGAACGAGATGGTGCCAATATTCAAAATCTTTCTAGTCCTCCTCTAACTCAAGCTGTCAAGCTGGTATTTTTGAATAAATCAGTAGGTCTCAAGTCTCTCAGAATTTGTTTCAAGAATATTGCCCCAAATATTTTTTTAACAACTGTCAAGTCTTTTGCATTGACGGGTTGAGAACTGTTCAGGAACTTGGTATATCATGCACACCTCCTAGAGTATGTACCAACGGTCTAGAAGCAGTGTGACCACGTTAGCACAGTGTCACATCTGAGAAGATAATCCTCTCCACTGGGCTTATTAGCCGAAGCTCTGTGTCACACGTACCCTGCCTCTGATTTCAGAGCAGACATGGCCGGAGACGTCAGTCTGCCTATATGTCTTCCCCTTGCACCATGGCTGCCCTTCAGTTGCACCACGTGGTATTAGCTGAACAACTGATACATCCCAGTCGTCGTTGCTCTCCACAAGCCTGCCCTATCAAACCTTCCACCTCAAGCGAGGTTCTGGATAAAGTCCATTTTGCCTACAAGGCTGCTCTGTAGCCCCCTTGTCCAGCTGGGGCCTTTTGAGCTAACAACATCCCTCCCTGTCTCGAGGAACTGAATAGCAAGACAAATTTGCAGTACAATGATGTGCAAATTAATATCTTTTAGTAGCGCATTTCTTCTCATGGTTTTTCCCCAAAATATATAGTCACTGTGATTCCTATCCAGGGTATTTTAAAACACTAGAAATAAGATGATCTTTAGAAAATCCATTCTTTTTCTTTTTACCTCCTAAAATGGGCACTTGCGGTTCCAACCTCATCAGGTCACACTTTGTCTGTTACCTAAGAAGACTTTTCAAATAACCCTGGCTTAAGCTGAAACTTCTTTTGAAGAGAAATCAATTGGTTGCTTTATTTTTTTTAAGTGTTCTAATTCTACCGTTCACAGTGTAAAGAGTGGCTGTAGGTAAAGAAAAAAATCCTTCCTCTCCCCCTTACCTCCCCCGACCTGCTACTTTCTCCCTTTTGAATGCCTTCAGCCTGAGCTGCGGAGACTTCAAAGACATCAAAGGCGGCAGATACTGCTGCTGGGGCTGACACTGAAAATGCTGGATTCAGCAGAGAATGCAAAGATTATGGATCATGGAATACCTTCATTTGTCTCAAAAGATTGGTAGCTTCATTCATTTTGAATGAATTAAAATGAGTATCCAAAACAAGCTAACAAACAGAAAGAAAAACAGAGGGAAAAATCACAGAAGGAAAAAGGAATTAGTGTGCAACAAACAAGTAAAATTTTCTGCTGTATTCAGCATATACTAAGGAGACAGGACATTAGTTATGGCTCTCTCCATGGCTACCTGAAGCAAAGAAGGCAGAGCAGCATTAGCTGGCAACTATTTCTTAGGTGCCTCGACCAGCGTGCATCATATTCAAAGCCAGTGCTTAAACTTTGGTCCTGTTGGCCGCCACAGGCTGTGGAGCAAGAGCAGAGATACCAGCACAGTGTCCCAGAGGGGACTGGAGGGTCCCCAGTGCTGGAGAAATCAGAGGCAAAGCCATCACATGCACAGGAAGCTCTGCTGTGCCATTGGCAAGGGGCTAGAGGGACGTGGGATGTAAGCTGCCGAGAAGGAAGTCATAGGCAAGCTCACGGATTATCTAGGGAGGGAACCTGTTTTATTTCTGGGCTGGATTCATGCCAGACCCTCGGTGAAAATCCTGTGAAAGAAGTTAGGTGGCTTTCTGCTGCTCATGTGCCAGCCAAACTGTCTCTTTCTAACCAGTTTCTTGGCATCTGTATTGATCTCAGCATCAAGGCCACTGCTGTCTGATCTTATGTCTGCTGCAGAGGTCAAAAACTTGGTTAACCAAACACACAATTTCTACTATTCATTAAGATTGAATGGTGGAATTATCAAAATAATCTTAAAATACTAATGTTTTATTTACACAGATACCTGAAAGTCTGGCAGAACCTCTTGAAAAATTCATCAGGTTTGGATACCATGTGAATTTTATTTCAGGCATTATGCTTTTATGCGCAGTATCGTAGTTTTTCAACCAGTGCATATCAGCTGTAATGGGCAGGCAATGCAATTAGTGCTTAGGGGCTCCACACCTTTTATTAGAGAGGATTCTGGGTTTTCAATTTTGGGATTAAACAATTAAAAAACCCACCTTGAAAGGGTTTGAGTAAGAGCCCTTCAAAATGAAAAATTATTTTCTTAGCTAGTTCTGGATGAACTACTCTGGTAAAAAGAATATTGTTTAATTTTCATTTTGAATTAAAGGCCTGGAAAGCTGAGTAATACACAGGCTAATGCTGAGCTGACTGTGCTTCTTCTCCTCTGAGGGCCATAAAAATGTATTAAAACAGGAATTATTTTGTACACTGTGCTGTACTTCAACGTTTAATTCTCAGTAGGCTATAAAATCACTTCCAGGATAATGAAATTACAAAAGAATTTTAATTTCATTTTCAATCCCTTATCATTACAAATTACTAAGAGAAGATGGTTGGAAGATGACTAGTGATATTTCTACTCTCCCTCTCCTGACTGGCCAGGGCTTTTTGACTGAAGTAGCTACAAAAGATTTTTGCAGGTAATTTAGATTAGGCATAGTGCAGAAGATCCTGAAATATGCAGGTGGCTATATCAATTTATGCATTATGAAATCACTGTCATTAAAAAGGGTTCCAAGTGAAAATAGCACTAATAGGTAAAATAATAATAAATAGGCAAAAAAAATAAACCAGCAAAACAAAAATAATAAATATCAGTACAGTAAGTGTTTAAGGTAAAGACATATTGTAACAAAAGGATAAAACAAAACCATATACTCTGTCAGTTCAATAAAAATTGAATGATAACTATGCTTCAGTGCTTTTTCAAAGAAAAAAAAAAACAAAAAAAAAAGTTTCCAATGACAAATCTTTTCCCTGTGATATGCAAAATATTCAAGGGTGATTTTTTTTCTCCTGGGCCAAAGTCTGTAGTTGTTTAAGCCAAATTCTCACTAGAACCAATGGAGACATTTTAGGTTTAGCTTTCTTTCTGAAAGTTATGCAGAGGCAGAGGCAGGCCTTAAAGGGCTGAAGCAAAAATTACTGGCCTGTTACAAAACAAATCTTAATATAATTCTTCTCTCATGAAGAAGGGGTGCAGGGCTGGATCTACAAAACATTTTAAATTCATGCACTTTTAAAATGCTTGTTTGAGCTAAAGTTAAAGGCTAAGATATCCGACCTTCTGTAAAGCCCCAGTAAATGAAGGGAGTCTCCTCAAAGGTCAAGGAATGGAAATTCCAAAACATAATCTCTCCAAGAGCAGATTTCTGTAGGAGAGACAATGACAGTAAGTGCCTAAATTGTGTTCAAGTGCTAATGTCTAGACACCAAAAAAACCCAAAACCAAGCTCCAAAAATTCCCCAGACAACTGTCTAAGCAGTTTCCCACATGCAATTCGGTACAACGTTGTTAGATCGAGCACATCTTGCTTAGCCGCAAGTTCAATGCAAAGCACAACAGAGAGGGTCAGTTCAATTGAGGGAAAGGCCTTTAATTACCAAGTTTCAGGCAAGCAAGAGATAGGACCGGTCCACACCCTTGGGAAGGCGGGCTCTTTTGCTGGCAGAAATTGGCAGGGTAAGGTGGGTGGGAGCAGACCAACTTGCCCTGTCTCCTCCAGCAGCCCTCAGCCCTGGCCAAACAATGGCTGAGCTTCCGTGAGGAACACCACATGTGGATGACCATCATACTGAGATGTGATTTTCATCTTCTTTAAGTGACCACCTCTGTCATTTAAAGCATTTCCCGACCTGCTTCATAAGCTGTGTTGTAACATCTGAGAAGGAGCAGAACCAGAGTCCTTAACCTCTTCTCATCACTGAACCATGCCCACATAAATCAACATATTTATGCATCACAGTTCTCCTATCACTCAGCTAAGAGACTGAGAGATTTCTAAGTTTTGGTCCCCACTCCAGCTGCAGTTTGGGCATCTTATCCAATGACTTGTAAGAAGAAAATATATAAAGACAGGGGCTGCGTGAGAATAGAGGCAAAGAGAAATGAAACAATGCGCTCAAGTCAGTAGAGCTGGACACAGTCCGAGCTTGCAGCTGAACTTTCCCACAACCCTGGCCAATGATTCGGGTCCTGCCTCCTTTAGAAAACAAAGAAACTAAACCAGAGACACAGAGAGAAGGGAGATGAGGGAAGATATAATGGAAATGTGTCTTGGTTGTTCACTTCAGAAACACAGCTGAACTACTCAGTTTTGCAGGGATTTATACCTGTTTGGCAGATGCCTGCTCTAAACTCTCATGAGCCACGTGTGCCAACTTGTTTCCAAATAACCTGCGAAGATAAGCCACGAGTGCTCCTCCAGCTGGGGACGTGAGCCGTATTTCATTTCTTGTGTAATACTACAGCACTCTGTGTTTAACAGCTTTTCTTATTTTATTTAGTTTAGTGCAACTTGTTAGCCTAACACAGTTAAATTTATGAGTCACATTTATTTATGCCTCTCAAACAGCTCCATTGTGATATACGTGATGAATACTGAAAGAGAAGTGATTCCAGAAGCTGCTCAGGCGTCTGCGTATCCGTGCCAAGTTCCACATTATATTTATCTCTCAGCTATCACCCAAACACAGGCTCAGTTCATACTAAACACCCTTTCTGCTTCTGCAGTATTTTCTTTTAAATTCATCCATAAAATACAAATTACAAATTGCCTTTACCTTTCTGTCACCTCTCCTTACCAGTACTTCTTCACTGTCTTTTTCTTTCTTTGCTTTATTCATCCCAGCATTGACAGTCTTTATAAAACTTAAACTGAACCTTCCGGAGTAACTGCCTTTTCCCCCCACCTTTTGTCAAGATCAGGTAAGCCAACTAAGCATGGCACTGATTAAATAAAATTTCAAGTGATACCATTATGTCTTATGGGAGGGAGTCCCATTATTAGTTGTGGGAAGCAATGGCAAAGTGAATAAGAAGAGGAAGTGATTTTCCAAAAAATAGACCAATGATGAATAAAATCTGGTTAAAATCCACAACTAACTTGCACAGTTTGACTCTTCCACGTCCATTCAAAACTATGATCACCAACAATACCATAGATTGGATCTTCAAGATATACCCTCTGTGTTGTTTTCTTACCCCCTAAAAAGCCACGTCCTTCGCAGAGAGATTCACAAATTTGTTTGCTTTCATTTCAAAGCCACCAGACTTTCCAAAGTTCTTTAAAATATATATATGTGTTCCCCTAGAAAGAGAAAAGCCACTGGGACTGCCAAAGAAAAATGAAGGTTGTTCACAGGTTCATCATTCACAGCTAATTTACAATAGCCCAGAAAAAGTCAGGGGCCAGGTAACTTTTTACAGCCATTGGGTGTACGATGGATGCGATGATTAAACAGGTAAAGTTTTTTGTCATTGATCCTTTGGCAATGTCAAGCAGTGGTACACACCTCTGTCAAAGAGCTCGTCATCCTCATATCAGTTCCAGTGTAAATAAGCATCTGGCCTGGCTGTCAAAGATACAGGGATGCAATAGGAAATATGTTACCACCGCGAGGCTAGGTACCTGGAAAAAAAAAAAGCTGGTGTGATTTAGGTGTTAGAATTAGGATTTCAGAAGGAGTTTTCTGTAGAAGCCATGCTAAAAGATAAGTGCCCAGCAATCTGCTGTGGTACAAGGATTTTTATTGCCATTTGCATAGGGTTGGCACATATAACTGACTTCCCAAACCTATACTTACATGTGGCTTTAATGACCCACTGCTAGAGCCAGATGTTAAAGACACACAATATGAACATTCTTCTCATTTTTTTCTTGCTTTGATAGGAAGTGAAGGAGCTAACATTTCCACAGTTGTGAACATGTGAGTCATCACTCCTTTAAAAATATGCTGTTTGCATTTCAGATCTGAATTTCATGTTTTCTGTGGTCTCAGGTAGACATTAAGAATGGATAATATTCGGTTTGTATTTTTACACTCTTGGTAAAACTCATAAATTTTAAGTTGGAAAGCCACCATCAAAAGATTATTTTGTTTTACTTTCAGGAGAACATAGCCACAGAAACCTCTCAGTAATTTCTGTTTGAACTATAGCATATGTTTCAGAGGGACATTCAATTCTAAAACAAAGGCTCCACATGGTGGAGAATCAACCGCAATCCTAGGTAAGTTATGCCTATGTTTAACTACCTTCAGTGATTAAAATGAGTTCTGTGTTTCAAATCTAAATTTGTCTTGCCTCAGCTTCCAAGTGCTGAATCTCATTATGGTTTTTACTGCTAGATTAAAGAACGGTCTATGAGAAATCTGTTTCTCAGGTAGGTACTCACAGACCATGATCAGACCATCCCTTAGCCTTCCCTTCAACAAAATAAGTAGGTGAAGTTTTTTAAGTTTCTCTATATGAAATATGTTTTTCAAACCCCAGATCTTTTATTTAACTTTTCTTAAATACTTCTCACTTTTTCAGAATGCTTTTTAAACTGCAGCACCAGAAATGGTCATGGTTTTTTTTTTTTTTTCAGTTATGATCCCAGTAGTAGTATACAAAAGATAAAAGCAGCTACTGTTCTTAACTGATACTCCTGTCTTTGTACAGCCAAGACTTATGTTAGCTTATCACACTGGGAGCAAAGATGTGACGGCATATATTCATGGCCTCCAGACCCTTTCCAGTGTCACTGCATTCCTGGATACAGTCCCTCATTCTGGAGTACTGACATACACTCTGTTTCTAAATGTATAACCGTGAACATTTAGAGTTATAGCCCATTAGGAATTTTTATTTCAGGTGACTAGTAGACAAAAATTCATCTTCCATAGAATCTACCTGGAAAAAGTTAATTTTTTCCTAGATTCTTTTTTCTGTTAGGAAATGTAAATGAATACTTCCTTCAGTATAACTTACAAGCTTTCATTTCATATCAAAAACATGAAATTATACCCTCCTTAGGATGCATTCCCTTCCAGGAATTTTAGCTTATGCCCCAGTTGTATGAGCCAGGTTCATGAGGGATTGCACCCTACCATAATGCAGTATCTACCAAATTGCAAGATAGCACTCAAATCGTCTGTTGTTGGAAGAATTCCTTGTTTTCTACTGTGGTGTTGAGTTTTTTTGTCATCTCTCAATTAAAGCCTTTTTATTTCTCATGCTAATTTTATGGCAGATTAGGACTAGCCAGACTTGTTCACAGGAATGCTGTGTTAAGCCTACTGTGTTACACAAGCCAATCACGCTACATTACAGGTTTGTTTGACGGGATCTGTTTTCTACAAAAACGCATGCTGATTGGCATTAACTATAGAACCATTCTTTAACTCATGATGGACCACGTTCCATATTAGTTTTACCGAGACTGTGTCAGGATTGATTTCAGAGGAATATAATAGTTTCTCAGCTCATCCTTTCAAAATCTCAACGCACGTTCTAGGACTTCCATAGTATTACAGGATTTGCTAAGAAGCAAAAATCAACGGTTATGGGAGCTCCTTGACCAATTTCCTCCTGAATGAGAAAGTTTTCCTCTGTGAAATTGTCAGTTGTGATGACTAAAATTATTTTTATTATTAGGCCCTTTACAACCTTTTATGTCTGCATCTTGTTTAGCGAGATCTGAAGTTCAGTCGAACCAGGGGGATTGCAATGCTGTGAGATGTTAGTTTGAAGCTAAATACAGTATATTCATCTCCGCAAGAGGCTGGTTGTTTTATGGTATTTCTACATTTCCTGGTGGATAGATAAGCAAATGGGAGACAAATGTATCTGGAGGAGGTGAATAATTGTGCTGCTAGATATTCTTCCTGGGGATGAACCGCTTCTGACAATCCACATTTAGGCATAGACAACTGAATATGTAAGAGAAGCAGGGGTAAGAGACCACCTGCTTTGTCTATAAAATCCAAGGGCAAGCTGATTGAACAGCATACCATCCAGAAAGATAATACTTACATTCTATCCATACAACCCTCTCCTCTCATTGCTGCTGCTCCTGCTGAGGAAGGTATCAGCTACTACATTAAGGCAGAAGGAGTTTTTACCCCCTCTCCTTCACCCACCTAGTAGTCTACTCCAAGCTTTTAATTTTATTTAGGTTATCTTACCCTCATAGAATTTTGCCTATATGTTTGGGAAGCTCTGAACCAGAGCTAATGAAATAAAAAAGTTTCTGATAAAGCTGATAAACACCTTTACTTTTTTGCCTGTTTTTTACTTTATTTCAAATAGTTTGCAAAGAAAAATAGAAAAAATCTCATTCTTGAAATTAAAATAAAACAGAGTTTTTCATTTTTCTTTGCCTCCTTTAACCATTCTGACAGAAATTCTGTTCTCTCTTTACAGTGGCAAAATGAAAATGTAGGTCATACTAAGTAGGTCCTTATCTAAACGGAAAAGACAAAGTCTCTTTGTGAGACAAAGATGAAGACAAAACCACTTTTGGCAAAAAGTACTACCTCCTCAAGAGAAAATGCATGTGTTGGGATGTCAAGACCACACACAAGCTTGACTAGTGCCATGGTATTGATCTTTCCAAAGGTCTGTGGCTTTTGCCAGCTGTTCCCTTCACTGCTAAACTTGGCTTTACCCTCTTGAATTCACTCAGTCCCACCTTTATTTGCACTTGTCAGTGAGGGAAACAGCAGCAGAGAGAAGGGAAATGTTTGCACCATCTATACCAGAGTTGAGCTCAGGCTCATTTGTATTCTCACTTGGGTACTTAATGTGCACTTGAATTTGAGAGGTGCCACGGTGCTCTCAATGAAAACCCTCATGTGAGAGTCCTGTGGTGGTACTCTCAGTCCAGCTCACGCTGCTCCTCTGTTTCTTTGTAGGTTAATCTGAAGCAGCATCAAAACGAAAGGCTCAAAGTCCATTGTTGAAGCCGTGCAATACCAGGAGAGGTATTTCACTTCTGTCAGTGGACACAACAACAAATACCCATCAATATAAGCAGGATTTTTAGTGACCCATGTACAGGTCTAATACCCAGATCAGTGCATTAATTTCAGAAAGGCTAGAAAACATCTTAAAGGGAAAACAAAGGGAAGGTACTAAGTGGTAAATGTTCAGCACAGTACGTGGTAATTGACTTAGCCATGCAGTTCCCATTACTGTTAATAGGAATCAGATGGCTAAATCCCTGTGCTAAAAATGAACTTTTAAATAGATATCTGCATGAGTGCCAAGCACAAAGCATCAAGGTAGCGTAAACTACCAATGAGGAACATACAAACACTGAAGACATTTACTGAAGGCATCAAGAAAGGTTACGGAAGGACTTCCGAAACTGGGACAAAATTGTACTATGAGATCATTTACTGGAAGTGGTTTT
Source organism: Anarhynchus alexandrinus (assembly GCA_008711295.1). Lineage (NCBI taxonomy): Eukaryota > Metazoa > Chordata > Aves > Charadriiformes > Charadriidae > Anarhynchus > Anarhynchus alexandrinus. Next base: position 529,063 of record VUYV01000073.1, read on the forward strand.
CATATAAATTGGATAAGGTTTTAGAGAACAAAGTGTGCACTGGCTGAGAACACAGGGCTTCAAAGGCAGGGGAACAAACATGTTAGTCCAGAAGACGCGAGGAGAATAGGGGCAGGCTATAACAGGGCCATACAAGAGTACACAACCTTGATTTGCTGCCTAGGAAACTCCACAAAGACACTTAGTGGTAGGGCAGAGAATGGCATGGCTGTAGCTGCTGAGTTTATAACCAATTTGCTAGTGTCCTAGCTGGGAACAACTGTCACTAGTGTTTCAGCTGGGAAAGAGTTAATTTTCTTTTTAGTGATTGCTGTGAAAAGAATGTCATAATACCCATTGGTTTTAGTTGTTGCTAAGTGATGTTTACATTATTCAAGGACTTTTTTCAGCTTCCCATAGAAGCATAGACAGAACGATGGAATGGCCAATGAAATATTCTGTGCCATAGATGTCATGCTCAGTATGTAAATGGAGGTTGGCGGAGGGGCAGTAATCTGCAATCACTGCTCGGGATGGTGCCAATTCACCAGGTGGTGAGAGTGACCTGTGTCATTATTATCACTGTTATTATTATTGGGTTTTTTCTTTTTCTGATATTGTTTCTATTAAACTGTCTTTATCTCAACCCACGAGGGTTTTTTTCTGTCTTTCCCCTCCTTCTTTTTCCCTCTTCTCCCCACCGTTCTCTGAGGGAGAGAAAGCAAGTGAGTTGAGCGAGGAACTACGTGGTTCTAGTTAAACCACGACAGCCAGCCTGGCTTACTGGCCCAAACTTCATCAGATGACAGGGATCAGTAGAAGAGCTACTGCCTGTAGAAGCATGTTGAAAATGTATATTGTAGCATATATATTATACAATAAAATTTCAGAATGCTGAAGTGACATTCAAAGCAAACACCTGAAATCAACAGACTTTTTAAAACTCAAGCCAATATTTGATTAGTTTTATTTCTGATAGATAAATATAAAGATAAAGATGATAAAGGTAGATAGACAGACAGACAGATAGATAGATGTGTGTATACATATAAATATATATTAAAAAACATTCATTAGAATGCTGAAACAGCAAATCTACAACCTGGGGTTGTATTAATGTCATTGATTAGTTGTTACATACAATTGTTAATAATTGTTATAATTGTTAAGATTGTATTAATTTTGATAGAATAATTAAGCTCAGGCTGTCAAAGGTGTTTACATTACTGAACAACATCAAACAGTGAAACAAGGCTCAGGGTCTGAAGAACAAGGACTACTCAGTTGCCATGGCAAACAAAGTGAGAAATCAGTGCCAAAGTCTGGACATTTATTGACTAAGATACACAAAAGGAAAAGAATCAAAACAAAATGAAGAGTCTTCTGAAACTGAAATAGAGTTTCTGCACGAAGGAAAAAGAATAATCAAACTGTATCAAAGTCCTTCTTTCAGAGACAGGATTTTGGATACACTCTCTGATTCTGTCAAGTAATCTTTCTTCGTCAGGATGAAAGAGTTAGTTCTGTTGTTCAGGTATGAGCTGTGAATGATAGTTTCTTTCCCTGCCTTTGACAAAACAGGCAGACATGGTTACAAAGGGGAAAAAAGATACATAAAGGTGGAGGAAATACAGCTTCTATTGATGTTCTCAGGCTCCATGGCAGCTGTCGAGTTACAAACAGGCTGTTCTGGGCTGACAAAGATGATAGTGATGCTCTTACCCTGAACTCTGTCTTGCTGATATCATCTGAGTAGGCTGACCAGGTTACTCTCCTTGCTCAGCCAGACTCATCCAGGCCATTTTGTCTTGCCTCTAGCATGCCGTGAAAGTTGGGGGAAGGGATATTGGCCCACTTAGACACCTCAGTGTTAGCATGGGACAGAGTCTGTTCTGCTGCTGCAGTACGTTCTGTACACGCTCTATACCTCCTTCAGAGGCTGTGAGTCAGTCCTCCAGACCCTGTCTGTAAGCCCTTGAGTTACTTTGGTCACCACTGCCAGAGTTCAAATCGAACAGGGAACGATTTTGAAAACACGCTGAACTCAACACTGTACTAAGCTGTCTGTCCAGTTTAGCTGTACCTCTGAAGTCAGATATCCAAATACCCATATGATCAAGATCCATAAAGGACTTCAGGGTGGTGAAACAGCCATGCTTTCCAGTGCAGCTGCTTGGCTCATTCTTTCCAAGACATCAGGATCATGCCCTCCCAGGAGTGCACACTCAGCACCTGGTCACAGTATTTCGTCTTTTATCCCCTTTTCTGGCTCCACTAACCCTACATTAATTTCATTATCTGCGGTTCAGACTCCAGTGGAACATGTCCCCTACACCAGCCTGGCCTCTGCTCTGGAGGCCAGGACACTCTCAAGAGTGCAGGATATGCAGTTTTAAATCCCAAAGCACTTGAACTCAGATGTCACGCTTGTTAGGCAGGTGCTGTAACCACAGAGCATTGTGTAGACAATTTACAGCTCTTCCTCTAACTGGGTCTCCAAGGAGAGAAAAGGAGCTACCAAACCACCCACGCAGGGATGAGCTAGTACCACAGACCAGAAGGATGCTTTTGTTTGCAAATCCCAGTTTCACATAAGCACCTGACTCTGGGCTGTGGGTAATTTTATGAGAAAAGTGGGGTATAAGACATATTTCTCCTTTCTGAACATTTGCTTCTGGCTTTCTTTGGCTTTCTCCCAATCAGCGTGTCCCACTTTCTCCATTCTTTGCACAGGGCTGTGGGTGCTGACTTGAGGTCTGTGTACTCTACTCCTAAAATTGCAAGGCTTGCTAGCCCTGCAAGGCCCGTGCTTCTCTGTGTATCTGGGTCTGAGCGTCCTTGCTTCCAGTTCCCTCTCAACTGAACAGCAAAAGCCATTTAACAGGCCAGTGAGCTTGGTCCTTTCAAGTCAGTCGGAAATGAGTTGCCCTCAGAAACCGTTCTTCCCTTTTGTCCTCTCATCAGGATTTTGCAGTTAGCCTTTTTCATTCCTAACTGTGGCTATTTAGAACTTGAGTCTTTTGTACTGATATGTCACTGCCATAGAAGTGGGCAGATTTGATTATCTTTCTGATCCTTGTGAGTAATCTCATTTCAAACTTTGACCTCCCACAGGCACCTGCTCCTTTTGACATCAAAGCCAGCTCTTTATCACGGAAGTAGCTTAGCCTTATGGCAAAATTATCGATTGCAGATGACTTATACACTTTTCCTGCTGTGCTCTATCAAAAGCTGATCCTCTCTTTTGTTGCTTCTTTTGAAAATTAGGTTGAATTTGTTACTGTCTCAAGCTGCTGGCTCTATGCTGGCATATAACTTCTGAGGAATTGTCTCCATCTCTCTTCTTTTTGCATCCCCCATTTCCCTTCCTTACCCTCTGCACCATTATTGTACAGTGCCTCAAAGGCCGGCAGACACATTACCCAGGGTCCGTGTTTTTTCATCCAAACTTTGCCGTAGAGTGCAATTTCCGACCGTTCTCTGGTCCATACTCAGCAGACATGCTTTCCATGCTGTGTTCTGGAAAACAGCCCCACTGTGGGAGAACAGGCGAGACCTCCCTCTAAACCCAGGAATGTCACTGGCTTCACTTCCTTCCTCAGTCTCTTCCATTTCTGCTGGTGGCACCTCAGGGCAGGGAGTATCTCACCGCCTGTGTGAGCTGTGACTTGTGGCACAGGGATCCAATTCTGGCAATACTTGTAGTGGCTAGTGTGAGTATGTTTGGGTTGCCATATCTGCAAATGTCTCCTAGCAGGCTCACCAATACCTTAAATGAGAATTTATCACAATTGACAAGTTCCCATTTTTTAGACAATAGGTCTAATTCGTCGGGCTGCGATCAGTTCCCTTCCCTAGCAGAATTTTGTTCTATTTTGGCTAGAATCCAATCATTCCTTTCTGGGGCTAATGATGCATTGAATGAATGTATCTGTTTACCAACGCCAACCTCTTCTATCAAATAAAATTACTTTTGCTACCTTCATGTACTCGACAATTTTCTTAGACTTTTCCTAAAAGGGTAATGACAAGTTTGATACTGTAAGCCAAAAAATTAAATAACTACCTTATGTTCTAGCTTCAAGATCTTATTTTAAGTAGTCTATCCTTCTAGTTTTAAGCAATTGCTCCTGACAGCCTTTCCCCTTCGGTGCTTTATTCCATTCAATTTCACTTACAACATTCTGCCTGTTCCCAAGGTATTCGGGAGTAAGTGACCATTGAGCATAAGACTCTTCAAATCAAGGTTGAGCTGCAAAGCAAAACAGAGAGAAAAGAAGCCTGGCAACATTTTCTGCCCCTTTATATAACAGGGCTCAAAAGTGGGGTTTCCCCAGAATTAACTCAAACCCATGTTTAGATTAGAATTTGTCTGCTGTTGCAAGACTGGCATGGCTTTGTAGGGCCTGGCCGATGACATTACACATGATGAAATGTGAGCTATGGGAACGTGAAGCTTTAGTCTGTATATCTGGTAAATCAGAACTCCATAGGAAGAACTGCCTGCCTAGCAGGTATCACCTGCTGAGAGTGATACTGCAAACCACAGCCCTAGACTCCTCTATGTCTAACAATGGCTGCTTAATTTAGTGCCTTCGTCATCATTTGCATTTATTGTCACAATGTGGAGCTATCTCTTTCACTGCTTTCACTCATTTTTTGGTAAAAATGCTGATGATACAATGTTACAACAATTGAGAATACTGAAGTTTTAGGACTAAACAAGAATAGAGTCTAGCTGAGAATAGGTTTCAAAGAGCTTTACTGAATTAAATCACAAATCTTATGCTCAGATGCATATAACCAAAATAAAATAGCATGCTAACAATAAATGGAAGCCTTCTTGCTATCTCAAATCCTATAAAACACATAGAAATCTCTGCATAAAACTATGAAGTATCTCATTCTATGGGGAAATAACTGATATGTTGAAGGACCTTTTGTCTAAGAGTGATATCTATGAGAAATGAAGACATACAAAATACTAACACTTATGTGTATTTATAGAAAGAAGAAGAAAAGGATAAACCTGCATATGTGCACATTACTGTGAGTCTTTCCTCCCTGCTCTTAATATGTCAGTTGTTTTCACTGAACAAAATTTCTCTCAGAGCAGAGAGCCTATCTACATACAAATATAGCACTTTGCACAGTGTGTCCTCTATTTAATGGTCTTTAGGTCTCTGATACATGACAAATGTAATAAACTGGACAACACTGATAGGAAGTGGTACTTTCTTGCTAGTTACACAAATTCCAACACCTGGAAAATTTAGAGAACTTCTGATTTCAAGCTGGATATTGAGAATAGATTTTGAGTGTAGATTGTACATTAAATGGTTTGTGATTCTATTCCAAACTTGGTTTTTTCAGCTCAAATTCTTTGATTTTCCTTCTCTTTTACATTATTACTAGCATAAATAATCCAGGCACTAGACACAACCATCCCATTTGTACCAGTTTGCAAGGGTTATACTATAATCAAGTTCTGACATTTAACACGACACACATAATTTGAGACCATTACAATTCTGGGTTAAATCCAAAACTGATTTATAAGAGGTAAAGTTAGGCTCTTTATACATAATTGCACCCTTAGGAATAAAACAAAGAATAATAAGGTGATAAGATGTAAATTAGACTAAAATATATGTTCACCTTTCAGGTTCTTTACAGCTTCAAAGCATAGCCCATTGAAAATAAAGAAACTTTTCCTGAATTCAGTGGCATTTGGATTCAACGTCAACAAAAAATACTTTCTACGTTATTTTAATGGGTTTAATTGCATCTAAGGAAAATAAGGGATCCTAAATTTTTAAAAATCAGCCTACTATATGCACACTGTTAAACCTGACAAAAAGATGACGTGACAGATTTTTTCCCTTCCTCCCTCCAGATAAGGAGTTAAGTATGACAGTCACTAAAGGGCATCAATCAGACAACTGATGGCTTTGGGTGCAGGTACATCAATTTGTATGTTTCCTATTTCCCTCTGGAATCTTTGCCTCTGGCCAACTACACTGAAAATCATCAGCCCACACTTCAGTTTCCCTCACGACATAAAAATCCAGGCACAAACCACTGACATCTAAAATTCCAATCTATCTTTGGCAGTATCTGTTAGCAGATCCCTAGCGCTCTTAACATTAGCATGCAGCAGTAGCAATCATTAGCCGCACCGCTGTTCAGAATGGTGCAGGCAGGAAAAGGTTATGCCATCACACCCAGAACCGTGGCCCGTTCAATATATGCTGAGCTCACACTTGTGATGACACTCCCATACTTTGCTGCTGGCCATGCTGTTTCATAAAACCCAGCAAACACCGCCTGTTTTATCTGAAAGCTTCATATTTCCACGCTAAAAGCAACCTTTAAAATTCCCCATAGAGTGCTGGTCTACCTTGTCCAAAACCTCCATTTGGATACAGGAAAAATGAAGTCTCCTGGCTGTAGGACACCTTCCACGTCCACAATATGGTCCCAAACTGATGGCCTGCCGAGGGCACCGGTGGCAGCAGCAGTAGGAAACTACATGACTATTCTTTAGTTGCAAACAGAGGGTGAACCGCAATGCAGAGTGTGGCCCCTGACACAAAATGTGCTCTCGTGGTACATGTGAGGCAGGTCAAGGTGTTTGCTAGAGGCAAAAAGGGTTGGCAGGAAGCTCCCATGTGATGGCACACTCCTGCCGTTACAGCCCCCACCTCTTGATCCAGGAACTACTGAGTACTCTGTGGTAGGACTGGAAGAGAAACAGTAGGTAAGAAAGAGGTTCCTGAGTCTGTCTGAGTGCAAAACACGGTGAAAGCCAAGAGCTAGATAATGTTTACAGATGACTCTCTCAAGACGAAGCAGCTCTCAGTTCCCAGTCTTGCAGAGCGCCATTTGATATCTCCTTTCACCAAGCCTTTGGTCCCTCAGCGAGAGACTGCTGATCCCTGCCTTTGAGTATTTCTTCATGGCACAATGGATCATGACGCATCTTGCAGGGGCACTGAAGCTAAGAGTGGTTAGAAAGCAAAAAGCAGGACAGCCCAAGTCACAGAGATGTCAGAGATTTGACCTACCTGTGCATTTGGGCCAGTATCTCTGCTCTGTGCTGCGTGGTGAACACTGACTCTATTGAATCAATGTAGCTGTGTCCTAGGCGATGTGTGAATACGGTTGCCAACAAAATGAAAATGTACATTTTTATATTTTATGTAGGTCCAGTCAGATAGCAACTAACTGCCATTCTAATTCTCAGTGGAAAAAGAGATTTCAATATAATGCTACAGAAGAATTAGAGCATTTAAGTAATGGGTATGTTTATGTGTGTTATCCACGTTTGTCTTATCCATGATATAGATATCTATAAAAAATTTAATTGCCATGAGAACCAGGTCTAACAGTCTAATACTTTTAACCTATTCCTTCTGGCTTGTTGTTCCTTATGAGAGAATTTCCCCTTTTGGAGAGGGAACAATGACTGTCCTTAGGAAATCCACACTTTTTTGAACGTAAGTTCAAAAACTCTGCGATTTAAACACTGTCAGAGCTCTTGAAGCCAAATAACGGATTCATTCTGGCATTTTCAATGTATCTTTGAAAACTCTAATGAATGTTTGAATAAAATAAAAGAGTTATATTAGCATTTATTTAATCTAAGTGCCTTGGGAGTGGAAATTAGTGACTCCTGTTTTACCACTCAGCCTTCTCCTTAATTCTATTCACATGTTTGTCAGCAGCATTGAGCCTCCTGATACTTACATGAGATGCTGGCTTTTTACAAAATAATTCTGCAGTAGAATAGAGTTGCCAAGCCTTTTTTGCCTATGTCAAATTAATTCTGACCCTTCCTCTCACTCCCCACACTGAAACACATGGTCATCCCAACATAGCCATTTTGTCTGAAGGACAATATAGCCCTCCAAGATGCAATTTCTCCCACAGGTGTTTTGCTTTCTTTCTTTCCAATGTATTTCATCACAGGTTGCCTCCTGTTTTGTGGAGCTCGCGCTGCTGCTGGAGAATGACCCAGAAGATTCTCTTGAACAACTTGATTTTAATTTCTGCTTTTATAATACTGAATGTACTTTGACAATTATCTTTTGAGAAGATTGTGTGTGTGTGCACATACATGTATGTTTCTTTTTTCTTTTGGGTGTTTACTTTGCAAGAAGGCAAATGATGCTAAACTAGTTCAGTAGATCCTGTGCCTGGTTCTCAGGCTGAACTCTCTGCAGGTGAATCCAATTCAAATGTTTCATGGACACCAAATGCCCACAAAGTTGACTAAGAAGGATTTGAGAATGCTTTTTAGGGGAGTTGTCAGCTAGCCTCCCTTAGTTGGCCTCTTTAGGAGTCCATAACCCAATCTTGTGCCCATGATAAGGGCCTTCAGTCTTTGTGAACTGGCAGAAATAATACTCCCTAATCCTCCAAGGATTCCAGGATCACGGGAACCCCAGGTCCTCCTTTCCCTTTATTTTCATCTTATTCTCTTTAAGGAACTTTAATTTCCAAAAACAATAAGCAAACAGACCAGATCATCCTTTTAGATATTGTCTGGGAAGATGCACATGGCTTCCTGCAATGTACATACACAGGCACATCTGCTGCAGCACTCCAAATGTGTGGCATATTTTTTTCCAATTTTACCACTTAATTCTTAATTTGCAGTGATTAGGAAAAGAATTGAAGAGAAACATTAATCTGGTATATGTGGCAATCTGCACCAACATTCCTATTATAAAATCTAAGTCTTTAGGAAATAGGCTATTAAGTTTCCTCTTCCAGCAATATTTTTGCTTATTATTTATTATTGTAGGTTGAATTTCCTAAAGGAGCATAAAAAACTTTGCTGTCCAAATCGAAAGGAAGTTAAGTAGAATGTGTGCACTTAATGCTTGTGATTTCTCTTAAAAATCTCAGTCTTCATACATAATAAAGAAGACACTATTAACTATTGCTGCCTAATGTCATTAATGTTTGATTTCCCAGAGGAGCGTGATGACAGAACTGAGTCTCATCTTAAGAGTGGCTTTCAGAACGAGGAGAGAAGGTTAGTGACCTTACCTGAGTGTGTGACTTTGGATACTTAAGAGGCAAAGCAGATAAAAGTTTGTTAAATAAAGAAAATGGACGGCCTTTTTCCTCACAGACTGGAGTGCATTCCCCTTGATAGGAAAGGAAATTGTGATGGGAATCTGGGACATCCTGAAATCTTAATGCAGGAATAGAGCTTCTGAGTAGCAGCTCATAGCAAGCCAGAGCTGAGCAGCAGCTCGCTGCTTATTAAAGCATTAGTGGAACGTTGAATTATAGGAACAGAAATGACTTCTGTTTTGGACGTAATTTATTACTTTTCGGGCAGCCACTGACCCTGAATTTCCAATTGTATACATTTTGGATTCGCTCACTGCGTGGGACAGCACTGGAGTCTTCCATTTGCTTAATTTGTGAATTTTGGTTCAGTGATTTCAATTGTGTGTCACTTTGCTTATTTGCTTTGATTTGCTTCAAAGCGTGATTCCCTTTGGGGTCCCTTGACTCCTTTCAACTGAACAAACGGTAGCCCTGGTCTGTCACTGTAAACTACGTACAGATACAGCGGCACTTCCCAAAGCAAACATACCTACAGATACCACATCTGCCTCTTCCAGAAGGAAACTGCAACACAGTAAAATTAAGATTTGATTTGCTTTTCTGAAAATTTTTTCTCTAAGAGCAATGCAATTTTGGTTTCAGAGAGGGTTGGGTTTTTTTTGTTTTATCCTTTCTGCTCTGTTCTGGCTCAGATGACTGGAAATAGAAAACTAGGGGGTGGTTCTGCTTTTTCTTTTTAAATACTCTGCAGTGCTGGCATCACCTCCCCATCTTCTCCACTTCAGTAGTCTGTTCTTATAAGTATATGATCTTTCATAGGTTTTCTCTACATAGAGTGGAAGGGCTCATTAGTTAACTGAGTCCAGCCTCTTAGTTTGAGAAGAAAAAAAATAACACTTTTGGGCAAGAGACAGGTTAAAAGGAATATTCAAATTATTTCAGCCTAACTCCAGAAATAAAAGCAATATAAACCAAGGTGTTTGATGATTTAACTTAGCAAATACAAATCTGGAGATCTGTTGAGTAAATAAGTGGAAAACAGAATCCAGCATCTGCAGTCTACCCATCTGTTGCCCCTTCTCCAGCTGCAGCCACCTCTGATGTTTCTGAATGAGGTGAAAAAGAAATAAAGGCAAATTAAGACGTGAGAATACACCTGCCCAGTGCACAATGGAAATCTTTCCTCTTCACTGATCGCCTGAAGTATTGATAAGTTTTGGTTGCAACGGCTGTCTTAACACAGGGTTCCAGGTGTTACGGGAACTCTAAGGGCTGTGCACAACTTATCATCTTTTCCCTGGTCCACAAAAAGATAACACGAATAAGGCATTCATACATTTACAAGCATTAAGGTCAGAAAGGACCACCACAACCATTCCACCTGAGCCCCTGGACCTACTGGACACAGAATTTGTCCCAGAGAGTGGATTAAATCATATCTCCTAGAAGGATTTTGAATTTTATGTTAAAGCTCTAAATCCACGTTGAGCTGTCCCTGTCAACTGAGGCTGTTACTTAGCTCAATTTTTAGGGGACTGTTACTTAGTTCAATTATCCTCGCTGCTAGAAAGCTATGACTTACTTCAAGGCTGAATTTGTCTAACTTTTTGCCACAGATCTTGTCAGGTCTTTGTCAACAAGCTCGGAAAGCCCCTGCTGTTGGATCTCTTTTCCATGTGTAAGTACCTAGACATAACGATCAAGTCACCTCTCAGTCTTCTCTCAGATAAGCAGAAGAGATTGAACTCTGTAAGCCTCACATAGTACAACTCGTTTTCCAGCTGCTGGATCAAACCTCCCAAACCTTTCATCTCTGGCACTATTATTAGGCTGCACCGCTACCCTGGAATGTGGGAGGGCTCTTCAAAGGATTTTAGACTGACCATCTGATATCCACGCTGAAGCACTGTCTGAGGGGATTTTGATATTTCTTTTGATTCAGCCCTTGGCTTTAAGAACCTGATGGCTATGGCTGTTTCAGAGCTCAGTAATGGCTTTGCCACAAGCGAACAGGAGAGCAGCTCACTGTTATGGAAGGCAGATGTGCCTCCAGGTTTCTCTCTGCTTTGCAGAACATATTCCTGGTATCATTTTTGTTCCTCCCTCTGCTCTAGCAACTGAAGCTGTGGACACATGTGTGTGAGGAACAACATCAAAGTTCTGCTTACACCTCATACAATCCATTGTACGTATGAAGAAGGGAAAACAGCAGCCCCCAAGAAGTAGCTCTCTCTGCTATAGGTTACAAGCTCTAATCTAAAAAAACTACCATAAGGGACAAGAACACAAATACATAAATGTGTATATACACTCCTTTCCTCATCTTTTAACATTTCTAATACAAACAAGTGTGATCTAGATCAACAATTTCCTAAACACTTCCATGCTAAATGAGGGTCTAATGCATTTTCAATGACATTTCAAACCGTTCCCTTTTGGGGGGTGTGCCCCAAAGTCCACAAACATGTGAATATGTCTTTCCATTGACTTCAGTGAGTTTTAATCAGTTTCTTATACTATGAGGGTTTAACCTTTTAAAGTTATAATTAAATTCACTAGTTACTTTGTGCTATCCTCTGACACCATTTCTAAAATAGATGGGGTGCTTATTAAACTCATTTTATAGGACCTTCTAGTGAACTATAACCTAATTTACAAGGAAATAATACTTCAATTTAGGAAATAGTTGACCATTTATCTCCCCAAAGTTTTACACACTTTTCAAAGAATGAGTAGGCTTGAGGCAAAATAGAAATGATTGAGAACAATGAAATGACTTATGTACAAGTTCCTGTACATTCATAGGTTTGCTAATTAATTATTTTTATAGTTGTAATTTTATTAATAAAAACTAAAAATAAAATCTTAAATCTCATCGGTGATTTTCTAACATGTTCGTTGTAGACCTCAAAAACTGTCATATGGATTGGAGTGTCTCAACTAGGGGCTAGGGCTGCAGACATTTTAGGCAAGGAAACGAACCAAAGAATTTTTACACAGACTGGGTTCCTTACTTGAGAAGGTTTAATATACTTCTCACACACAGAGACTCACAGTAGCAGTTCGGTGCCATGTTTATCTCCTCACCTCACAGATGGAGTATGTTTTGCTCACCTTTTCACATGATGCAGCACATCCCATGAGAGTTATAAACCTCTTTTCCCTGGCTCTCCTTTTCGGTTATCAACACCTGGCTCCATTGCTGTCTAAAGTCACCCCTGAGAAGGTGGACTGAAAATCAATGGCAATAAGCAGCAAGAATTTGTTGCTGTCAAGGTGTCACAGTGCAAAATTAGTAGCTGGTTTTCCCAGACATCTCTGACGCTTAAGTAACCTATCCAACTATCTTCAGCCACAAAGAAAGAAGAGTATGTCACCAGCTCTCCTGTCTGCGTTTGGTATCTCTCCCCTCAGCTCTCTCAATGCAATCCTTTGAAGGTGCTTATTCTGCTTTGTGAAGCACATCGCTGAATCTGCAGTATCCAAACAGTATAATGAGAGTGTCAAAACTCAGTACTGATAAGGTAAACACTTCTTCTGAACGAGCTCGCACTGCTGACACCAAAGCCCAGTTTGGCACAAAGGAATATGTAGACAAAGAAAAGGAAATCATTTGCCCCTTAGAGTCTAGCAAGAACTCACAATTTGCAAAGTTCTGTCCATTGCTGTGTCATGAGTAGAGGTCAATTCACCTTCCCCACATCCGAGCAGTGTTGGGGTGGGCTGGAGGCTGAGGGCTTGTCCCAGACCTAGGCGTGAGACAACTGTATGCCACCAAAACAAGACAAGAGCAGGAGAATTCATGTTAGTAGCAATGCATAGGATCCTGCAGTATTTGGCCATGAGTCTTCTTGGACTCCTTCTGCCACTGGCCATAGATTTGAGAAGAGGAGTACCCGTGTGGCTTCCAGTAAACAGATGGAGATCTGACCTCCCACTGTCCTTCTAAGGAACAAAGGCAAATTTGATCCTAAATCCAATTATGATCTCTGCAAGCTCTAGCGTAGGAGTTCTGATTCATCAGCTTCCAAAGTCTCCCACATACAGTCCTATCTACTGCTCCAAGTGCCTTATCTTAATTCGTGTTCATCAATTCTTAATACTATAAATACAACAATAATAAACCCTGGATACATTATTGCTCTCTAAAAAGACTACAGTTACCTGGCAAACATAATAATAAAGTTTGCTTATTACAGCAGCAGCTAGTAACAGCCGCATAACAATTTGCATTCTGTATCCCTGTCCTCATTTCTTATAACCTTCAGGTGTTCAAAAGAGGTGCCTCATACTGAGCTATTAATTCCATATTTAGGTACCTTGACTTTAAATGTACTGAGTGCCTCTTGGCTCTGATGAATGTCAAACAGCATTTAGATTTAGAAGATTGCTTATATTTCTAATTTTTTTTCAAGTCTCTGGTTCTGTCCATGAAGGTAAGGCAACTTCTTTATATGTATGCATTGCATTCAACAATAATAACACTAATCTTTTCCTTATAATAATACCAATAATAACAATATTGAAAGGAGCAGGGGGTATGATATTATAAAAACAGGAGGAGAATGTCCCAATTAACGATTCAAAAGTTATCAGTGTTGAAGTTTCACAAGAAATACAAAATTTCCTATTGAATGAAAGCCAGGGTCATTAACAACTGAGTTGTAATACAAACATGCAGACAGACAGGTGTGTGTTTATGTACCTCAGCTCTTACGTTTCAAGATTTGTCAGAGATCAATCACACTAATGTTTAGATATTTAACTGTTACTTGGCACTTGATGTTTTCAGACTCTGATTTGAAATTGCAGACCACAATTTTTCTGTTGTGTAATGTTCTTATTCCTTTGTTACACACAAGAAAACTGAGTCTTCTCAATAAACTACAGAGTGCTGGTGTTATGGCTTTAGAATAACCGTTGAAGTAGGAAGGTTGCACTTTCAGGTATCTGATGCAGAAAGGAAACCGTAGAATATGGCTGATAAGTACCTGGATTTGAGAATGCAGACAAAAATTTGAAAACATTTGGGGCTTAATAAAACTCTTATGTAGCTACTAAGGGGAAATTCTCAAGGGCTTCAACACAGAGAATGAAAAAAATTGCCTTGCAGTCACCCAGAGAGCTGTTACTAGAAACAGCAGATGAGAAGAAAACATTAAGTACATAAGGGAGATAAGTTCTAAGAAAAAGTCTTTTTTTTTCCATTGGAAATGTCTTTTAATTTCTCTCTTGCTTGAACCCTGACAAAAAAGGGAATTAAGGTATTCAGGAGAAGGGAAGGGAGGAAGAGAAGAAGGAAAAAAGGAGGAAAGAAGGAAGAAAAGAAGGAAGGAAGGAGGGAAGGGGGATGAGAAGGAGGGAATATGAGAAAATACCATGTATCTGAGATGAATTGATGAGATGACTGGGTAGGTCTTTTCCAACTTCTGTTACAGCAGTGCCAATTTCAGCGTGGTCCGGATGGAAGATGCACCAAGGATTTTGTAGTGCTGGGCTCTAAGCCTTGTTTTTCCCTTTAATTTTTCAGAAAACATTCAGGTGTCACTCAACTTTCTTTCATAATAATGGAGGGGGTTTTCCCTATGGTTTGGACCTGCTCTAAAATAAATAACTGAGGATAAAGTAATAGACTCCATTTCATTTTAGGTCCTATTAGTTCAAAAGCCACAGTCTTTTGTGGGTGAGGAGCAAAATCCAAATGTCCAATTAATATCAGGCTCAAATTCTTATTAAGTGACCTGCAGTTCACCCTTCTGCCCTCATATTCATTTTCCATGGATAATTATTACATAAACATCCCATTTCAGCTGATCATCTTTTGACTTAAATATGATGTAGGGCTTTGGTAACTTTAGACATAAAAAGAACTCAAAAAGAAAACAAAATAAAGAACAGTTATTTTAATAACATACATTATACCGACAATGCTTCATAGAATTAAAAATTGTAATTTTTGGAAAAGGGTTAGTTTGAAATATACTGCTGAAGCAACAGGGAGGCCCCTATCTTTCAGAAGCAGCCCACTAGGAACACAGTGCAAGAGCAGACTCTGCTGAACTTAGGTATACGGCCAAGTCCCAGACACTTAGGATTAGCTCAAAGTACTTCAGCTGTGTCATAGCAAGTTCAAAACCTTCACAGAGCACCAAGACCCACTGGGAGCAATGATAAACTTAAATTTGATAGAATGGGAGGCAGAGACTAAAATGACATTGCTCAGATGGGGAACTCATTTCTTGCATCTTGTACTCCTTTTTTTTTTATCAAAAAGAAATGCCGAAGGCTTTCTGAACAACAGAAAATGTGCAATTTCTTTCACAAACATACATCTATGCTTTGTTTTCTTATTGTTGTTGACAGAACCCTTCATTATGCCCTTAAAGAATCTTTTTATGTTTATTTGTACTGTCTATACAGATTTGGGGACTTGTTTTATGAATTGCCAGAGGGTGATGTCTTTTTTTAATAAAAGTTTATTACACTTTGATTGATTTCCCTGATATTCATTGCGTGTGCCTGTGTTACAGTTACTCATTTTTGTTCTAAAATCCAAATTACTCTAACTAATGTACCAGAGGAGCACTGTAACTGTTAGAAATTGATAATGCAAAATGTTTCTCAGCTTTATTTTTCAATGCAGATGTTTCCATGGAAAAATGATTGAGGGCTACTTTGCAAGGGTCCTTATTTACTAATTCATGGAAGTTTGCAAGAATAAGTCATGAGTGTGAAGTGGCACAAATGTGAGATAGAGCCCAGCTACAAATTAACAAATCACCATGCATCTTCTGAATTGTGGTGGGGATGTTAAATGTATTCATATGCAAGCATTTACCAGCAACAAATACATATATATTTAAAATGGCGGTTTAATACATAGTGAAAAAAACTTACACTAAACCAAATATATTCACATTTTCCATAAGATAAAAGCTTATGTCGATACAGTTCCTGTGGCTCTACTGATATTTGGTAACTTGCTAAACACCGGTAATTTGAACATGATTCAGAAACACATGCCAGAATCCCTTTTTTTTTGCTTTTTCTCACTATGAAACCCACTATATTATTTGCAATCGTTCTGGATAAGATTAAAATTGCCTGAGTTTCATCACTTGGTGAGTCAATTTTTATCTCCCAACAGAGTTCCTGTCTTTAACTCAAGTAACGTTCTTTAAAAGTGGCAATGGCTTTTTAGTGGGGCAGAATGGGATGAAATTAAATGTTTCAGTGAAACCCGAGGTGTGTGTTACTCCCCAGTGTTAGTGCTGCTTCTCGTATTGCCTATAGGGACGGTTAGATTAGACAGACACACTGAGCATACTCCGTAGGGACTTTTGGGGAAGAATCATTAAAACAGCCTAGCCTTGCCTTCCATCTCTTCACCTACTCTATGTGCAACCTATTGCATCTCAATAAAGACTGCAACGACTGATTATTTTACAGCTAGTTATTCATGCCCGCTGAAGGACATAACTGAGCTGGCAGGCTTCGTCTTGAAGAGAAAGAAATTGGCAACCCTCGTTCAGCAACCTTTGGTGAACGGTGGTAAGGCGGTGTGACTTCAGCTGCTGAAAGGACAAATCTGCCTGGCCCTGCTAGCAAGAGATAGGAATTAAGCCATGAAACTAATGAACAGTAGAGGAGCTGGAAATCAAGGTTATGCTGTCCTTCGCCCGTTGAGATAGTCCTGGATTTTAATTCTCTGTCCTGCCACCTGCGCAGTCAATAACGGCCATCACACAAGGTTAAAACAGATTTCTGTACAGATGTGCTGTCCTGAAAAAGCCCCAGTGGGCCACACTGATGCCTTCCAGTAGTCAATATCAGGAGTGCTCTGGGCAGCCTAGATTTGACTTTGAGAACAGCTTTTCTTTGAGCAAGGGTCAGAACAGGTGACCTCCAGAGGTCCCTTTCAAGACAAACTACTCCACGAGTCTGTGAATCTGTCCCAGTCATCCCCCTCCAGCATTTGGCACCAAGAAATGGAAATGGTACTGTTGTACCCTGTGCTGGCCGTGTTACCATACAAGCACTCCAGCACCAGGGGCATGGGTTGAAAACTGGGGCTCCTTTTGATAAGAGCTGACTTGGGTCTGGTCTCCCTAAAAGGGAAGAAATCATGAAGAACTCCCCTGATAGCAGTAAAGTTGCCATACTACAGAAAACACGTGAGATGAGCCAGTTCAATATGGTTTCACGTAGCATTGTTTCTTTTTCTTTTAAAGGCATTTGTTTCCCTTGCTGTTATACCTCACCCCACCTTCATAAGGAAGATAATATTCAATTATACAGCATGCTATAGGTAGCATATGCCCACGCTATCGTGTGTGGGCACTCCTCTGCTTTCTGAGCATTTCCCAAGCATTCCAGAGCCTTTTTTTTTTTTTTTTTAATCTACCAGCCAGCGTTTGATACAGAATCTGGAAATTATTTTGCTGCCAAAAGTGTACAAGGGAGGTGGGAGACAATCTGTGGGCTTCTGCTAGAGCAAACACAAAGAACCATTCTCTCATCTAGTAAAACAATAAGATTAGTCCTTTTATCATTAATTTTTTTCTCTCCTTCACTGCTTTGTAAACACTGCTTGTATGACTTTGCCTCTTATCGTCTGCAAACTGAATCTGCTTTTGTTGAAGCAGTGTCAATCACAAGGGTTTTTCTGCTCATATACTTAGTGATATGACTGATTGAAAAAGAAGACAGGCTTTCATTTGGGTCTGCAATATGTGACATAGTCACTGTTGGAAACATAAGGGGGGGGAAGAAAACAAAGGGAACAATTCGGTAAAGCATAACCCAAAGTTCACTTGCTCTGTCAAGGAGATTAAGATTAAACTGAAGGAGGTCAAAGCTATTAACATTTAGACTACAGGGTATATAACAAGTTAGCATCTAGTTAGATATTGGCTTTCTAATTGGAGAGAAGCTTGTTTCTAACTTTTTATGTAAACACTAGCATTAGGAAAAGCCTGGGTGGTCTCAACAGTGTAACCCAGTGGACGTATTTGATCCACATCTCCCTGCAAAAAATGTCCTCTATGACCAAGCTCACATTTGAATTGTAAATAAGTCTCTTGATTCCTTTCTGGCAACTGTGACAGCATTTGCAAAGGGAAAACTTCACAGTGATACTTCTGGGCTTGCTTTAAATTTGTTTTCCCAAATGCCAAATTCTCCTTCACACCATACACTTCGTGACAATCTTATTTATGTTCAGCTCTTTGGACCAAGCAAGGAGATTACTGCAGCCACCAGTAAGAAGCACAGACATGACTTGTTTGTTAATTAAGTCCCATAGTAAGACTGACTCTTATACAAGTCAGTTGCTTATTTATGGAATATCCTTCACATTTTTAAGCCACAATATTCTCTGATTTTACAGTGCTCTCTTTACAGCTTCGTATTCTAAATCCAATGGCGAGTGAAGCGGGATGGGTTACCACAGGAAAATAAATTAGATAGCAGCCAGCAGGGTTAGCCTTTGGGAGGTGATTTGGTTAAGCCTTTAGCAGCACTGACCCAAACAAGTAGCACAATGACTGTGGTTTAGCATATTGCAGGCAGGCCTGGTTAATCTCTCCCTGCACTGCATTAGCATATTTTCTGAGGATGAATATGTTTTGGCTTGGTGTGTGACCAGCATAACCACCCATGTCTTACAAGAGGATGGATGAGTGCAGGAAAAGTGAGTTTGTGGCCTCCTTCCAGTACACTCTCTGATTATTCCCAGCGTGATCCACCTTTATTACAGGGCTTCATTTCTGTAACCCACCTGCTTTCCACAGGTTGTACTGGTACGGGGGGATAGGTAAACATTCACAGGAAAAGGATCATGCAATTTTGAACCGGAAATAATCCTCAGAAATTCATTTCAGCTGCTCTGATAAAATTTGAACCATAGGTTTTTCTCTCCCGCAAGAATGCAAAAGCTGGAGGGGGCTGTGTTCAGCGAGCTGTCCCACAGAAAGACTGATACTATGAACTTCTCTGATCCACTGGCAGTCTTTGTCATCTCTACTTAACGTGGTTTTTTGCACCGTCAGAGGAAGTCCTGCATCTAAAACCATGGTTTAAACGCCACCATACTGCAATGAATAAATACAGTTCCTTGCTCAAGCAGTTACAGCCCAGGGCTTCCTATAAACCTCTTTAACCCCGGAGGGCAGCCCCTCAGAGTGAAGCACTTAATACTGATATCACCTTAGCTTTTAAAACCTATTGCAATCCTTTGATATCAGGAAAGCACTGTGTGTTAAATTCTCACCCTCCCTTTGGAGCACAGCATCACCCAGTACAGCGAGGGTCATCAAAGCTTTTCCGGCCCAATTGCCTAGAAGTTACCTGTGGCTGTCTCACCGCCCTGACTCTCTCTGTCTAATCTCTCAGTCTATCAGCGGTCCATCACTCCATGCCTACTGACACAAGAACATTGCCACCATGAGAGGCATGACCAGTCTGCCCAGTTCTCATTTTGCTAGATGCTTGTGAAAGGAGGCGAGTGTCACACTACCATCTCATTACTTAATCAGAATTGCATTGTTAAGCACACTGGTCTTCTGATGATAGAAGAGATAATACACAAAATTTTCAGGGAGAAGGGTTTGCTTCAAACAGATAAATAGAAACCTGTTATTTTGGAAGGATCAGAACAGTTTATATTCAGCTTTTTGAAAGCAACAAAAATAAAACGTGGCAAAGACTGACATGTATTCATGAAACAGTTGGCACTAGCAAGTCTACATTTCTCATCAAAAAAGTAATTTCACAAATCTCTGTTTTCCAAGAGATGCTTTTGCTTGAATATTTAGAGGCGACAGAAAAATATCATTTTATTGTTATTAATTATAGTGATAGTCCTAAAGCAAAAAGTTCATTTTATGAATAGCAGAGGGTTTCAATGAGAAATGCAATACACTTCTGACAATGTAAATTGACTAATTCTGCTGAACGTTGATCTAATTTGAAAGATGGAATCATAACTGCACAAAAAAAATAGGGTTTCAAATTAAAAAATACACAAGTGTATTGTAAGTGTTTAACATCAACAAACCAAAGATGAACAGAATCATAAATGAGATGGCTGCAAAGTGCTCTAAAACATCCCTAACAGGAAAAAAACATGAAGAAGAACATAGTCAAAATGAGATCATCTTCCCCAGCTCAGGGCACAAAGTTGGTTGTCATTTCTAACTTTGTCCATTGACAATTACAATAGGGAGTCACATCCAAGATCCACTGAAATTAGCAGTGTCTCCCACTCAAGAGCCAGTTTCCTAGTTTCTAGGGTACGTGCTGTACTGAAGCCTGACTCTGATCCACTTTACCATCTGGCAATCTATTGAGGAAGGCATCAAGAAAAATATAAAAAGCTGAGACAGGCACTATGCCCGTCTTAGAATGTCAGTTGGGGTGGAGCTGTTAAACATATTCCACTTCTAATTCATCCCTCTTCCTTGCAAAGGACCCTCTGGGAAGACAGTTCTGTCCTTTCTAAATTCTGTTACGTCATCAAAATAAGGTAAAAGAAATAAGACAAAACTAGGAAATAGACTCAAAGATGTAAGTAATTCTTAATCTGTAGATTCGTGTGTTACAAAAGAGGCACAAAAAGTTATTCTTTTTTTCTGTTATTACTGCCTTCTGCAAGCAATTACCAAAAGAAGAGGAAAACTATCTCCTTAAGTAAGCATCCGTAAAACAAGAAGAAAAATAAACCATGCAATGTCAGCACTTCAATCTGAATAGCATGGTTTGGAGTTTTCATGCCACCAAATTAATATATCCTTGGAATATGCCATAAATGATATACTCCTTGAAAAGTGCTGCATCCAACACTTTTGGAATGCTGTATTGCATTATTTTATCCTTATAGATGAAAATAAAATATCATAGAACTAGACTAAAGAAAACAGCAGTAGCTTAGATAAAAGTGATCATGATTTGCTTCTGTTTGTTATATATAATCAGAATTAAGTCCAGACCAGTAATATGTATACTTGATGGATTGGAAGAGCCAATTTTGCAAAGCTGAAAATAATTATGAGCTAAATCAGTTGGGAGAAAGAAATTAGACAGGAAATGTGGATAATAACTGGAAAGCGTTTAAAAACATTTTACCAGAGGTTTAAAAAGAAATAATGAAGGCTGGGCTAGTCTAAATGTTGACTTGCATGGAAGTGAAAACAACTGTGTAAATCAAAATAATTGTGCAAGAAAAAGGCATTTATTAGAAGTCATGAGTATTAGACAGAAGATAAGAACGACAGAAAATTGATAAGGATGGAAGCAAGAAGTAAGCTTTTTCATCAGAGTTAAGGATAACAAGATTTTTGGTCTTGACTACACAGAAGTGTAGCCATGTCAGTAATATATGCAAAAATCTGTATGTTTTGTGAATAAATCTGGACTCTGTTTGAAGAAAAATCAGACAAAATCAGTTCTGTCACAAGACGACAACGCAATGTTGTTCATTCCAGCAGTAAATCAGGAGAATGTTAAATAACAAATTAAATCAACAGGCCTGCATGATTTGCAACCAAGAGCTTTAATAAAGCTGGCTGAAGAAACTTCAAAACCACGAATATTCCTTTTTGGTAAGTCTGAGAAAACTGGAGAAGTTCCAACGGACAGCAGGAAAAAAAAAAAAAGCCAACATCACACCAACTTTTTCTGTTTTTTTTAAGTTATGTGTGCAACCCAGGCAATTACAGCCCTTTCAGCCTGAGTTGAAAGGATAAAATAACGTAAAAGCTGATGGAGGACTAATTTAAGAAAGAACTAGAGGTGTGTAATGCAATTAACACTAAGCAAAATGGTTTAACGGAAACAAGAAGTTCTTGTGAGCCTTCCTGAAAAACTCAAGAGTTTTCACTGTCCTCAGGAAACAAAGGCAAATGTGGCCAGGCATGTATAAGACAAGATGGGTCAGCAGACTACGGTCCTTCCAAGTCTGCAAAGAGCCGTGTGGACAAAAGTAAGAAAACAGCACTGCCATCACAAAGATTCAGTGTTTGGAAGAGCCCATACAGATGTGAATAACCCTCCTGCAGAATAAAGCACCTTCAAAAAGTGGATCCCACATATTTTGTAGCAACACTTTTTAGGTCCCTTAAAGCTGACAGAATGTCTTTTTGTTACCCTGATTCTTAATTTCAAATTTCCTTTTTCCATAGATGCTTAAACAAGGTTTACCTGGCAGAGAATAAAGGCTTTAGTAAGCCTGGTACTCCGCTCACAGAGGAACTTTCAGCACAGAGAGGTTTTCTGTATTAATACAATTTCTGAAAGGCTAAACTAACTCCTAACCAGGTAACCCAACTAATAATTGGGACAACTTGCTAACTGGTTAGGGTTAACTATGTGTAACATTGCCATTGATTTATGACTGTCAGGTTCACAGGTTACTTGGATTGTTCAATTTAGCACTTTTCCCCAGCTTTCAATTGAACATTTTGAATCAGGTGTTCAATGGATTGATCGATACTAAGTACAATAGGTCTCTGTACCGCTCCATAAACAAAGTTGATTTTTATAGCCTTGGGGTGATTTAAACCTTTAACACTTTAAACCATTCTGCAGCCCTCTTGCCATGTAACCATATGCTTCTCTTCACTTCCCTTAATTCACATCAGATTGTGCCTCAGCATCATGCAGGGCAAGGAAACCTGCTGTGTGCCTGGAGGGCCTGATCCCGCAAATGTCTATGCACAGCACTGCATGCAGGTAAATAACTCCTTTGATCCCAGTGAGGCTATTCACATATACAACCCTTTTAAGGTGAATTACTTGTATGGGAAGGACTGACATTTGAATATTGAGCTCTGTGGTTAGGGACAGCTTTCCTAGAACTCAGAGGCCATAAGGAGAGGCAGGTCTCATTTGCTCAGTGTGACTTGCATATTTTTTCCCCATGTCAGATTCCCCATTCCCGATGAAAATAGGCTCATATATCCACTTTTTCAGCCTGTCCCCCACCTCATGGCTGCACATATAAGATGCAGGTGGGTGGGGGGTTGCTCATGCCCACCTGCCAGCTGAATTTGGTGTCTGGTTCAGGGAGGAGAAGAATCTCAGGAGAGGAGTGAAACACAGACGCAATCCTGAGGGCTCCTCAGTCTGTAGAGCCCTGCTGGATGGCCAACTCTCGTTCTGCACCACAGCGTTTGAGTGAAACCACCAGCCACATCATCCCCACTGCATGATCTGGCACAGTGCTTCCTTACAAATTAGCAAAGATGGTACTTTAAAAGATCTGGAGAACGAAAACCTCAAATCAGGTTTTGGGAAGGGCCTCATTCTCACTGTTGCTTGGAGCAGAGATGGTAGAGCAAGGAAATCCCAGCTCTTCTCTTCTGAAACCAGAGTTATTCTCATGCAGGGGGTGAAAAGGAAAGGGGTACCCTCACTTTCTGTCCTCAGTACCATGTCACTGACCTCCCGTTCACACATACACACCCATCACGTCGTTCTTGAGTGAGAGCTGCTGGTTTGGCTGACCTTCGCTGGAGATTTCTCTAGAACGGAGAGGGTATGTCTGACTAAATACCCCTCAGGCATGTGAAAAGCTTGTAGGGATAACTGATGCAGTCAACACATGGAAGAGTTTACTGTCTTACCCCGAGGTAAGAAGCAGATCCTCCTTAAGCACTTAAATAACTACAAATGTTTTCAACTTGGTTTTGGTATAAAATAATAATAAAAATAACCAGTCGTTTCTTCAAAAATAGCAGGAAAAGAAGGGAAAGGGTAGCTCTCTCAGCCATCACCACAATCCAGCTTTTATCTCACACACTAAAAAGGCATAGAAAATGTGAAGCAGTTGCAAATGTCTTAAAGAGCAAGTTAAATGATTACCATAGGCTGGGATCTTTTAATATCTGTTGAGCTGACTGTCACAGACTACACACATTTATGCATTTAACGCAGCTTTAAATAGTATACATAAATGCATGTCGTTGAGCAGTGACAGGAGAATCAGGCAAGTATTTTTACTTGTAAAAATATCCTCCTTCTGTGTTCCCATTCTACCTTGAAAAAGTGCCATATTCAGCATCCCAGGCCCTAGGCCTTGAGCATCTTCCTTCAGCATTGGTGCCTCTGGATCAGCCTTTCCAAGCAATGGAGAAGCATTTGAGAACAGGTCGAGATTTTGTCTGGCCTCAGAGGCTGTATTTTGAAGAAGTGACTTTCTTATGTTCTTACACCATCAAAACCTGTGAAAAGGAAATGAATCATGTTTTGATTTCTGCAAGAAGCTGGGGATTATGCAGATTATTTCCTGATACATTGTAAGGAGAAATGCTTACTTTCATAAATAATGTCTTTATCTAAAACTGTAGCCAAATACAAGGGTCCCATCTCTTCGCCATCAGATCCGGAGACTGCTATAATTTAACAAACTGAAAATGAAAAAGAAACTTCTCTTATGAAGCTACCCTCATAAAATAATATCTTGTTATGAGAAGTTGCTGTAACACAGCCGTGGTATTAATAGCAGAACTGTGTGTGTCTGGAATAAGATTTTACCTGAAATGTTATTCAGTAAATGAAAAGAATCATTAAAATATATTACAAGCTATTACTAGAACAATCCCTCCAAGTAATTTTTATACTGCTATCTTCTTCTTTTACAAACTCATTGCAAATTTTGAGGGAAAGGGGCCAGACACTCAGGAAACTGGTTAGTATCATGAGGAAAGACAATATTTTGCTAATGACTTAAAGGCCCATACAACTGAGACCAACGAGCTGGGTGAGGTCCAGTGTAGCCCCTCAGGTACTGTAAAACTGGACACCTGGGTCACAGAATCAGAGAATGATCAGGGTTGGAAGGGACCTCTGGAGATCATCTAGTCCAACCCCCCCTGCCATAGCAGGGTCACCTGCAGCAGGTTGCACAGGACAGCATCCAGGTGAGTTTTGAATGTCTCCACTGTGGGAGACTCCACAGCCTCTCTGGGCAGCCTGTTCCAGTGCTCTGCCACCCTCAAAGTAAAGAAGTTCCTCTTCATGTTAAGATGGAACTTATTATATTCAAGTTTGTGCCTGTTCCTTCTTGTCCTATCACTGGGCACCACTGAAAAAAAGACTGTTCCCATCCCCCTGGCATCCTCCCTTTAAGTATTTACAAGCATTAATAAGATCCCCCCCTCCGTTTTCTTTTCTTTAGACTAAAAAGACCCAAGTCCCTCAGTCTTTCCTCATAAGAGAGCTGTTTCAATCCACTAATCATCTTTGTAGCCCTTTGCTGTACCCTCTTCAGCAGTTCCCTGTCCTTCTTGAACCGGGGAGCCCAGAACTGGACACAATACTCCAGGTGCGGCCTCACCAGGGCAGAGTAGAGGGGAAGGATGACCTCCCTCGGCTACACTCTTCTTGATGCAGCCCAGGATGCCATTGGCCTTCTTGGCCACCAGGGCACATTGCTGGCTCATGGTCATCCTTTTGTCCACCAGAACTCCCGGGTTCCTTTCCACAGAGCTGCTCTCCAGGAGGTCAGCCCCCTGCAGAACTGCAGGTCGCAATGGATCTTCTCACAGCGACAGCGATGTTCACTTTACTCTGACAGAAAAGGAGAGATTAGCTGATGACGGCATAGCCATTTTATCATTGCCAGTGTCCCTGTCTTAACTTGCTTGGAGCAAGTTAGGATGGTCCTTCTAGAGCTACACTTACACAGGTGCCGCATTTGTATAGTGTTTAGCACAATGGGCTCCTCTTCGACTCTTGGAGATCAAAGACACTACAATTCTGCTACTAATGATGATGATCATGCATATGTTGCTTTTCACTCAGGAAAAGGTTGCTAGATTGTCGCTAAGAGAAGTAACAGATGGAAAAAGAGACAGAGAAATTTTTCCATTCTCTGATTTGAATACCCGTCCTACACAAAGTTGTCTACAGGATCTCCACTCATATTTCTGCTAACCAACCCATAGACAAAGGTGATGTATAATTAGAGCCACTGGCATTTTAGTTATTTTCTAGCACAGGATTTAGCTGAAAACACTCATGCTTATTTTTCATTGCTTAGAATACTGCAGTGTTTGAACAGAAATTTTAAAAACAAAATTTCTGGAATAAAATATTATAGGTAAATCTTTTTTCATATTAAAGTACAGAGAGCTGCAGATGTAAATTTTTTATAACCAATTTGCACCATTTGCAAATCCTTTTCTTGATCAAAATTAGAATAAAGAGCAATATGTAGTAATTTAAACATTCACAGACTGGGCCCTTTTAAAGCTTTTGTACACAACAACTTCAGACTCTCAACTTCTTATGGTTGTTCATGAAGTTCATGAAGTTCATTTTTCATTGTTCAGCCATGTCCCTAAAAAAAACCCAAAACCATTAACTAAATGTTAGGCCAGCCTGTGTCCAGACGGTGATTGTGAAGTTCTGCAACAGTGCTCTTTTTGAAACTCTTCATTATTAAGGCACCGCTGATAAAAAGTAACTGTCCTGCAATATCTCAAATCTACTGACGTCTGTTATAAATTTCCCCTTTCTGCACTGGAACGAAAGACTCAGCGCTGCACTTCAAGGAACTGAATTCCATAGCCAGGCAGCTTAATTTGCCAATTCACTTGATCCATAAAACATAGTCTACACACATGGACTGTATTATAGGCATTTCAAAGGTGAATGAAAAAGCAGTCTAGTGAATAAGGAACATAGGATGAAGCCGTGTCCTGCAAAGCTTTTTCTAAACAAGTATCAAATCTTAAAATTAACCCACCACTGTACTAAATGGTCTCGGTCAGATACAAAATGACCCATATTCAGGCCTAAGCAAGGCCAGCTCTGTTGAAACTCAGTGTAACAGAAATGCCTCTGCTCCAGAAAAAGCAGTAGCTTGTGAAATGAAATGAAACATTAGCACTTAGACATAGACAAAACAGCCTGGAATGAAAACCTGCTTTAAGTTCATGGCAGCTTCATACAGAAAACATACAGAAAATTCAAGAGCCTGTTTTAATCACTCACCAGAAAGCTAAAAGATCAGAGAAGCTCGCTTTATAACGGCATTTTCTGCCATTCCAAAAAAAAAAAAAAGAAGCTGAAGAAAAAAATTCAAGACATTCGGTTAGAAAAGTCAACAGCAACTCAGAATTAAGATGAAGAAATATGAAGATACATAGTACTGCTTTATGAACAGCATTGAAATGGTTTGAGGAAAGAAGGTGTTGCTAAGAAGACTGTACCTGCTGGTAAACTGTTCGAGATCGTCTGTAGAGCACTGGTGATACACAAGAGCAACACACTTGCTGAACCCTGGTCAGCCCTTTATTAAGAGGAGGACTGTTTTGAGAACTGTAGAGAAATGAATTGGTTCAGTTTCTGGTAAGAATACCTCAATCCTTGTTTCCCACATGCATTGCGTCCTGCAATGGAAATGTTACCTTTTCACGTACACGGTGCAGAGAGCTCGAGGACGGCAATGAACATCAAGCCAACGTTTCTCTCAGTGGTCGGTTTTCCAAATGTGGACAGGCAACCATATGCACACGCACTAATCAAGTCTCCCTCTTTCCACAGGAGGCTGCTTAGAGAAATAGATGGTAGTAGGATTCATGCTATGTTGCTTAGGGAATAGGGAACAGATGGAGAAAACTTAATTCCCAGGGTCTATGGCTGCTAGGGGATTCCCCCATGCCACTTAAGTCTTTGAAATAAGGGAAGAAAGTTTCCCAAACCACAGAAGGCAAAATTTTGCTCCCTACTAACTTTTCTATTTATTTAAAAAAACCTCTTTCAGCAGAGAAAATATTTCTCTGCAGCAGATATAACAACAGCCCCAGATCTGCAGAGCAATCCCATGGTGTACGCCGTGGTTGTCCTGCCAATTTCCTTTTTAGCTAAATCACAAAATGATGGGATGCCAGCCACGAGAGAGCATATTATTCTGATGTTTGGCACTTACGTGTGGAGAATATTAAGTGATCCCTTTTATTGATTAATTGCACCTTTTAATGCCATGAGGGAAAGGGTTAGGTTATAGATTCCTGCTGAATGGGACAGGCAAGTGGCACACAGGGCTTATAAATCACCCAGCTCGCAGGGGCTTCAGCAGCTGTGCCACTGTAGAGATGGGGAGCCCAGTAGAAGTTAATTGTGATGTTGTTAGTCGCGTGAACAGAAACACATAGACAGTGTTTCTTTGAATAAAACAATAGTATTTTGACCATGGTAAATACAGTTATTTATTGATGACAGTTGACTGCTGGATTGAAGCATCACACTTGAACCCTGAAAGCCAACAGGACACAGTAAGATAGCTGACGGGTCACCAACATGAATACCTCAGACAACTGTGGCTGCCCTGAGGCTGATGGGGTGATGTCTAGGGACACAGCAGTCCACTCTGACTAATCTCCCGCCAGGCAGGGCTGCTGCACATGTCAGTGTGAGTAACTGCAAATGCAAGTCTTGTGGGTGCAACCTGGAGAGGTTTGAACACGAGTCAACAGATACCAAAGTCTTATTTTTAAAGCCACAGGTCCTGCTTTCCTTCTCTCTTCTGCCTTCTAATTTCCAGTGGATCACTAAG
The DNA here is from genome assembly GCA_008711295.1 of Anarhynchus alexandrinus. NCBI lineage: Eukaryota > Metazoa > Chordata > Aves > Charadriiformes > Charadriidae > Anarhynchus > Anarhynchus alexandrinus. The sequence goes on from VUYV01000073.1 coordinate 557,687, forward strand.
AGAACAAATGAAGATAATGTTTAAACTGTGATTTAAGCCATGGCAGAAGAAAAAGTGACCAAAGCAGTGCTGGGGGCCTTTTGGCTAACAGAGCAGTTAGCTGGTCTTTTGTTGACTCAGCTTAAAAGAGTAAAAAATATTTGTGTTTATTTTAGGAAAACATCAAAGCCGCATCCTTCCAATCCCGACTGTAGCCTACAGTGATTACTGCAACAGCAGCTCTTCTTTGATCTAGCTGAGCCAGTAACACTGGAGCCAATAACACTTATTCCTTGAAACAGGAGTTTATCTTCTCTGGTCTTTCCTCCTCCATCCTACCCTGTGACAGAGCAGAAGGCAGTTGCTTCCCTTGAACCTAAAGTTCTTGCAAAGACTCATTTATTTCCAAGTTCCAGGTCCCACTGCGGAGCTGGAAGGGCATGGGAGGGGATTTAATTGTATTATAAAAACCCCTGCAGGTGGAGGAGATTTATGTAGCATTAAGATATAATTTCTCCTCTATCTTTTGACCAACATCTTCTCACTTCACCTACTCCAGCCCCTCAGAAACTGGCCAGCCTCACTGAAGAGGGATGGTTGCAGGCTGCATCAGACCAAGGACGTGAAGAGTCACAGCCCCTTCCTGAGAAGGTGCCTCCAGGCGCTCCCTTCATTTCCAGCGAAATCTCACCCTACACAGGGCCTCCTCGCCTACGTGCCTCATTCACTGCCTAAAACAAGTGGTGGTTTTCACCAAAAACAGTGCAAACCCCAACTCGTGGCATAATGTTTTCCTGCTGCAGGTGGGGAAAGCACTGACACACATCCCATGGGCACGAGGTCCTACACTCATGCCTTTCACCAACCGCTGCGTCCTGAACCCACAGAGGGGTGGACAAGTGGCACAGCGCAGGGGGCACGCAGCTCCCCTCCCCCCCCCGACCCCGCACTGGGCAGCGAAGGTCAGGGACTGAGAGCTGGCCCTTTTAGGGAGAATTTGAGCAAAAACAGACAGGCAAACATTTCATGAAAGGAGACATGCAGCATTTAACCTTATGGCTGCCTCCACGCACAGAGAATATTTATCAGGTTGTCCCTTCTCTGGCACAGCCTGGCACGCAGGTGTCCCCAGGGGATGTCCAGCAGGATAGGACGGTCCAGGCTCAGAGAGAAAGGGTCTGCAGGGACAAGGGGGATGGCGAGAGGTGAGAGCCATTTGGTTCCTTCTCTTACCTGCTGGCTGACTGCGTAGGAAAATTAACCTGCACCAGAAACAGGTGCATGAAAAAGGAGAAGTGTAAATTACCTCTTCATTTCACAAATGAGGAGGGAGACACAAGACAAACTATGCCGCTCTCAGGTCCAATTCCTTCCTTGTATACTTCCTGGGGCAATGCAGTTATGTGCCTGCCTAATAGCTCGGTCTAGCTCCAGGTAAGCAGTCATTAGTTTTCTTAGGAAATGCTCTAGCAGTAAGATAAAAAAAGTGGGTAAAATTATTCAGTCATTAGTACTGAAGTATATATATAGAGAGATGTATATATGTACACATGTAAATATATGTACAAGGGTACACGTACTCAGACATACACACAGCTTCATAAAAATTGATAGATCTGGTGCCACTTTCTGTAGGGGGTGGAATAGAAAGAAAGAAAAGGTGGGGGGAGTATATGAATTTATTAAGCTCAGACATAATTGCCATGAGTAAATGTTAATGTATAGGGATGAACTTTTTTTTTTACTTTATACATATTAATAGGCTCTCTTTTTGAGAAAGAATGACATCAGACATTGATAAATTTGACAGAGGTGAAAGGAAAAAATGGTCGCACTATTAGGAACACTCCTGAGGTGGTGTTGAACGGTGTCTTTGATACATCAGCCTTCAGTCTCTGAGCATATTCGTATTAACTCACGTGTACGCCCAGAATTCAAATGAGCTGCTTCTTTAGATGCTGACTTTCAGCAGCAGTCCCACCAGACGGGCTGGAATCAAGCTCACAGTTTCAGAGTGTGGTACGCTATAATTTTCACAGTACAGTCTGTGCCTACTGGCTCTCTCAGAAGATTAGAGAAAGAGGCAGCATATAGCAGATCGTTAAAGGTCCACACAAGGCTGAAGGGTGAAGAAAAAAAAATCTTCAATGAACACACTGCTCCAAGTACAGAAATTCTTCTACGCCACAAAATCGGTGCAAGGCTGTGTATTTAATATTGCTGGAAACAAAGAGATGACAAATTGCTTGGAATGGATTCACTTAAAGGCAAGCAAGGGCTAACCATTGCTGTCTGAACACCTCAGTGATGTCTGCGTGCTGGTGCATCGCCACAACATGGGTGCTCTTTGTAACCCTTCAAGAAACCACTGTGAAAACAGTGCTACACACCTGCAATGTATGTATTTGTCTGGAAACATCATATGAGTACAGTAACTGTCCATGAATCTTCCAGTAAAGCCGGCATACCCAGGTGCATCGCATGGCTTAGGATTCACAGTGAGCCTGGAAATAAATAAAAAGCTGAAGTCATGCATCTTTTTCTCATTAGCCCGTTGCTTTTAAGAACTAGACATGGGGAGGCTGGGTTCTTAAGATGCGAGTTAATACTACTGACGCACGTTTCTGGGCAGCTTCAATCCAAAAAAAAGCCAACACAGAGAGGAAAAGATTTGGGAAGTGGAAAAGGAGGCAGCCATGGAAAATGAATGCATAAAGAGAAGAAACAGAGATGAGTAAAATGTGTATTAGATAACAAGGGTCTGTCTATAAGGGAAGGAAAGAAAACACAGAATGGAAAAAATGGAAGATAATAAGAAATTTTTAAATAACTGGATGCCATAAAGGAATATATCATATAAAGGATTATACTTCAGCCTATTAGAAATTTTTATTTTGCAATCTGGTTTTATAGAAATTTGAGTTATTCAGTGAGATTTCTGTAATAATGTCTCCTTTCAACAGACAACAGCAAAAGCAAAATTCTTTAACAAAAAATCAGTAATTCAATAACCTTTTTCCCCTCCCTTGTCTAATCAGTGTGCAAGCACTCTCTTTGTAGACACTCAGATACAGAAATAAGATAGAAATATCCACCTTTCCGTTCATTGCATAAGAAAACATAATCAGTTTCTTATTCATTTTTTTAGCTGGTTTCATAAAAAAAGTTAAAAATATTTGGGTTTTTTTCTTTTACAAATGACAAAGTCTCCTTTTGGTAAGCAAATGTAGGGCATCATCTATATTTTTACATAAATTTTTTTTCAGATGTCAGTCATAAGACTGCTGGCAAACTAATTTGCATGTATAGCCAAGATGATGAGTGCTAGTAACAAACATTAGCTCTTATTTGCAAAAAAACCCAAGCATTTCAGTCCTCTCAAGACAAACAGTTTTTACCAGATCTATTGTATATTTGAATCTCTCAATGCCCACCATCACAGCATGCCTAGCAGTTAAAGATAATTAAAGTGATAATACTCTTGTTAACTGTGGGGATATTGCGCCTACCATCAGACTGCTTAGAATAACTAAAACAAACTGGCAGAAGGGTTGAGCAGACTGCGTGTTCCTGCCGGCTAAGAGGAGCCTCACAGCCTCGTCCTGTCATCAGTGAAATAAAGCAAGAGTCCTCTTATTTTATAGAGCAGAGGCCACAGACTAACAGACCAAGCATTTTACTGATCGCTTTCTTCTTCTTCGTAATCAGATGGACCAACTTCCCTCTTTTTCTCCCCTGTCTGAAGTAGCTCCCTTTCCAATAATGTTCCTCTTTCGGGAAAGTACTCCAACCACTCACTTGTCCTCCAAATAGCTATTAAGCACTTAACACATCTTTTACCTTCTCTTAAAGCAACGAAGTGTCTGGAGGCCTATTCAAGATGGAACCTGAGTTTTCCCTCACCCTATGTTTTCAGCATCATCAACATCAGCGTTTTCAGCGAACAGCCCTGTCTAAAGAGCAGATTGCTTCTGAACGACAGAAATTATTAAATACCACGTTGCTGGATATTTTCAAAAATCACAGATAAGCAGAAAGGAAATCATTTAAGAGCTCCTCTTTCTAAAAAAAAAAAAAATGCACTTACTGTAACAGACAGAGGTGTTTTATTTAACTAGCAATGACCACTTTTATTCTGAGCTGGCAATAATCTGCAACAACAAATATGTCCAAGCATTTTACTCATCCGTGGATACTCACTTTCCTCCTCCTGCAGATATCCATTCTTTATACGTGTCCAGTGGCTAAAAGCCAAGAAACTCATTTTACGCTTGATAATTTGTCGCTAATCAGTGCTAATCTGTTTGGGAAAACATCTATAGCTCAAGCACAAAGAGAATCGGATCGGTTCAGCTGCATTGGTGGTGACTGTCCATTGCTGAGCGCGGCACCGTGAGCTCCTCCACAGGACCCACCTGGATGTTCACTCATCAGCTGCAAGTGGCTTTGCACCAAGAATTGACAAGACGTTGGTGCTTTTTGAGACCCGGACGTTTAAAATAAAAGTGAGAAATTAATGCTGGTGCTATTTGCACCAATTTCACTATTCACAATCTCTCAGAACAGTAGTCACTACTAGTACAGATTTACCACTGCAAAGCTTGTGGGAGGCTGGTTTGCTCCGACCGAGACCCACTCAACTAAAAAAAAATAATTGTGAGAGCTTTGTAAGGGAGGTACACATCATGCCAGGTTTGCTTTGAATCTACAGCACTTGAATTTCCATTGGGCAGATATCCATCACCCCAGTGTTTTATAGGGGCAATGATTAAGAGCAAAATTCATATACTGCAGTCCACAAACACAGCCCTGGAAAATGCAGCTTCCCCATAAAAATAACTGTAGACTGGGGAGGGAATGAAGGCAAATACCCCAAACTCAGTGAAATTGAACACTGCATGGCCTTCAAACCCTGGGAAGGCACTCAGACAACAAATATTGATTTTACTTCATGCAAAATAAGGTTTATGCTATTGCTGCAAAATTCCTCTTCTGACATTTTCCTGCAGGCTTTGAGCCGTGTGCTTCTGCGTAACAGAGCAAAGGCGCAATTAAGCTCCTCTGTGAGCCCATGGTCTGCCCGTGCCGGCGCTCTCCCGAGCAGAGGCAGCGCAGCGAGGGGAGCCGAGGCACACGCAGGCTGCGGGCGCTCCTGCATCCCGCCCTTGAACCGAGGGCTCGATTCGGAGTCGGGGTGGCTGAGGCACGTCTCAGCTCAGCTTGACGGATCCGTAGGGTGGTTATTCAAATGAGATGTTGTCCCGGTCTCGCCTGGAACGTCTGCTTGACAGCATTTCCCACCCACCTCTATTTTACTTTTTTTTTTTTTATCCATTAAAAATAAGACAGCATAAGCCTCTGAGAAATCTGTCTGTAAAATAAAGGTCTGCATTAAAGCCAGGTACGAAAAGCTATCTTTCTGACAAGCAGTCATTATTTGGAGGTGCATCTATCTCTCAAGGAATCGGTTACGTGCCAGAAACCGAGAAAAAATCCCATACAAACAGCAACATTAGGGGAATCTTAAGGTTGAAATTTAAGCACTAAAAAGACAGAATGCACCTCAGGAAAAGCTAGATTAGCTACCTTATCTCTGCCTGCAAGCATACATACAATATTACAGCCCTTAATTAAACAGACATGTTTTCTCTCTGACAGAATGTATCAGATGGTCTTCTAGAATTTCTGTGTTTAGCATATATTAACAATTTGTCTCTTCACTGTGTGTCCATCATTTAATTAGCATAAAAGCCCCCTAGCCCTCTGTTTGCTTGGTCATCTTTATAGTACCTCCTCTTATCTCAAAGGTACTTATTTTAATAATTTCATCAGTACAGATGTACAATGCAGTCAACAAGACATTTTTCCCGTTAAAGACAGATGTACTTCTTAAAAAAAATTCATTACTTATTACCTCATAAGCTGTTTTTCAGACAAATAAACTCACAATTCCATTACCAGTATCTTTTAATGATGTTTCTGTTTCAGATTGCTTTATCGTTGGAATCTAATCCAAATTTCACTGAACTTTCCCATTAATTTCAGAGATCTGAAGGCTCTGTTCTTCATTTTCCAAGCAGCTGCCCTCACTGCACATCTCAGGAAAATCTGTATACTATTTATCCAATGAGACATTTTAAAATAAAAAGGAAAATATTTCTTTAACATCAAAATGCCTCTCTAATGAGCAAAACATCCTGCAGAGGTTTTTCACTAGTTAGCTGAGAGTATGCCCTAGAACACAGTAAGTGAAAGAAACTTGCACATTGAATAATAAATGGGAGCAGAGTGTTTTCAGAAATTATTTTAGAGCACAGCACAAATGAGTTTCATATGCAGACTTGCAAAATCATCATACTGGGCAAATTTGAAATCTCTTTCAAAATGCTAATGTTAAGACTGAGAAGAGATAGTATTACAATAAAGTGTTAGAAAAATAAGGTGGTCTCTGGATCACTAGGATGGGCACCACCTATCCCGCACTCCTAAACACGATTGTAGACCTTTGAGAATTTCCTGCTGAGGGAAGCTGTCTGCAGAGAAGAGACATAGCTCTGAAAAGTAGAGACTGTGTAGAGTGACCCTTCCTCTGTAATACTCAGCATAATTCTTGGTGTGGGAACCCTGGACTTCACACAGCAAAGGACTTAGGTCCTTGTGGACCTTCCAAAAATCCTATCCTATTTTATTAAGTCCTTGATCTTGTGAATTTTTCAACCACAAATCTCTCCAATCATGTCCAGCTTTGTTAAATCGATTGGTGTAAGCTATGAGCATGTATGAAAGTTAGCCAAATCAAAGTGGGATGTTCCTGTGATAAAAGCAGTAATGAGATAATACCAAAGTGGAATACTCCATTTAGGCATGAAGCAGGAACCCCAATATATCTTCATTCCATGTTCCTCCTTAATGGTTATAACATGAGCTATAAAATTTCACTACCAGTATCATGATCCATTTTTGAAAAAAAAATTTGAAAAAATTGGAAAGGATACTTGAGAACTTTGCCATGTTAAAAATTCACCTCTATCTTGCCTCTTGATTTTCTCTTCTCTTTTTTCTCCAAACTTCACATTTCTGTTTTGTTTTGTTGTTGAGTAAGTACATCACGTGTTTTCAATGATATTTTAGAAAGAATAAATGGGAGATTTAAAAAATAAAGTACTTCAAGCATTAATTGTGGTTAGTATGTTGTATTAAGTCAGGATTACTGAGTACTAGGCCCTCAATGTACTGAAATTCATACTAAGAGAAAGGAAAAGTTACCCTGAGGGCACCTCAGGAGGTGGGATATTCATGCTTATTAAAATATTAAAAATAGTAAAATATTAATTATCTATAATTAATCTATTTTTTTCTACAGGGGGGACTGATGATTGACCCTCTGGAAATTAGAAATTGAGAAGACCTATTACACAACTGATTTTCTTTCCTTGTCGCCACAAACTTGTTCCCTGTATTTGCTTCTTTAATAATTTATTCAGCAATTTATTTTTAAAAAAAACCTTGTCATTCTTTCCTGTCTTTTCACAAAAGAATGAAAAGATTTAAACAAGAGAAAAAATGAGATACTGTATGTCTGTCTTATCAATATCAGAAACTCATCCTAATAAGGATTACTCCTGCACTGACTCCACAGCTTTTCCTGTTTCCATAAAACTATTTGCAAATTGCATATATTTCCATATTTGATCTGCATTAATATTAAAATCCTCCTGAAGTTTCTGGAAAGATTTACATGTTTTATCATCAGATAAATCCTTTATTATCTCGTACTGAAAGTTCATTCTTCTTTAAAACGCAATAAATATTTAATTTGAACAAATAAAGCAAGAGCAATGAAGGAAAAGAGGTGCCCCATGGAAAGAAAAACCTGGAGATTGAATTCACAATCAAATTTGCTGTCTGCGTAAAAATTTCCAGAGACAGCACCAAATAGAAAAAAAGTAGCAAATACCAAATCTCATATGTAGAAGGCAGAAAAGATACCAGGTTATTATCCTCAAGCATTACATTACCCATGCAGTGCTATATTGGATGGACGAGTAGCAGAAGAGATGGGATATTGCTGTGGCTGCTTGAGACAGAATGCAAGAGGCAGGTGGACAGCACGATGGGATCGAACAGACAGCAAAATCACCGGTAACACTGGCAATAAGAACTGATAAGCGAAACTCAGAATGTTTTGGATTTTGTTTCCCAGGATCTGTAAGGTGTTGAAAGGTTTTATTTACTTATGGTAAATTCTTTGGAGTTTTTAGTCTCGCAAGACGTTGCTCAGCAGATCAGAGATTCTTCAAGACCATCATATCTTGTGTTGCTTCAGCACTTCTCATCGCATCTGCTTCCCAAAAAGCGTTCATGGGCAGGGGGTTGCATGGAGGGAGGCGTTAATAACAGAACAGAAGGGAAGAGGGAAGGAATAAGAAGCTTTTCTCCCAGTTATTGTGCAAACATCCTATCAGAAGAGTGGGAAAAGAGTTTCAATAGATTCAAAGGGAAATAACGTTAAAAGTGGTTGGGTTTGTGTCTGAGGCAAATTTCATTGTCTTTAAACATAGCCTAGATCTAAACTACTAGATCACCCAGATTATACACTGCAAATGCTGTTGGTCTCACTCCTGATCCTCTTGAGCGGTTTACTCCTTCAGTAAAAAAGAAATTTCATCTTTATGTTATTGGTTTATCTCTCTTTTCCTCTCTGCTGTATCTTGCGATCCCCATCTCTGCACCATCTGTCAGTGAGACAGGCCGGGGAAATACAGAACCACTGGTACTTACAACATTTGAAACTCCTGGATAAATCATGAGAGAACATGCTATAGGGAACAATTTTGCAGCAACAAGGAAATAAAATCAATTTTATAATAGGTCTTCTTAAATTCTAATTTCCATAGGGTCAATCCTCAGTCATGCCCATAGAAAACTCTACCCGAGAGGGAGGGAAAGAGAAAAATTGGCTGAGGTCCCCCTCTGAGAACATTTGACTTCTTCCTCAGAGGTAAGGGAATTTGCTCCCTATGCTCCACGGAGCAATGGTGGGGGAATTAGTCTCCAACTCCATTAAATTTTCCCAGAGCCACAGGGGACTATGCAATCTCTAGCTCTTTTCTAAATGATAGTTTGCTCAAAAGGCCTCCTGCTACACTTGAAATATAGGACAGGTGTTGCCACTTTAGCTACAGACCCACGCAGAGAACCTGGGGACAGAGGAGAGGGTAGTGCCACAGAGCCCACAGATTTTCTTACTTCATAACCAATACAGAAAAAGGGGTTTTCGCAGATTAAGATTATATGAAAAAATAGTTTTTCTGTTAGGATTAAATCTTTCGTGGGGAGCTGAGAGTGTCCTGTTTTCCAGCATTAAGAACTAGCACTCTGAAAACATCCGTGCATCACACAGCACAACACTGAGTTTTAACACGTATCTTTTTCTCATATAACACCCCACCAAGCAACCACGTTTTTAGGACTGCTATCTACAGAAAAAAAATAATCCTTATCCTGTCACAAGTCTTGCCTGCTCCAGGAGTTTGCTTCATGTGATATCCTCCTCCTGCTATTTCCATTTCCGAGTAAGCCCTCTTACCTCCTCCCTCTCCACTGAAGTGTGTGTGTGTTACTGCAGCTGAAAGTAAGGAGTAGTCGCTGATGTTGTCATATTTATGGAAACACTGTGCAGATGACTCACCATGCTGACAACCTGAAAACTCCTTTTTTGCCATAGGCTGTTTTTTAGATCTGGTACTTGCATTTCCTTGTCCTTTGCCACTTCCCAAAAGTCAAAGTAAGTGGACACGCCCATGTGTCACTCCATATGTGCAATAGTGGTTATCAGAAGTTTTTCCATGCGCAAATGGTTTTGGCTGAAGTCACTGGGTATTGCATTGAAGTCCCCAGGATTAATTTTTCCCTTCATACCTGCAAAGGAGGAAACATTCCATATCAGTGTCATTCATCAAGTCAGTGATTTCACATAGGTAAAATGGTGGGCACAAATCTTATTACCACAGTGGTTCCTTTAAGCCTCTGTGGTGGAATAAAAGGGCATCAAACCATACATGAATAATTGCCGTGGTCTTTGAGGTCCTTCTGTTCTACTCATATAAATGGAGCACCAGCAGAAATTATTATCAGGTCAGGAAATTCTAAGGGTCAAATTCTCAGCGGATGTGGATTGCGATCACTCTACTAAAAAAATATCACCATTTATGACACTTTGAGATTTGGCTTTAGGAAGCGTTTATCTTACCATGCTCATCTGAATTTATGAGGAACTTGCACTTAAAAATGAAACTGCATCTCAGAGTCAGGTACAAGGATCAGTTTTATATGACCAATTAGATATGACAAAATGATACCAAACAAAATTCAGGGACATTGAATTCCTAAGTAGTTTATCTTAAAGAACATGCAAAGATGTGTTTCACCAGAATAGGATGTTGTCTGGAGATAACATCAAAGCTAACACAACACTACTGCTGTTACCATTCAAAAGACTCTATTTACAGTTGGAAAGATAAACTGGGCACATGAGAAAGGTAATCTACAATCTAAAATTAAATAGTTTGCAGTCTCCAGTTAAATTAAACGAGTAGCGGTACAATCTGAGAAAATACGGCATTCATTTCATGCCTATTATATAGACGGCTATTGGTGCTTGTTATGATTATAAAATCACGCTTCAAATGCTCACATCTCTCCAGTTTTCAACTCTTCCAAGAGTTATAGCTCTGGCAGCCCTCTGTGGTACAAAAATACAACACAGCTTCTTGCAATTTCCTGAGATACTGCACCTGCAATATATTCATACTAATTGCTCCAAACTCGTGTACAGATGACAAAAGAAGCTGAATGGAAATTCAGCTTTTTCACGCAAAGGAAACATAATTGTTTTATAATATACTGTAAGTTTCAAACCTGCAGATTAAGCATTCATTTAATTATTTACGGATAGATTGCACTTCTACTCCGTCCCCTGTACAAGAGGCAGCCTCTTTCTGCACCACGCCAGAAGAAGTGCGGGGGAAGATCTCAGATTCAGGATTTTCCTTCCTCTCTTCACATCTCTCCCTTTCACCTTATTACAAATGCAATAGTGCTTGTAATGCCTCTGCTCATCCACTTACCACTAGTATTTTCAGAAATAGGTTATTTGAGCCAAATATGTTGCGAAGCAAATAGAGGAAGAGGAGGGGAATACGGACTCCCATGTTTCTTGCACAGGCAATGGAATTCAACAAAGATATTACAAATCTCGTACATCAGATCTTTTTCTTATTGAGAGATTTTATTTCAGACCATATCAGCAGAATGGCAGGAAAAAGAATGCTTCTGCAACAAAACCAAAGGTATTTTGAATTTCTGATGAGAGAACTACTTACCTCTGCAACAACAGACTCAGTAAGATGCATCAGTGCTAGCTATGAAAAATCTCCTTTGGCTCAAAACATTGAAGCCTGTGTTTTTTAAAATCGAAGAACCAATTAGAAGACTGACCTCTGGATTTGTGTGCATGTTTGATCCAGTGGTTGTAATTTGTTGTCTGCAGCACGCAGAGTCATTAAATTTGTCTAACGGAACTACATTAAAAAATCATCAAATGTTTTGAACCATGGCTTAAATTTTCAAAAGACTTCAAGTCATTCAAGGGTCCAATTTCCATTTGCACTTCCTAGGTAGTAATTAGGCTTTACAGAATTAAGCAGTGCAACACCTCGCTCATAGTCCTGATCCTACCTCGTACAATACATGCACAAATTTTCCATGAATAGGCACCTAAGTGCAGGGTTGACAAAAAGCTGCTGAGCAGGGCATGGACCAAACTAGCAAGAAATAAATTTCAGAAAAAAAGGGCAGTGCTTATACATGCCCAGAAAGACAGAGTCTCTGTTCAGAGCCATTAAGCTCCCAAATAATCTCAGACACTTGCATGATAAAAAACATCGGTTTTTCCATTTTTAAAGAGTGACAGTGGTAGGCCAGGAGAAGAGAGAACTTTGGAGTTAAGTCACCCCCTGAGGGTGTTGGGGACAGGGTCAAACTGCTCCTTCTGCCCAAATCATAGCTAGAGCTTGAGTTCAAACCAGCACCCCAAGTCAGCACCCCAACACCTGGCTTCCTGCAAGGGTGGGAAAAACATCTCAGTCACCAACATGAAAGCTGCTCCTCTTCGTAGAAATAATTTGATGTGCAGATGACTGAGGGCAGAGTGACTGACTTTCATCCCAGCAATTAGGAAATGTATCCAAAATGGGAGTTCAAGTCCACATCTGATAGCTATCACTGCTCCAGACCAGCGATCTGAACCTGGGTGTTCTACCTCTCTCTCACAGCTACCATTTACTATGAGCATGTTCTGACCACGCTGGCAACATCAGGCCCATAGCGAAGACAGTCCCATTTTGAAGGCTTCAAGGCTTTAGGCCACAACAGTCCTTGAGGTAGATCTCAATATTTAGGTGAGTTTGGACAGCAAAATCTTGAGCATATGCAGAACTTAACATGCTAAACTAATAGTCAGGAGGTAAGTGACAGCTGAGGAGTAATTATGCCAATGGTACCTGAATGCTGGGACAAGGTGATATCTACATTGTGCAGTGGATTATCATGAAAAAAAAGCTCTGAGCTGACTTTCAGAGTACATCCACAGAGTTCAGCACAGCACCATGCAGAGACACTCACCTGGGTCTCAAAGGCAGCCTAGCCTTTTTGGTATGGCAGAACATGCATTATTAAATTCAATCCCTGTTTCTCAGCAGAGCTAATTAGTTCAGGTGCAGCTCAACACTGCTATAATTATACTCCATCTGCTTCCAGAGCTAGCTAGTTTGGGTGCTGAGAGCTTGGAAATTTCTCTACAGTACCCCCTCATGGGAGGGGGCATGATACTATTATGTCCTTAGGCGTGAAAAGAGATGGATTGACGCTGTGGTCCCTTTGATGATGCGAGCCTTAGCAGCCTGAATCCTGCCGAGTTAAATCCTCCCGAGGGACAGATTTTTTAAGACGTTTAAATAGCTAAAGCCCCAGGTATGGCCCCGGTGTGATTTTTGAAAAATGGCTCATAAGCACTAAGTGTTTGTTGGGTGGTAAATGACTCCGTGCAGCAACGCAGCGGTGAGAGCCCCGTGTCAGGCACCCGACCGAGGCAGTCTGTGGCAGGCAGCAGCCTACAGGGCCCCGGCTCTTACCGAAACTTTGATGTGCTCAGGTTGGCTTTACTGGCTTGCAATCCAGCGTGTAAGTGTTAAGACTCATTTGGCTACACAGAAAATATCAAGCCTGTCTGCTTCTCAGGAAACGCATAGTGCCGACTCAGATGAGTGCTGATTTAGCATGCTGTGTTTGCTCCCCTTCAAACGAAGCCTTGATCCAAAGTCTTTTGCAGTGAGTGGAGTATCTCTCCTCGGTGTCAATTCTCACTGGATCAGGCTCTGAATTTGTGGCGTGGAGCAATTAGTATGAAATAGATTAGGCAGCAACTTCCTTTATTCAGTCGTACAAGTTATTTCAAGATTAACTGGTTGCCCACATTTGTTTTGTACAGGCGGCTAAACCATCAATACCAACAACACTGGCATTAATCAACACAGAATTATTTTCTTGCTCTCGCAGGTATTTTGCTTCCTATCACTTTACAAAGGCTGTCAGGGACCGTCTGTAGCTTCCAGTACAATACAGCAATGCCACAGCACATTTTCCCAGACATGGGAGTCATCCATATGCATTCGCCCTGCGAGTTTTCCAGCAGCATGCTCAAAGGAGAACATTTTCAGGGACCACATGAACCCCACCAGTACGTTCTCATCCCTCCTGTCGTGTTTAACCACACGTCATCCCAGTAGCGTATGTATGTACTGGTGTGTGTGTGTGTGTCCAGAAACGGTGTGCTCTGCTTCCATGTGTGTTGCGCAGGCTTGAATGACACCGGCGTCCAACAGCATGGTGTCTATGTGAGCATCTATGTCACTGCCATTAATATTTTGACTCGCCGCACTGCTGTCAGTGCCAGCTCTGCCAGTACTGCTACGCCTCTGCTTGCTTTCTGCTTTCCAGAGGCACTGGCTAAGGCGACTGAGACTGTTAGATTTTCACTGAAACCCAATTAGTTGTTACTTATTTAACCGATATGCGGGCATCACTTCGCACAATGATTTTGGAAGGTGACAAAGGGAGATGCCCCGCGCCACCCCCTCTTCGGAGAAGAGCTCTGCATTTCTGCTCTTGCTCAGCCATGGCTGTCTCACTGCCAAGCTACTCTCTCAGGGTGCAGACAGCCTCTCATGCCTCCTTGGACATGAAATAATTACTTGTTATATAAAAGTAGCTGCCCGCTACTCGTGTATATTCAGTGTATTCAAAAGTCTTGTCTCAGTCCTATCTCTTGCACTGCACTGCAGCACATGAGAATTAAGTGATTTACATGGGTTTTGGTATACCATGAGAGATAGTATCCAAAATGCCTGTCTGACCCCAGACATGTGCCCCAGCTCACCAGCCGTCCCCACCATTACCCTTCAATCCCGGCTGCACCACCCCGCAGCCCCCGGTTTGGATCTCCTGGGGAACTTCGGCTCTGCTACACACACCCCATCGATGGCAGCAGACTGCCGCCAGGAAAATCTGACCGACAGGCAGTAATTAACGATTGAGAGGTGGTAAGGAGCAGGTATAAGTGAGCATTTTTGCCCATTTCAGTGCAAGGCTAGCAGTTTAACTCAAAGCATCCCCTGCAGCGGTTTAGGCTGTTAGTGCCTGACTTTGTACTGAAAAGAAGAGGGAGGACTCGCAGGCAGTCACAGCAGAGAGGCATTTTGAGAAGCTATCTCCACTCAGTTACCTTATCTAGGCTGAGAAGTATGTGTGAGTGACTCAAGCCTGTGCAGTGTACATTTGAGCAGGTAAGTTAAAACGACTGGCAATTAAAAATAACCCCCCTGGCTTTGCAGTGGGATGGTGGAGGAGATGTCACACAAGTGAAGAGTCTCGGCTGAGAGGCAGCAGCTAACAGCAGAAAGACAGGACATGACTATGGAGTAAGGCAGACAAAATAACGTGAGGTCAGGGAGCTCTCAGGCACCCGGGTGTGGGCTAAAAAGCCCTCTTAGTCATGACCATAGTTCATTCAGGAAGCCCCGTGAGTCTCACAGACTGCAGCTCCCCTGAATGGCTGAAGGGCCCAAAGGCAAATGCAGCTGATGCAAAAGAAATTTTCCAGATGTCATAATTTTATTTTGTTCTTTGCCTTTTTCTCTTGGTTCCTTTTTTCCTTCTTTATCATTTTGTAACCTCCTGCCTGTGCAAAGAGAAAGGTTGCAATTCCAATGTTTGATATAGGTCTAAAATTCGAATTTGCAGTTAATTCTTGTTTTTCAGTTCTCATTAATAGATTACAGATGACTTTTTTTTATTAATTGCCATCTATTTTACTTCCTAATTTATTTTTCTGGGAAATAAATACTTTCCTGACCTGTTCCAGTCTTGTTTTAATGCTTAGCCAAATATCTTAAGGCAGTGAAGGAAAAAACAAACAGCTGAACATCTGCTGAAAAGGTTGCAAGGGTGAATAAGCTCTAATAGTTTCTAATGAGCTTCTAGAAATATATTGCATAAGGAGCAATGAATAGATTCCAGTCCTTAAGCCCTTACTTATAAGACTATCCTGGTCAGTTACTTAACTCATTTACAGACGGGAGTAAATTCAGATGCAGGCTATATTATCAGCTACTTTTAAAATGCATCCTACAGTGACATCTCTCTCTCGCTCTTCAAGCAGCCATTAACTGGAGTCAACACACAGCCTGCTTTTATGCGTTACTGGTGCAAATCACATCAGGACCTTACAAGACTGGAAGGAGTCTCCCACCACAGCTGAAATTCTTCATCATTTTGGTGCACCGCTTGGCTGCCCCGTAGCTCCACAGGGGCAAACTGAGCAGGGACGTGTAGGAGCTCACTTGTGACCTGCACCCAAAGGCTCCTTTGATGACGCAGCTCAGTCCTGATCCTGGAAGTGAGCGTTACAAGGGCAGGCTCGGAGGTCAAGGAGAGCATCTAGTAGCTGTACAGGTGTAGAAAGCGTTGCCACTATTCCCCAACTCACTGGCCAAGGTAGCAGCATGGAAATTTCTGCAGCGTAATCCCTTCTCTTTGCCTTGGACTTCAGTTTCTCCTCGTTGGATTGCCCTCTGTTTAGCCACATATATCTACCCGTCATGCTCAGGCCTGCTATAAGTAAATGCAACACCAGGAAAGTCGATAGAGTTTCATTCACTCACAATAGAAGAGAATCTAGCCATAAATCGATAATGAAAAGTGAAATGTTCCCTATGTGCCCGTTCTTGTAGCTGTCCTTCATCTGAAGAGTTCAACCCCACTTAGAGAATCAATGTATCGATAGAAAGTAAACTGAGTTCTCAATAAAATTGAAGATACGAGCAGGTTCAGCATTGTATGATTATTAATTTCCAAAGTTAGCCACAAGCTTTTAGCAGTTTCCATTAAATCTCCAAAGGAAATTGAAGAACTTGGATAATTATCAAAAAATGCTGTATTAAAATACTCTCCTCCATCCCTCTACATGTGCAAAAGCAACTTGGCATATTCGTAGGGCAAGCAAGGATACTCTGTTGACTGAAAGCAATGATGCGCCACTGCCTCTTATTTTTGGGATAGCCCTAAGCTCATTCTGCCACCTTGTGTGATCAACATATATTACAGCACAGTCTCATTTCAGGTGCATATTTCTCATTCCACTCCAGTAGGTCTCACCTATTATTTAGTACTGCTCAAAGCCTGGAGTCAGTTAAACTATGTGGAGACAACAACTCATCTCTGTTATTCTAATATGGATTTTCAGGATGAACCAAATTTTATATTTCATTCATACTCCACCTCCCCAAAAGCCACTTAGTTTTAATAATTAGACCAGTGAATAATTCCTACCAATTATACAAAAGAACGCACATGTCTGTTAGTTTATTGTTAGATTGTGGTACTCTTGAATGTATAACTTTCTTGAAATGATTTGTTAAATAATGCCTGGGAATAGTTTTAGACCATATCATCCATTCAAAGCAATTTGTTGAAAAAAAACCACCATTTTTCAAAACTTGAGCTGTGTGACTAGCCACGCTTTGTCTTATGGCCTATTTCCCCTTATAGAAATAGTTTTTTCATGCCTACCCTGACTGGAAAACTGTGACCATTAGAAAAACATTTGGGTTTCAATGTAAAATGCCTGTGGAAAGCAAATACAAAGGAAGTCTTTCATAAAGTTTCTCTACTGCTTTCTCAATGTTCCTCATTTCTGCTGCTATGTTCAGTCATGACAATATGAAAAAAAAAAAGGCAAAAAAGTTAAAAAAAGCAAAAGCTTTTAATGAAAACCCCAGTTAAAGCCTGCTGGATAAAAATGTTTAATGTTTTGATTAGCTGATGAATTTGACTATCTTGTTCTGGAAACAGGGAAAAGCATCCCTGAAGTTCATCTGCAAAAACCTTCTGAAGCTGTAGGTCAGACTATCATGAGAGGCTCCACAAGGGATTCACACGCCCAGAAATGACTGCTGGTACAATGCAAAAATCAATAACGCTACATGAAGTTGTTACCTACGAATGTCATGTCCCTTCAGAGTACCAGCAAATGCCCGCACACCCCGCAGGTACTCAAAACACAAAAATGCGACGCCAGCTGTGTACAGAAAGGCTCCCAGTACAGAGGGATGTTTCACTCTGTTCACTGAAAGGTGCTCAGCGCATCCAGTTTTTAAATACCTGTAAGCTCGTGTGCACTGATCTGCTGGTAAGCAAAGGTGACAGGAGGCAGGAAACAGAGAAAACAATTATCAAAAGCTCCTTCTAAATCCTACAAACACAGATGCCGACATCTATTATTGCCTTATGCTCTACAGATATGGAACTACATTTCTTATCTAAGAAGTGAACTATGGCTCAGACTTAATTAACCAGAACTGCAATGCCCATAAGATCTATGCTAAAAACATAGCGTACACAGCCAAAGCAAAATTCACTCCTGTTAGTCCAGTTTTAATGTCTTTCACAGGGAGAAATAATTATATCTAAAAGCTGGTGTTTTCACTTTATGTTTATGGCATACAATTCATCTTACAAATATCTCATCATCACCTTAAATTGTGGCTGTGGTCAGAAAACTGTCTGTTAACATCGCACCGTTTTACTCACCATACACTCTGCAAGTAATCAAATCACAGGGCTGATCCCCAGTCCTTCCGTGAGGAGAAATAATTGAGGCAGAAAGAATCATAGTGATTTTAATAAGAACCAGGGAAAATATATCTACCAGATACAAACTCAGAAAAGTATGCAGTTTGTATGTCTGAGAAAGCATTAATAAATTTGGAATTTGCCAAATAATTTCAGGCTACCCATCCCCTCCCCCCACAAGCAATTAATAACAAAAGTAATATCAGAAAAATCTCTTTTGTTTCCCAATTTACTCTGTACAAAACTTTGACGTCTCTTTCAGAAGTTGGTCTGTTTAAAAAGGATTTTAAAAAAGAATTTCAAGACAAACCTGAAAATTTTGCCTACAACTATATGTTTCAGGTAGACCCAGAGAGGCAAATCATATTAAAGTATTTTTTTCCAGTCACCTACTGGTTAAAAAACACAACCTTCAAAACAATTTACACACCGTTCTAATTTCAAAGGACTTTGGCTCAAGTTCCAAAAGCACAGAGCAGCCCTAAAATGTGCATAATTATCCTGCTATAAGGGAGCATACGGTAAAGGGACCTGGAAAGTTTGAATCCCTGTACAGGCTCTTGCAGAGCCTTTGGCAAGTCATTTCATTTCCTTATATCTCTATTTCCCTATCTATTAAGTCAGGGCAATAATACCTACCTTCCCTGAAGAGGTGACAGTAATTAAGTCAATGTTTTGCATAGCACTTTCAAGATGCAAATCTCTACATTAAAGTTCTAAGTACTATTATTATTATCATCATTATCACTGATTATCATTAAGCTAAAGCTACCGTTTAATTCTGTACGTCCTCTTCTTGTTCTGAGAAATACATTCAACTGCCATTGTAAGCTAATTATACCATCTACTCTTAAGTAGAGGAGTACAAAAGCATACCTTCTGTTGCATTTGCAGTCTGTTCCCTCTTTCAAATACTCTTTGTGTAAAGGAAAGTATATTCTTAACTAATGCCTTAAGGAAGTTTGCACGGTATTGCCAAATTAGCTCATTGCAATTAGTATCTCAAGTTTCTCTGCAATCCCAGGAAAATAGCAGTAGCCACGAATGCAGTTAATAATGATGACTTTGTAAAACAGAACTGGAGGCTAATATTGAAAGGGCTGTCAAAGAGCAAAAGGCTGCTTTTCAAATGACCTTTAAATCCTCCGCGACTCCTGCGGAGGATAAGAGGTAACATGAGCGACAAAAAAAGGCTTTTCCAGCTCACCACATTTCGCCAGGTCAAAGAAACACTTGTACTGAATAAATAAATAGATAATTCATCCCCCAGCTGTTTCAGCATCTTTTCCAATATGAACACAGGTAGGAAGCAGGTCTGCGAATCTGGATGAATTTCAGAGACCTGTAAAATAGTCAGAGAACCGAGCTCAGAGAACCGAGCCCGAGTTGCTCGTTACGCAGAGGAGAAAGGAACAGAAATTTGCCCACAGGGCTTCAGACGCAACGCGTATCTGTGAACCATAAAGCTTTAAAATGCGAATGTCAAAACTGGTGTTTCCTCAAATCAGCCTGACTCAGACTTTTCTGGTTTTGCTCACGAGGACACGCAGCCGTGCGATGCAGTCAGCTGCGAAGCTCCATGTGTATGAGCTCCCAGATGTCTGGGCACAAAAACGGCCAAGTGTGCTTCAAAGCCTACCTCTGACAAAAATAGACACACACACAGAGGCACGGAGTAAAGAGGTGGTGTGTCACATCTTGGCATGCAGCCATGGAGAAAACCACCCCTCTCCTCGTCATTGTTTATGTGTTATGGCAATGCTTTAGTCCAAATAAAAAAAAAAAGTAATTTTTTAATGCATATTGAAATTTTACACCTGTCAGCCTTGAAAGAAACTCTTCAAGACGAGACATTTTGCAACGGTGCAGTATTTTGCATTTATATAATCTCTCTGTCTAAGGTTATCCACACAAAAATGTTTCTAAAGTCAAATAACTAAAAGTGTGCAGAAATCCTGAGAGGCAAAGTAAAAGTTTCTTGTTGTAGGGAAGGAAACTGAAACCTAGAGGCTAAAAACCACATCCAATCTTACCCGGTAGGGTGGGACGTATAATGGCCCATAGCCTCAGTCCTGGAAGAGTATAGATCCACCAACCATTTGAAGATCCCTGTGGCACCAGCCTCCTCCATGTGCTGGGGAATCTCTGTGCTGCAGGTGAGGCTTTCTGCTGTGGCCCCGGTCCCACCCGTACCGGAGGGCAGCCAGATGCAGCTGCAATGCTCATCGGGATCCCGGATGCCAGGCAGGTACTTCCAAGCTGTTAATCTAGACACAGCCTGAGCAGCTGCCCTCCGTAACACAGGGACCAGAGGGAAGGATTTCCTCTCCTGAAAACACCTTTCTGTCAATTAGCGTGACCTCCTGTTTTTGCTTGTGGGAGGACATCCAATAGATATTTGCTCAACCGTCGTGAGCAAAAGAGGTTAGTGAATCTTTCCTACGGGAGGAGAAGGGGTAAATTACTTTCTTAATGTAAAGAAGGGGATGAGAAATGAATGAACAGTATTAAATGACATTAATACCTGAGATAATGGAAGAAAAGTCATAAAAAACACACACACATACATACTTGCTAATTTCTCCATTTTCTCTTTGGCTCTCTCTGGGTCTTGTAGGTAAAGGAAACCTATCCTGAGGTGGGGTGGAACTGGCTGTTGGTATAAACAACTTTTCATAATTGTAATAGGGAAAAGCCAGAAAAAGAATGGGCTGCAAGACGGGAATTCTTCACATAAATGGCACCTGCATGGCCATCCGGTGCTATCAGTCACTGTACCTCAGGTGGACAAGGTTTATTGGTAAGCCAGTGTGGTGCCTTGTTGCACTTCTCCGCGAGGCATTTATTATTCTTGTTAAAACATAGGTCTCCAGGAGCAGCCTAATCCTCCCGAGATAAGAATTCCAAGAAACGTCTTAGAAACATTATTTCTGTCAGGTGGCTTTCCACTGCCTTTACTTCCTTGCCTGGTATTTTTAAAGTATGCTTAAGAATTACCACACAATTTTAAAAGACAACAAAAGGTGGGTAGGATCCAACTGTTCAGATGGTATCCATTCGTTAAAACTGAGAACACTGAATTTTGCCAGCTAGAAAGTTGTGTACTCATGGATAGCAATGCAATCAACCTACTGACAAGCTGCAAAATGCAATTTATTACACAATAGCATGTGTCTTATCATATAATAATATAAAAAAATATTTATCACTGCACATAAAAGTGATGCAGTTCCAGTTCCCAGAAAAATCATAATTGTAATTTCTTGTTTTATTGCTTCATTGCTTCTCTTTTAAGTAACATTTAAAAATGGCTCAGAAATGGCTGGAATTTCAAGTCTAACCTCTGCCAAATCTGCAATACCCCTGGACATTTGTATCTCACTCATTCTGCTCCTCAAAGCTTCAGACTGATAGTACTGGAAATTAAATTGACCCATTTATTCATCACTGTAGCAGGGCTTAAACCTCAGCAGCATGATTGCCATCATGTCAGTGCTGCCAATGACCTACGTCTTGAGTTTCAGAGATTGCCCCAGCAACACTCGATAATAAGTGGCAAAACATTATTACTTCCTTTGGTACTCATTATAAAAACATTAATTGGGGTGAAAGGTAATCCACTTCATATGCTAAGTCATGGATCTTCTCTAAGGGGGGACAAGGGGGATTGCAAGAATAAGTATGTCATGGTGATTTGTTGCCACAAAATTTCCTTAAAGTTTGAATGAATGGACTACTAGAGGCAGCACAACAAGCAAAAACATTCTTTTGATTTAAATTATTCAGATCTGGTCTGAAAGGTCACCATCAAAATGAGAGCATGACACAGAAAAGAGATGAGCTCCAAAGGAATATCAGTACAATTTATGCAAACCATTTTTTCCACTATCCTGTTTTGAATTGTTTTATTTTATTTATTTTAGGGAATCACTCCATGGCTTGCACACTGCAGCTAGTTAAAATTCACAGTCCTTTTACCACCCCATTCCTCTTGTCTCTCCCTTTCAAACACTGTTTTCGTACCAAGAAAAAAAGAAAAAAAAAAAGAAAGAAGAAAAAAATCCCCACCAATTTGCTTCGGTTTGACTCCTGCGGCAGAAAAGCATTAAACTCACAGCCAGACAGCTGTTTCCCCCCCTCTGGAGTGTTGTCACCCCACCTCTTTAAGCTCTGCTTTATCAGTTGCATAGAAGGTTTTTTTCTTCATTTCAAAGAGCACATTAAACTCTCATTAACAGTAAGGGGAATTAGGCATGCACAGTTAGAAAAGGGGAAAGAAAAATTTAAAAATCCTGTACTATCTAAGTAAAGAAACAGGATTCCCCCGACAAATGTGTATTCACAAAGAAATATCACTGCAGGTAACAAATAGGCTCCCTCGGTTAAGTCAGATATCATTTCCAAAATTTCCTCAAAGCAAGCTCTGTCTTGGAGACATTGCAGCAGGAAATATGGATTCTGCTCAGTCCGGGTTTATCTTGAAATTTTGGACTTTCATCTTTACAGAACAATAATGTTTGAAAAAAACAAAAATTTAAATTAAATCCCAAGCCTCGTAAGGAGGCATCTCAGCGGCCAGTTACTGGCAGGGCTGGAGAGAGGGCTGCTGCCAAATGGAAAATGTGAGCTGGCAAGCGGACCTGAAATCTTAGATTTTGAACTTGGCAGATCTGAAAAGTCTTGGCATTTGGTTACAGATCCTGGAATGCGAAGCTTGCAAACAAGTTTTTCCCCACAAGAGTATAAAAAGCACCTTTAATATGTGTAAAGCAAACTTCCGTCTACCCCTCTTATGAACAGCACCGGTGTGTTTTGCGCAGTATGAAGCAGCCTTTAGAAATGTGTTGATTTTGCCTAGAAACCCTATCTTCATTTGTCTTCCTTTACGTCTCATGTGGGCCCCTGTGACTTTTTGACCCTCCAGTAAATTTTAGCATCATTCAAGAAGGTCAAACAGTCAGGGAAAGCAAAAATGGATTAAAAAGGAAAGAGCTGCAGTGGATGGAGAATTATCATCATAAGCTTTATTAGATATTTCAAATGCTGCAGACTTTAATGGCAGCAAACTTCTAAAAGTTCAGCCTCTGTTTTTACTGGTATAAGGGGATGCCGTTAATTTTCCATCCCATCTTTAATATCACTAATCCGAGCAGTTACCCAAGTCCTTCTGCAAAGTTATATGAACTATTTAAATTATTTAAAATTTATTTTTTAAATATTATTTTAAAAAAATAATAAAAACAGTCTCCTAGTGTTTCCCTGTACCCTTGATGGCAGGGATGAGTCACGACGTTACTTGCATCTTCCTGCTCAGCTTGGCCAGAATCCTCCCTGCATTTTCTGGTTCTCTCTTTTTTCTTTATTTTCTCTTTTGCGGGGCAGAGGGGGAGCGCACAGCACTGGCTAATCACAGCTTTGAAAGTAAATAAAGGAGTGGTTGCGGTCTATTTAATAGCAACATATTCTCCCTATTAATATTGTTACTGTCATCTTTACCAGCATTATAGCTGGAGTTTAAGCACATTAAGAGACACAACTGCTTTCAAAAGTCACATCTCTCCTGTAATTTGCTTACACACAGTGAGCAATTTATCCCGCTAATATCTTGTTCAGCTATTGAGAAGTTGGAGTTTGAAACCACTGAAAAGAAGCCGAAGACATAAGGTGCAAAGGAATGTTAAAAATTGTTCTGTGGCTGAGCCAACCCCCCTCGGACCTCGCATGTGCAGAAAGTCTCCAGGCCATGAATCATCTATATACTATGTTGTGGTCCACAGTGCAAGCTGTAGAGAAACACATGCCAAACGCTGATCTCCAAAGCCTCAGACAGCTTAGTCGGTATAAATTATCTCTTAGGATGAATTATTCTGTCTTGATTTGAGAATTTGACACTCTCTCCATTTGTAACTTGTTTCCTTCATCCTTTGCATGCATTAGCACAGTACTGGGATATATTTAAAATCACAAGAGATCCATTCCCATTAGTTTGGAAGGTTATTTCATGTAAGTATTTCCTTGTTTCTTAATATTCCTTTACACAGGTTTTTTTTTCCTCATATATCCTGAAAAAGGAAAGGAAAATGGCATAAGCACTATATAGTGTTTCAGCCTTTCTTTCTTTTTCTTTCTTACTTTCACAAGACCACATATATTACTACTCATTCTTCTCATTCATTTGAAGCTACATTTTTTAAAACTTCTCTTTGGATTTCCTAAATAAAACATACATGGTTTCCAATCAAAATTGCTCATTGTCGGTGCATTTTTGAGGTTAAAACCTGATATACATATATATCTTTTAATAAGCCAAAAATTAAATTTGATGTCACACCCCCAGTTTAGCCAACCAGAGAAGCCCTGTTCTGTCTCCTGGTTAAAATGTGCTGCCGAAACCGCACTGAGAGCGCTGGCTGGGCTAGCTCTTGTAGGGCTGCCTCTGTGGTGCAGAGAGGGGGACACGGCAAGCTTCTCACCCAGGTCTCCCAAGGATTCACAGGTGATTTAGGATTCAAATCCTTCTCTCCATCTCTCTCCTGAGGATTTCCCTTTCATGAGAGAAATCTCCTGCTGGTGCAGAACTACTGTAGCGGAACTCGCACCATCCCCCTTCCAGCTACTGGACTGGGGAGACGTTCTCCAAGACGATAAACCGTCGTCTCCAAGGAGGGTCTTTCACTCACTGGCTCACAGGCACTAATTTAAAGGAGTGCCTAGCTGCAGTATGATTTATCAACAAAGACTACTGAGAAAATAATGGGCTTTTAAAAGATGACATATTCCAGAAATTATCTGTATAGCAACCTGCTCCAAAGTCCCTTTAGATTTGGCAGAAGTTCAGCCAGGCTGCAGGTAATGGCGGACTTGGCCAGAGCCATTGGGCTTTGGGGTCTGTTAAAGTTCTCAGTGCATTTCCATGAGAAAAAAAAAAATACTGTTTTATTTTTATTTTTTTACCAAGTAATGCCTTACCATCACAACACCAAAAGGAAGTACAATTTCCAGACTAACGAATGTCAGACATAAATGGCCTCTCTGTTTAAAGGCTAGTCTCTGGTGCTCGTTAGCTAACGTTGGTCCCTAGAAAAGGTACACGCTCCTGAGCTTCCCTGAAAGCCAGCATCACAACGAGGGGCACAGCAAAGTGAGAATACAAAATAACTTCAAAGGTCAGTTGTAATTTACACAGTTAGTCAGACAGGATGGAGACAACAGGACTTGTTAGAAAAAAGGTACAAGTGCCACAACTTAGCAATACAGAAAAAGATAAAGGTACTGCACGATGGTAACCTGGCATTATCACGTTTTATTCTTTAAAATATCTATTGTTAAACACACCCTGAAGCCAACATTCGGAAACGGAAGAGCTTGACAAAGAATTTAGGTGCTCTCCGCTTCAGCATATATAGGATCTTGTGCATGACCAACATGAAAGTGAGCTGCCGCAGCAGACCTTTGATGCTCTACGTGCCCTCCAGTGCAGACACGTCTGTACACAAAGGCGGTTGCACTTGACAGACAGTCGTTCTGGACTTGCATGCATAAGTTCAGATGCAGAAGCCATAAAACATTGTAAACCACACTTCACAAGTTCACACAGCAGAAGCTATTCAGCGGATTTGGCCATTGTTTAAGGCTCTTTGAAAACAGATGGAAACATGATGTCTTCTCACAAGTTTCATTCCCACATTACTGCCACAGATGGTGCTCTCACCTCTTTGAAGCATAGATCTTTTTTTCTTACAGAAGCAATAACAGGATACAAAATATTACACATTACTGCTGACATAACTGATCTCAAGCAATTACTGCTGAGACATTGCAATCTTCTACCATTTTTTGCTCTCCTCCCAGAACATATTCTGTTTCTCCATTTAATCCTCTGCCATTCAAAACCAACAACAAGCAGGGACATATCTGATATTGAAAAATCAAGTCATCTATTTACCTATATTTTCTTCTCAAAAAGTCCATATACTCCTAACACAGTGACATTCGTAGAATGACTCAGTACTGTAGTTCATCGAAAATGAAAAAGGAAACTTTTTTTCAGATGGTTTGGTAAGACATTTTACTGTTCCTTGTGGGAAATTTTTTTTCTTTTCTTTTTTTCCCCCACTAAGAACAAGTAACTGTATAATTATATTTCAACTTCCTGAGGGCTCATTTCCCAAATGGATGTAAATAATAAATCAAGCACCAACAGGAGACAACTTTGCTCTCAAAACAGGCCTCTGAATTTCAGCATCTAGAATGTTATACAGTGTTTGTGCTGTTGTTATTGTACTTTTTCACCTCTTAAACAATGACTTCTCTGTTATTTTCTGTTCATAAATATTATAAGAAAAATCAGCTCCTGTTTACACGAAAAAGAACTTGAAAACCGTCAAGAAGAAAAAGCCTGCTTCCTACTCATCATTTACACCCACCACCTATTAATTTGCTAAGGAAATATATGCTTCAGCAAGTTCCAAAAATTGAGCTGCCTTATTATTACAATAAATAAATAAATCAACAAAAATTCATGCAATCAGTCAGTTCTGCCTGTTGATCGCTGTCTGGAAAACTTGAAGTCCAGTCCAGGCAAAGCCCTCTGGCCCCTAGGTGAAGGGCAGCCTATTAGTTATCATCCATGCCTTCCACACCCAGCTGCTGCCGGAGCATGTTGACTGCATTTTTAACAGGTAGTACCTTTCCTTGGTGTTCTCACAGCCCTCCCATGAGCCCTAGAGAGTGCTTGCATCCCACTAGTATGTTATTGTTTTGGTGTTTACTTCTTCAGGTCAAAATATCCGAAATGGTGGAAGGGCTGCATTATGGTTTGCCAGAAGAGAGGTTTTATGGTGTGATGCCTACGCTACACTTGCCAAGGTGTGTCATGAGGGAGATCAGAGAGGTCTGAGCACAAAAGACCTTCCGGGATGGTGCTGGAAGTCTGCACAGAATGGAGAAATCCAAAGCTTTTTCAGTCTTACCCATGGTGCCCGCAAGGCAAAATATGCTTAAATCCACACCTGTATATGACCACAAAGAATTGGTTTGCTTCAGAGAGTACCCCAGGTGCAAACGTCTGTGAATGATCGGGAAAGCTGGGCCCTGGAGCAGCCTGGGGAATTAAGTTATTTTTCTAGTTTTCTGGGAACTCTGTGATTAAATGGGGAGAAGACATTTCAGAAGATTCTACTCATTCTGGCCTTGTAACTCATGGAAGTTTCATTACTGGAAAAATTTATGATATAACCCACAAGAAAGATGCTATTCACTTAGCATTACATGGGTGCATCGCTTTTGCTAAATTCTATTGTACAGAGAATAAATAAAGGAGTTAAAATATTCTGGAACTGTATAAACTTCTATTGCTTGAGGTGTTAGATACTTAATTACATAATTTTAGCTGGTTTCTTGAAATTCTTTCCATAGTGCCTTTTCTAATTCCTGAAGAGGGATATTGTGATTTAATTTCTCTGTAGAAATGGTCCTTTGTTGGTTTTTGTAGCTGATGCCAACTTTCTTTAGGGCCTGATCAAACTCCTACTGAAGTTAAAGACCCTTAGTAACATCAGTAGGATGAATTGAGAACGTGTAAGTGTTGAGGATAAAATTTAACTCCTCACTAAAAAAGTAACTCCACTGTGCATATACCTGTGAAGACAGAATTTTCTCCCAGCTTCTGAAAACCAAAGATATATGTCAGATACTCGAATAGTATAATTAAAATGATACAGTAAGTGAATATATATTTCTAAAAATTGACTCTACTGTTGCTAGATGGATAGATAGATAATTCAATAGATACATTGAATTCCCGTGGTTTAAGGGACGTTTTGTACTTCAGATCAAAGATCAATAGAAAAATCTGATTGTATTGTAGTCAAGATTAAAAGAAGCATATCCACTTCAACAGGTCCCCTCTCTACCCCCATCTGCACAGAAATCTTAATGGCTTTTGTATAGAAAGTTGGGCTGGAAAGTCTGAAAACTTCTTCAATTCCCACCTGTGTGCTAGCACACAGGTCTGAGGTAACAGGAGGAACAGATAAATCTTTTGGGGCAGAAAGCTCTCCGGCAGTCGAGGACTGTCTTAAGCTAAAGGGCAGTCTTGAGAAAGACTCGTTACAGAGTTATGTCCTTTGCACTGACAGAGACTAGAGATACGTGCAAGAAGCTGGAAAAGAAAGGATTCCTAGCCAAATTAAACATGCTACTCCATGATCTAACTGTTTTATTGAGCATAAAAAGGAAGAAGGGTTTGTCTAGATCTTAGAAATTTTAACACATGGAATTGGAGAAAGCATTCTTCATTCCTAGAGATTCAGACAGTTGTTACTGACCAGTTGTTAAAATTATATTTAACCTCCTGGATAAAAAAAGACAGATTTTTGAAAATCAGGTTCGCGGGTGAATCATTTGAAACATTCACTTTTAATATAACTTGAGACAGATAGGAATTTCTTCACGTACATTTTCAGAATTAGGTCAGTTAGTTACTGAAACATAAAACATACTGTAAAATGTAAAAGAATAATGAAATGCTACAAAGTTATCAGACAAAGCATATCCAGGTAAAGCAAGAATACATGGACACCTCTTGTCCTATGACAAGGAATCAAGCCAAAGAATCTTGGATATATATTAATATACGTGAGCATATCCCAAGTGGAAGTTCTTTGCTCATTCCGCTGCTACCGGAGACCGTAATTTGGCTGGCATTGGGAACACATGACAGGGCATTGCAAGGGACCACAGGGCTGATAAAAAGCAGTACATTCAATTTGAAGGAGAGGAAACTCCAGCAGTGCTACCACCAGGCAGAATATCAATTTATGGAGAGAAACTTGTCATAGTGAATATTTGCTTTGTTTTGGATCTCATTCTGGACATAGTAGCATCATAAACTACTGTAACCAAAATCAGATTTTATCAGGTTTTATTTGGGAAAGGTGCTTAAATGTGTTTACGGAATCACGGAATTTTCAGAGTTGGAAGGGACCTCTAGAGATCATTCAGTCCAACTCCCCTGCCAAAGCAGGATTGCCTAGAGCACATTACTCAGGACTGCATCCAGGCGGGTCTTGAAAATCTCCAGAGAAGGGGACTCCACAACCTCCCTGGGCAGCCTGTGCCAGTGCTCCGTCACCCTAACTGTAAAGAAGTTTTCCGTGTATTCGAACGCAACTTCCTATGTTCCAACTTGTGCCCATTGCCCCTCGTCCTGTCACTGGGAACCACTGAAAAGAGTCTGGCTCCATCCTCCTTCAACCCACCCTTTAGATACTTGTATGCCATAATAAGGTCTCCCCTCAGCCTTCTCCTCTCCAGACTAACGAGTCCCAGTTCTCTCAGCCTCTCCTCATAAGGGAGATGCTCCAATCCCTCAATCATCTTAGTTGCCCTGTGCTGGACTCTCTCCAGCAGTTCCCTGTCCCTCTTGAACTGGGGAGCCCAAAACTGGACACAGTATTCCAGTTGTGGCCTCACCAGTGCAGAGTAGAGGGGGATTAATTAATTAATTAATACCATTAATGATAATTTTAAACACTGTCCTGAATCAGGGTGGAAAATACAACTGTCTTCTTTTGTGCATATTTAACTAATAGTTTTTCACTATTATCTTCTGTTAATATTATTATTATTAGGCAGCACTGTATCACCTAGTCACTGACAGCTGGTCCCAAATTTTCCAGTGACACAAACTTTACTTGGAAAATGCCATATGCCTGTCTTCCTCTAAACATTTCAGGCTGAAAACATATTTTGACAAACTACAAGCAAGGGTTCAAGCCTTTCTGGTACACTGGTGGGCTGAATTCACAGAAGACAAAAATAACTCAGCCAGATTCCAAGGCCTCCAGAGGCCTCAGTGCTTGAGCTAAACAGTTTGATTTGGAGAAATAAACAGGGGGGTGGGGGAGGAGAGAACTGGAAACTTTTCACAGTCAGAT
The DNA here is from genome assembly GCA_008711295.1 of Anarhynchus alexandrinus. NCBI lineage: Eukaryota > Metazoa > Chordata > Aves > Charadriiformes > Charadriidae > Anarhynchus > Anarhynchus alexandrinus. Next base: position 587,854 of record VUYV01000073.1, read on the forward strand.
GAACTCCCCAGTTTTCTAGACACTTCTAGTAAGAGGCGTTTGCTGTATTGAATAGGTTACAATCCATCACATCTTTCCACATCATTGTCACAGTACTCAAAGTAACAAAGTTCTGTTATCCCCATTTTATAAGTGAAACAAGAAGCAGCGAGGGACTAACTAACCTCAAGTTACACTGAAAATCTGTGCATTGTCTAGGAACTGAATCTCTCCAGTCCCAGTGCAACACTTTAGCCGTGGGATGCTCTTTCTGCTGCTGGTAGCAAGATTATCAAATACAGCTAATGCCCATTGACTGTGTCTACATTTGCAAATGAAATGAGAGATAGATTGCTCTTTGGCCCTGAGGCCAGCCGACACAGCGTAGTTCTGATCCGCATAGCCAAGTCCTCATACCCAAAATAGGGATTTCATGTTCAAGCTGTTTGCCGAGAGCGTTAACTCCCAATCTACGTACACTCCGGCGCTGCTTGGGAGAGTGCTACTTAGCACCGGCCAAAATTCTGACAAAACCTGTGCTAACAATGTAACAGCGTGTATGATTGCAAACCAGAGTCAGAGGCTATTCCCCGACCCTCTTAGGTCTGCTAGTACAGATGTAGCCTTGTTTTCCAACCGTCAATTGTTTGAAAGCTTTGTCTGTTGAGAACACATAGTGTTTGAAAGGGCCCTGCCAACAATGCTGGGATTTCAAGCATTTCTTTTTTCTTTCCAAATATTCCTGTAACTGTGAAATCTCAGCATTACCCTGGTTTGCACCAAACCTTTATCCAGCAGTAATGCTGGAAAAATGAGAGGCATTTTGAAGTTTCATGCCCAAGTGCAACTTCAGGAGTAAGATAATGCACTACAACTCTATTCTGGTCTTTTCTGCCTGCAGCTGGAAAGTTTGGAGCCACAAAAATCAATGTCCTATTGTACAGTGATTTCTTTTCGCATGTTTCTTTGTGCGCTAGAGGGAGAATATTCATTTGCTCTCTTGTTTGAAATGCATTATTTAGTTATTATTCACTTACTAGCCCAAGACAAAGATGTGGTATGACATTAGTGTTCTGAAGTGCTATCGATTACCAGTACAAAATGAAAATATATAATTGATGAAAACATCAGGATCCTATGGGGACTTACAGTTCGAAAGGTTAAAAAGGAAATGCTGATCTCTTGAAACAAATTGATCTACATGCAGCCAAGCTGAGCTGAGTCTCTAAGCAAGCTGGGAGAGACAAGACAGAGCAGCTTGTTTGTTTTTCATCTGTAGTAAAAATACAACGGCTGTAATTTGAAAAGAGCAAGTGTCACATTTGTGTAAAGTCTTCTGTTTGTTCTTCAGTTCATTGCTAGCGATACAGCTCTCTGTTTTGCAAATAAACTGTCTCATCTCAGTTCCTCATTCCCAGGACTGTTGGGGCCGTGGCAAGCCTGGAAGCTGTATTCCAGTCCTGCTGGGAGGAAAGTGCTCTGTTTTGCTGCTGGGTATGCCCTATTACCGCATGGTAAGTAGTGTTAATAAACCTCACAGAGAGAGATGCGTGTCTTTTGGTTCACCTAGAAGAACGCCTCGCTGCAAATGGGGTTTCTGTAAGGAAGATTGCTGGGCAAAAAGAAAAAAATCAGATCTCTTCCTCTTTTGTAAGGAGATAGACAACTGGTGGCTAGTAGGTGGTGCTGCTCCTTGCCATGGGGAGATCCACATTCAAATTGTGACCCGCCTTTCCCCAAAAGTCCACAGTCTGCCTCAGGATCAATAAGCTCAAAGCACTCAGAGCTAGACTGAATCATTCCTCCTTTTACTATTGAGTGTCTCCCAAAGGACTAACGTCCTCTTTTACTCTGCTGTGCCTGTGCTACCAGCTGGCTTGGCTAAGAAAAATAGGGACGCTTTGCTGACCTCTTGGGCTTTTAACCGCAACTGAGAGCCACAGATGAACAGGCTCTGCTTTCTCTTATCAGAAGTAACTGGGCAGGGGTAGGGGAAGGATGAAAGCTATCATGTGAAAGAAGTCGTTTACTCCCCATCTAGAGCAAAGATGGCATGTGGCAGAAGGCTGTCACAGCTGATTCTCTGGTCCATTGCTAAGATGGTTGTCACTAAGTTTGACCTTCATTAATACTAAACCCTGAAGGTTCAATCTAGAGATGTTCAACCATTGAAGGAGAACGTGCTCTTCAAAGGGAATCCTTTCTCTCTTATTCCAGAGAAAAAAGATAAAACATAAGTGCAAAAGTATCTTTTCAACATTTTTCCCCTCCGCTTTCTCAGCAAAGGGCACGCCTACCATCTGTCATAGAATCAAAACACAACAATATGCACAGAAGAATATATTTGTCTATATTTGTTTCCTTTTAGAAAGGAAGAACATAAGAATGGCTGTGTCAGGCAAGATGAAAGGTCCATCTATCTTAGAATGCTCTCTGATGTGGTCAGTGTCAAACGTGCCCAAAATATATAAGGATAAACAGAAGGCAGCAGTTTCCCACAGCCTCCTGCAGTCTGAGCCTACAGAATTTTTTGAACTCAAGGTCATTTCTTTGTGTTCCATAATCCAGAATGGATTTTTCATCCAGAAATTTTTCTATTATGTATTTTAAACCCACCTCACTTTCATCACCCACAATCCCCTTGGAAGGGAGTCCTGCAGTTTAATGGTATGTTGGCTAAAAAAATAAGTCTGCAGTACTTATATAATGAGAAACTCTCAGCAATTGTTCCCAATGCACAACTGCATTGATTGCTGTCACATCCGCATTCAGTCACCTCTCGTTCAGCATGAAGAGTGAGAATCTATTCAACTTCTCCATGTGCAGGAACCATTACACACCTCTGATCGTTTCCATTGCCCTTCTTTGGGTTTGCGATAGGCTTTTTGAGATGGGTTGATCAGAACTGAATATGATATCAGAAAGTAACTCAACATGAATTCATACAGGGGCATAATCATACGAGATATTCTGATGCTTCCTACCAATAGACAATCAGCATCCCGAGAGCTTAGTAAGCCATTTATGCTCCCAGCACAACTTTAAGCTCCCAATTTTGCACAGCAAAACTAGAAGCTTAGGAAACCAAATGCACCAGTCAATAACTTACCATTCATTTAATCAGCAATATATTTGTTTAAACAGAGGCACTTATGTGCCTAAACACATTTGTAAATATAAGCCTGAGAGACAAATTTGCTCCAGGTCAGAGAGATAGACTGTGGTGGATGAGGGAATTGAAAGCAGGTCTCCCAGATCTCACATTAGCACCATAATCACTGGCCTCTTCTCATCCTGTGCACTCACTACTGATATTTAACATGCTATCCATCCACTATATTTATCTGTCATCTCTGGAATCCTAATGTGTTTCTAGGTGGAATATAACAAAATCTTCACAGTTTTGAAAAGAGAAGGTTATGTAATGAAGAGTACTTAAACATTCCTAAACTGAGATTTGATTTGGGGTAATATATCGACTATGAGCCGCCTGCATATTAATTTCAGTGCATTCCTCACTCCTATGGGGAGAGGAGGTGAGGGGGGAAGACATCATGCTTATTAGCTCTAACACTGGCTGCTCTTGCCAACTGAAAGCACTTAAATTCTCCCTTCCTACAGCTGCCCCTGCTGCAGACTTCTGAAACAAAGAAAACCGAAATAAGATAAAAGAGCATAAGGGCTACTAAGTTGCTGCTTTAAAGTTTAGCTCTGTATTTAAAATTTGTAAGGTTTGAAAATGTGCCATTAAACTATACCGCAGGAATCTACTTGAGCAGAGTTCAGCTTGCACAGTCTCCTTTTCATTGACAACAACGATCCAGAGTCAGGTTTTTTCAATCAGGTTAGGAATTCACTGTTCAATTTATCAGGTTTGCTTTTGGCCTGAAAGAGGGCATATAAATTAAAAGCATACCCCAATAAGATACCAGCTTTGATGTCTAATAGGGGTTCTGTGAATTCATTATTTTAATATTTTAGATTTATAATCAGAAAGCTAACCATTTTGCTCCAGTCTACGTAATACGTTTTTCATGGTCCCTTTCCCAGCTCCCTCTGACAAATATTTTCCTCAGATTATATTCATTAATACTGGGAATGTTTTGCAAGCCCTAGGGCACTAAGATCAGGGATGATTTGAAACATCAACTTTCCTAGATATTAAAAATATAGTTCAAAAGAAGTTGAGGGACATTTGCATCACTTGAAATATTTATCTTTAATAATGTATCAGCATAAATCTGCTGAAATATTACTTTGAAGGGTGGTATAACATCTAGCAATGCAGAAATGATAAAAAAAAAGCTAAAGAAAATGGAAAGAACTAGTTTAGGAGAAACTGCACATGATGAGACTTGACACAGGACATTTAAGTGTTCACTTATTTTGAAGGAAATTGCTGTCACCATTTACAAATGGTTCATCCTCTACTATCTGCCTAGTACACCAGAGCACTGAAGCACCACAACATTCCCTCTTGGGCAAAGCAATGCAAAAAATCAGATTTGTTTTAATCCTAAAATGTTTGTCCTCCCTTTGATCAGCCAGCCCATGTAGGTAGGACATATAACCCAGCATGGTCTGGCTGCTTTTCCACTCCCTTGACATGAAGCAGTGAGAAAACTACCTTAGGTGGGTAGTTAAGCTGAGTTTACACTTGCTTTGCATTGCTACAGCAGTACAAATCAGTGGGAGAGTATGCGCAATTCAAAACAACCAAGAGATATACCAGAGTCACCAACTGTAACCAATAAAGTATGGGAATTTCACATTATCTCTTTGATGTTAAATCCATCACGCTTTCAGATATATGTAGGCCAGCAGTCTCAGGACAGTCATCTTTTCAATTGCTCTGTAGTATTTAGGAATGATGTGATACCTTAGAGATAGAGTTGCAGTATCAATCCTCAGTTTGAGCTTTGTCGGAGTATTTGCTTCACAGATGGATACTTTTTTTACTTCACTTCTTCTTTTAGAGAAAATCCAACACGCAAAAATTTTGCTTCTGGTATTTGCACTGCATGGTAGATGATTAGTGACTGAAAGTCACTCCATAACGTAAGGAGTTAGACAACATCCTAATTCTCCTTTGCTTATATTTCTATGAGCAGATGTACCTCCTCCTTCTCTCCAAAAGATATTTACATTTGCTCTATACCATTTAGATTCATCCTTTATTAGAGAAGCAAAATTTTTAGGTGAAATGTTTTTATTTATTATGGTTATTTTTCCTTCTGGCATCTGTAATATAGGTGGAAGAGAAATGGTAAAGCAGGTCTGAGGCCAATTTAGAAAGTTAAACTCTTCCAACAAGATCCTTCACTGAAGGACCTATCATATTACAAAGTCAGTCTCTAATGGACACAGTGCCTTTGTGATACTCTGATCAAGAGATCCCAAGTCATTACATGTAACTGATGTTTGGAACTATGCATGTCCCAGTTTTCCTAGGTCCTGCCTTATGTAATCATATTTGGTCATTTTATGTATTTTGCATTTTCATGTGAATAATGTTAATCAGCTGAAAAAGTTCAAACTGAAGTCATAGAATCACAGAATGGTTTGGGTTAGAAGGGACCTTTAAAAATCACATAGTCCAAACCCCCTGCCATGGGCAAGGACATCTTTTAGTAGATCAGGTTGTCCAAAGCTTCCTCCAACGTGACCTTGAACACTTCCAGGGATAGAACATCCACAATTTCTCTGGGAAACCCATTCCAGTGTCTTACCAACCTCATCGTAAAAAAAATCTTCCTTATATCCAATCTAAATCTACCCTCTTTCAGTTTAACACCATTACCCCTCATCCTATCACTACAGGCCCTGGTAAAAAAAATCTCTCTCTTCTTTCTTACAAGCCCCATTAAGTATTGGAAGGTGTCTCCAATAACGGCTCCCCAGAGCCTTCTCTTCCCTGGGCTGAATAACCCCAACTGTCTCAGCCTTTCTTCAAAGCTGAGGTTCCAGTCCTCTGACAGTTTTCATGGCCCTCCTCTGGACCCACTCTAACAAGTCTGTGTCTTTCTTTATATGTCTTTTTAGATATTTTTAAAGCAAGTAACTGGTTTTGGAAGCACTGCAATTCCATACCTTTCTTGCTGGAATTGTTAAAAACAGTAACAGTAAAAGTATTAGAATGGCTGAAAGCCTCATTGGTGACCTAGGACCCCACTGTGATACAGCAATATACAAATACTGTTTCAAGAACTGCTAGTACACTACCTGGTTCTGGTTAACTAATGCTAATTGATTTTGAATTTTTAACGAAGAGAAAGTAGTTAATGTTGTAGGTACTTACAGGCTGCCATTCAAGACATCCATATTCTTTTCTCTGGCAGCTTATTTTTAATTTTTGGATATTATTTTCTGAAGGCTGATACAAGGGCAAATCAGGAGGGAAGGGCAATGTTAAGGGTATAAAACATACTTTTTTTTAAAAAAAATTAACTAGACATTAGGGCAAAACAATGCTCAGAGTGAAAGAGACATACTCAAGAAAGGGCCAAGTGTAAGGTCCTGCACATGGTTTGGGGCAATCCCAAGCACACATACAGGCTGGGTAGAGGATGGATTGAAAGCAGCCCTGAGGAGAGCGACTTGGGGGTGTTGGCTGATGAAAAGCTCAACATGACCCAGCAGTATGCTCTCGCAGCCCAGAAGGCCAACTGTATCCTGGGCTGCACCAAAAGAAGCATGGTCAGCAGGTCAAGGGAGGTGATTCTGCCCCTCTACTCCACTCTCGTGAGACCCCACCTGGAATATTGCATCCAGCTCTGGAGCCCCAGCATAAGAAGGACATGAACCTGTTGGAGCGAGTCCAGAGGAGGGCCACAAAGAAAATCAGGGGGCTGGAACACCTCTCCTATGAAGACAGGCTGAGAGAGTTGGGGTTGTTCAGTCTGGAGAAGAGAAGGCTCCGGGGAGACCTTATAGCAGCCTTCCAGTACCTAAAGGGGGCCCACAGAAAAGGTGGAGAAGGGACTGTAGTGATAAGCGAAGGGGTAACAGTTTTAAAGGGGATGAGGGTAGATTTTGATTAGTTATTAGGAAGAAATTCTTTACTTTGAGGGTAATGAGACACTGGAACACGTTGCCCAGAGAAGTTGTGGATGCCCCATCCCTGGAAGTGTCCAAGGCCAGGTTGGATTGGGCTTTGAGCAACCTGCTCTGCTGCAAGGTGTCCCTGCCCGTGGCAGGGGGGGTGGAACTAGTTGATCTTTAAGGTCCCTTCCAACTCTAACCATTCTATGACTCTATGATAAGAAATTAAATATTTTCGTTGTCATCAACAGAAGTTGAAATCTGAGTGGTCTTCAGGAGACATCTTTTTATGGACAACTTGATTAAGGAGGAAGGTTAAGTAGAAATGGAAATTTTACAGCGTACCTCCTCCCTCCCTCAAAATAATGAACACATCACCCCAGGCCAGGTCATACTCACAAAGAGTTCTAAAGAAATTCAGCTGTGAAATCACAGAATAACTAACAAAAGTACATCCCCTTCTGCTTATTGCAAGCTCTATTACTTTCCAGCAGAGTGAGAAAAGACAAATATCAGACCAAGCTTTGTAAGGGGCTATACAGGCAGTTCAGGGAATTACAGACTAATGAGGCTGATTAACATACCAGAAAATTCATTTGCCTGCTAATTAGCATAAAATATAATAGAAGCTAGAACAGGTGGACACATGAATAACTGTAACATACTGGGGCAGAATCAACATCATTTTTATAATTCATGAAACAGAGATTTAAAGGACACAGTGAGAAAACAGTGTTCCAGTAGGCATAATGCATCATGTCCAAAAAAAAAAAAAAAACCAAAAAAACAACCCCAACCCAACCACACACTTCAAAGAAGATCCTTCGGCAATAGTTCTGAAGAACAATTATGGTGGCACAAGATAAGAGGGAAGACCTTTTAGAAATTAATAATGGTTTGGAAGACAGGCAACAACAAGCTGGAACAAATGATTCATTCTCAGAAGGTGGGGAATTTGCCAGCAGAGGTACCTCAGAAATCAATGCTGAGACCAATGTTGTTCAATAAACTAATGATTGATCTAGAAAAGTAAAAGAATAGTGAGGTATGACCAAGTCTAACATTGGCCTCGTTAGCTCTCCATGGTAATTTTGAGAAAAAACAAACTTGCGACAGGAAGTAGAAGGCCTTGAAGGAGATGGAAAGCAGCTTATAAGTGAGCAAAACAGAGGAGCTAGGGGTAAAGAGGTAAAGTGAGAGGTAACAGAGAACAGGACAGGAAATGTTCTTAGTCTATCCCCTGCCTCAAGCCTGGGTCAGCTGTAAGATGTTACATCATCCTTGACAGATGTTGTGAGAAAGCCTCCAGTGATATAGCTTCTACAGCATTAGGACAGCACATTGTTCAAGTGATTCAGTCTCCTTAATGCTAGGAACTCTAATACCAGATCTTAACCTTTCTTGCTGCTGTTCATGCCTATTGCCCACACCTTCAATACAGAGAAGAGATTACTCCCTTGCTCTTTTGCAGAAAGCTTTCACATCTTCAAAGTCTGTTGTCATAATCCCACATTTGTCATGAAATTAAATACTCTAGACTGGTCTTAGTTCTCCAGTGTGTCCTTACCAAGGCTGAGTAGAGCGAAAAGATTGTCACATGACTTGCAAACTTCCTTTTGTTTATACTTCTCACTATGAAGTTTGTCCTTGTGTAACAGCAAGACATTGTTGACTCATGTTGAGGTTGTTATCACTACACTCGCAGACTCTTTCTTGAAGGACTGTTGCTTAATCAGTTGTTTCCCATCCCATATTTGTGTAGCTGATTATCACTGCCTTACTGAATATCCCTACTGATTTACAGGTTTTTATTAGAAACCACTTCATCAGTTCACTGAGATAACTTTGAATTCCAACTCTGTCCTCCAGAGGATTTGCACTGCCTCCCAGCTTCACATCAACGCCAAGTTCAGAACACTGGTAAAGTCCTGAATAAACTTTGACCAGAAAGACCCCAAACAAATCTGACTAGGACTGTATATTTCTATTTAGACAATAACCACAAAGAGTTACTCTCTAGATTTAGCTATCAACCAATTTCACTTCCTCCCTTCTGACCTTTTGTGGAGACCATGTTTATCTAAAGAAAAGATGTATTTCCTGCTTCTCTCCTATCCATGTGGATTGTTATCTTATCACAAAAAGACACTGGATTTCTTTTATTTATTTATTTATTTTTAGTTACTGCTAAGTCCTCTTGGTTGTTAAACATCTTTTTATCTTCAAGGTGAATGTAGGACAAGTCGTTCTAGAATTTTCCTGGAACTTAACTGAAGGCCTCTTTTTTCCCTTTTATAAATATAAACCCTATATAAGCCCTTTTATAGTTTTTCAGTGCTTCCTTGCTGTGATAACCAGTGTTATGGTTATCCTCCATATATTAAACATAAGTGCTAGTATTTTCAAGTTCTTTAAATATTGCAGGATGATGTTGGTCAACCCCATCCACCTGAAGACATCTAACTTTTCTAAGAACTCTCTAACTTGTTCTTTTCCATTGTAGTCTTGAATCTTGCCTCCTTTTACAATTGGTATTAATTATGCAGGAAGATCCTCCAAGCAGTATCTTCTGCAAAGACTGATGCAAAACCGACTTCACATCCCACTAAGCCTTCTCACCCGCTTCTCATAGTAATTTTACTGCACAGGAGAGAAAGAAACCTATTTACTTCATTGGTATTTCTCTTACCAATTACATATACATGGAATGATTTCCTATTACTCCTGGTGTCTTTTGCCAGGTGCCCCCTATTCTCGGCCTTGGCTTTTTTGAACTTGTCCCTACGTTCCCATTGTGCTGTGTTAGTCTTCCTTCAACATCCAATCCAATTCACAGGTTTGGTGTGTGTATGCACGTGTTAGAGGTTAACAGTCATCTCACCATTTAGCAGAGGTGGCTTTTGATACACTTCCTATTATGTTTTGTCATTGCTGTTTTTTATGCCTGTGCCCATACTTCTCTGCATTTAAGTTTACTTTAAAAAAAAAAATAATCTATTTTCTTGCTCTTCTCCTTCCTTTCCTTCCTAAGTACCATTTTTGTGGTGGTTCTCATTCAAGCCACTCTCCACTTTCACATTTTTAAAACAGTAATTTTGTACTGTTTCAAACAGTAATTTTGTAACTCTTCATTACTTCTGTTGTTTTTTCTCATTTTCTGATTCAAAAGTTTGTCACAAGTGCAAGAACTCAAACTTTTGATCAGTAATTGGTTGAAATTATAGTAGTCAACTCAGGTGACATGTTGCAAGCTTAACGGGATAGTCAGCATGATTTCCATGAAAGTCATGTCCCAGAAATGCATTGTAGTTTTCTGAAAGAGTTAAAAAGCATATGGAAAAGTCTAATCCAGAGGATACCTCCCCTTACAAGGTTCACCACGTGTGACTCTCAAACTAAGCTCTACCAGGTTAAAAATGAAGGTCCTCTCAAGGATATCAAGGATTAATTATTAGTTAGGGGATAGAAAATTAACAGCAAGAATAAATGGTCAGTCTTCACATTTCAGGAAGGTCACCAATGATGGTCTTCTGTGTTAAAGCTTATGCTCCTCAACGTATTCATGAATGAGGTAGCTAAGTTTTCTGGTTATTCAAAATTACTCACTTCACTTGCAAGCTGACTGTGAAGAGCTGCAGGAGATATCGTGTTTCTAAGTGAACAGGTAATAACACACCAAATGAAATCCACTGTCAATAAATACAAAGCAAATAACAGGAGAGGGAAATAACCACACAATGTAGACACAACAATGTGTTCCAAATTAGCTATTACCCCTTACAAAGAGAGCTTGCACTCATCCCACAAAACATCATCTTCAGGCTCAGCAGCAGACTAAAGAAGCAAATGGACCACTGGGGACTAATAGGAAAGGAAAAATGAACAAAACAGACACCATCATTACCTAAGTCTGTTACACGATGTACAGTTCCCTTTACCTCATTCTTCTCAAAAAATAAGGGTAACAATTACTCACAATGCCTTATAACCCATATGGGGTGACCCCCCATAGGGTCACCATATTTAATTATCAATAAGGAGATTTAAAGCATCTGAAAATTAAGGTCTGTTTATGTATGTTCCATGATTTAATTACGGAACTAACTCCACATTTCATTAAAGAAGTCTCCATCAAAGACAATTAGATGCAACAATACACAACAACATTTGGCTCAAGAAATCTTTAGTCTCAAATGCCACCTGAAGGGAATTTACACATCACTTTTCTGATATTCTTTCCCTCGTCATCCACCATTGGCCGCTCTTAGGGTAGAAAAATAGGTAGAAGTTAGTCTGATGCAGTGCAGCTGCCTTTAAATAACTGAAAATACATGCTATTAGCCTGTTCCAAATTTCAGTGACATAGATTGGCAGTATAGCACATTTTACTTTACAGGCAAAACAGGAAAGTCTACTCAGGATTTTTTGATTATTAGTGTACCACGACTGAGTTTTTCATAGAAATTAAGTTCTTGCTCCAGAAAAAGAAAAAAAAAATAAAGGAGACACAAAGAGGGGATGGGTATGAAATCGGTAATTTGGGCATGAAGGAAGGGGTGGAAATATAAGAGTGCAATAGCCAAGATTTGGGCCAGTGTCACAAAAGGGGTGAACAAAACAGAAGTCAAGGCTGCCTCAGGCACAGTTATCCTAATCTGATGCCAGCAAAAAATTAAGCTGGTGGGATAAGAGTGGCAAGGACAGGAGATGGAATCTGTGAGATGAGGACAGAAGGAAGACAGGAAAGGAGGGTGGATACATGTGATGGGGTGAGAGTCACGGCTGAGTGGCAGGGGAGCCATTACAGCTAGTACTGTACACACATAATAAGATAAATCTATTGCTAGCTTACTAGGTTTATACAAATTTTACAGAAACTTGAGGCTCCCAGTGGTGAAAAAGTGTTACATTGCCATCTAGAGCAGAAAAAAGGAAAATATAGGAAAATGCTAGGTGAACACAGCTGCTTTGGAATAAAAAAAAAAAAAAAAAAAAANATTCAGAACCTCTTCAACCTGGAAATCCTCAGGAGCAGTAAGGATGCTTTTTGTCAAACCCTCACATGAAGGGAAACCCCCAGTCAGTACAAGGTAGGAGCAGAGCTTTGGCACCATGTGGCCTGCAGATGAGCCTCAAACTAATAGGTTAGTAAGAAAAATAGCCACAGGAAGAAAATACTTGATTTGACAAGACAAATCTCACCAGTGGCCTTGTCTGGTATCCTCTTTCTAAAAGAGCCAGATGCTTCATAGGAAGGCCCAAGAAACTTTGCAAAGAAAAACTGTCTGTTGAGGTTTTTCTTGTTTCTTTTTTAAACTAACCCAAATAAATCAATTTTGGTTCTTACACAGTAGAATAAAAGTTTATTCTATTTCTAAATCAAATTTCATACCTCTGGTATAACTATGTGCATTCTCTCTGCAGCAATATAAATACAATTCAGTAAGTGCTCATTATTAGTAAACACAGACAAGTATACTTTCTCTCTAAAACAGTTATAAGACAGGATCTTAAAGAAACAGATAAGGAAAATATTTCAAGGTATTCTTCACAAATTCAACAGTTTTGCAAATAAAATGAACTTGTAAAATTAAAGGGATGCTTAAAATCCAAGCTAGGTGAGTGTGTGAATACTCAAACAGCCAAATTATCCCGAATTGCTCTACTACTGGCCAATGCCTTATATCTGTGGTAGAAATGTGACTGTTAGAATGAAAAGCAGCAAGCTCGTAAGCAATGGGTGTCAGGAGGGAGACGAAGGCACCCTGGCTGCAGCAGGGAAGCAGTGCTGCCCCACTAGAGTCCTTTCCTTGCACCCTCCCCACCACACACAGCAGGAGAAGAGTGCCACCATCTCTGCACTGCACCACCTCAGCCTCTGCCCCCACTGCCAGCACCGCAACTGCCTTCCCCAGTGCCAGCACCGCAAATAATCACACCATCCAACCCCAAGGATAGCGACTGCCTCCATCTCCCACCGCAGGAGCCGGGGTTCCCCGTGTCCCAGGCTCACCTACAGCAGGTGTGGTGGAACAGGCACCAGCTTCCACCGTGCCACAAAGCACGGCAATACCTTCAGGTTTTTTAAGCGTCAATATCCATGACAGTCCATACAACAGTCAATTTACGGTCTGATAGGGCACCCAGTAGGTAGCTTCCAACTGTTATACTGTCTTCCCTGCACAACCTCCACAAATCTGGTAAGTCACAACAGCCAGATCTGTTTGCTTAGGACTGAGCTGGAGCAAAATTGAATTACCTCTTGTTATTAGAGAAATTTGTCCCAGAGGAAGGTGTTGAAACCACTGAAGCAAGAAAGTAAAAGAGCATTTTATGGCTCACTGCGTTATGAATGGTCTATGAATACACAGACAAAGTAGTCTCCAAAGCTACCAGACTCCAGCTATGGGCTCCATGTTTGATTAAAAGATTATAAATGGTCAGACACATACTCCTGTTCTGTTCCCCAACAGTTTATGACTCCTTTCCATTTTACAGTACTCAGTGGCAAAGCTTGCCTAGTCCAGGCATGCACTGAGACTCCGATTGTTTACCTTAGTTGATTCAAGCTGACATGTTTGAAAATTATTATATCCATTTGTTCTGCTAGATATTTTGTCTCCCTTGCTTATACTTCTTAATTTCTCTCTTCTCCTGTTATTGGTCTTATGACTAAAGGCTTTAATTTATTCACCATACAATGCTTTTACACACATTTTCTGTCATTCATTACACATTGTCTCCATTGTCTCCCAATATCTCTAGGGTGTAGTAAGAAGAATCGAGAATATAAAAAGTTACACTATATATTACCTCATATGTCTGCCTGAGACTTTAGCTATTGAACTTCTACACACTTTAATAGAGCAGACTTTTCCCTACTGAAATTATTCAATCATGAAAGTTTAATAGTAGGTGTGAGCCCACACAGTATCAAAGTGCAAAATCAGGAATGTTAGCAGACACAGGAAAATGTAATCAAGACACATCTCAGTACCTTACTAAATCTGAGGGGAAAATGATCACAATAAGCAAGATAATCCCTGCCTTCTTTTTATATCCTTCTCTGCTGTCATTTTCTATCCTCTGTCTTCCTGCTCCAAGCTTGATTTTTGTTCAAACTTTCATATGCCAGGGTTTTTTTAGCACAATCCTCACACAAGTATACTTCAATTTTGAGAGAGAAATTATGTCCAAATCAATACATCACTTAATAATTAAAAGTTCACACTGACACGTCCCTACTTCCGGGCATACAAGAAGAAGAACATCCATTACACATATGAATGAGAAAAGACAGTGAAAACCTTTCTGCCTAAAAAGTCTCAGATTTCATGTCAGGATCTCAGTGGATTTTGACTCCTTTTAAATCCATTTCAATTACTCTTAAGCGACATTCCCTACAGTTGCTTAAGTTACTGCATATTCAGATGTCATCTTAACAACTATCTCTGGTGGATTTTGCTACCATGACTAGGAGATTCAAAGCATGGCCTTCCCCACTAAAACCAATGCCTCCACATACTTGCTTTTGAAACGAAAGCCCGGAGGGAGACCTTGATATCCCAATTTTATACCTGCAGAAGATTTCCCTGTTGCACTAGGGGAACAGCCAGCAGGTATCCTCTGCAGACATCATCTAATGGAATCACTTAAAGGAGACTTAGCTTTTCGAGATTCAATATTTAATAGTCTGAAATAAAAAGAACACACAAAATCTTACTAAACCTAAAGGAATTGCTATAGTAGTAAGGAAGCAACAGGTAAAAGCCAACAGAGCCGAACTCTGAAAGCAGATCCTCTGATTGCAATCTCTCTGTGACAAGTGCTGATAAAATTATGTCTTCAGATCAATTTTGCATTAACAGACATCGCCTGGTCCATGAGGAACACCTGCAGCTCTCCTTCTTCAGCCACCTCTTGCAATTTGAAAATAATGTCAGAGAACAAATGTTTTGAGAAGGATTTGGAAAGCACTGGAAGGCTAATTAAACCAACTTACTCTCTGAAGCTAAGATTAAAATAGAATCTTTCTTGTACCCTTAAGGACAAATTAGGAGCAAGGGCATCAAACAAGAATCTACAGACACGCTAAAGTCAGAAAAAAAAATGCAAGCAGTACATGAAAAAAATTAGACATATATATCAAATGAAAGGTCTGCTGATGTTGGGAAAATGCACACAAAATAGATAGTACCTTGCTGAACTTTACCCAAGTGTCACTGTTATGAACTGCTGAGACTTTTCCGGAAACAGCCAAAAGTCTGACATCCGAGAGTAGTTCCTCTGCATCTCCTTCCCAAGCTCTGGCACTAGAGAACTGCATTAGAAAAAGAGCTTACCTCCTTCAAAATGTAAATGTGCTTTTCTGCCTAAGAGACCACCTAGTTATTGTGATGATTACTTCTGGCTAACCTGCAAGTTGTAGGCTTCTGGAGGCTAATTAGAAAGCATCTCATAACCACAACTGTCATAATGAGTCACACCCACTACCTCTTTCTTATTGCTTCAGCCAGTGCTCAGCTTCAGAAACCATCCTTTCAGAAAAGCATAACTAAACACCTTCAGTCTATATTCATATTGCTAAATCTATACAAATGCACCCTAAAACCTTAGTAGTGCTCATTACAATCATTTTCTAAGCCTGAAATTTTTTTACATAGAGCTCTGAATTAACATCTTCTTTGCACAATAATTCTTTTGCACCTTCTGTCACAGCATTCTGTAGAATTTGTTTAGGTTTTTTTTATTTTTCAAAAAATGGAAGGGAATATGGCTCATTGGAAACTAAAATTGCCAGGTTAAGTACCACCTTCTATTTTTATGGTTTGCTTTCACGTAATGGGAATGAGATTTATGTCCCTAACCTTGAAATATTCTGAACCAATTATTTACTTAATATTTATGTTAAATTATCTATGATTGCAGCAGTGACTACGAAAGCAACCCGAAAAAATTCTGCAGGTGGCCTGTAAAGCTAATTTTGAAGTTAGCTGTACTAAGCTCATGCAGTGGTCTTACAGAATATTAATATAGTGTTATAAACTACAGTACCCTCAGGGTGTTCACCTGCCATGGAATTTAATTTACTTCATATCTCATCTAATAGACTGAATCTCATCTATTAGGTAAATATAATGTGAATACGTTTCCTTGTTTCTCTAAGGAGTTTATTGGTAAAACCTGGAGAGGCATTCCCACAGAATCTTCTACTGCTATAATTAGCTTGAAATTGAGCTAATGTGCCCTTTTCTGTATTAAGCAATACAGAATGTACAGTCTAGGTACAAAATAGCACCGTGCTCAGAGTCGATGCAGCAGCTGCATTGCTCACACAACACATCCATGTTTATTCTTTGTATTGCAAGGAGGGAAAACTACAGCAGCCTCAGGGGATTTCAGCCAGAGGCCGTCTCCACCGCGCTGTGCGCTGTGCCAGCCGAGAGCCGCCCTTCCCAGCGACAGCCCTGTGCTCTGCCCTTGGTAGCTTAAGTGGCACATTCTTCTGTCTAAGCAGATAGACCTCAATTTTGTAGGATTATGTGAACGGTTAAGTTGGCTGAAAGCAAATCCGGTATTGTCTGCAGCCAGCATCTCGGCACAGCTTCGACAGTGGGGGTGGAAAGGGGTTCAGCTATCCTTTGTCTCTGCGCACTTCTTGCCGTGCCCAGTGCCCGGCTGTGGCAGTGCCGTGCAGGTGGCATTTGTTCCCAGTGCATCCAAAGCATCCTGAAACAGCAGCTTCCTGGGCAGGCTGTTAGGCAGCACAGAGTAAAGACATTTTCTAGGGAAAAGGGTAGCGGGCACCTGGCGTAGAGAGGAACATACTTTCTGATTAGCTCTACCTGTACCAAAAAGTGTCCTGGTAAGAGCAAGGCCATTGCAGCTCCTGCTTTGTTTTTACATGTATTCTTCTACACATGACCTACTGCTGCATAGCATTGTACGTATTTGGTTTATTCTCTGCAGCCTGTTATGGTTGCTTAACACCAAGGCCACTCCTACACTTAGTTCCTTCATGCTACTCCGTCCATCAGGATGGACAGACTCCTACACACTTTTTCAAAAATCACAGGAGAGTATAGCCTCACAGATATCCCAGAACAAGCCCATTTACCCATGGCCTCCACTTCTGTGCACGAAGTGTTGTCAGCATAACTCCCAGGCATAGGTCCTCTGGAAAAGCTAGTAGGGGGAGGGAATTTAGGCACCTGAAATGGTGAGTGTTCTCACTCTGCGTATGCCATTTATGATTCAACTTAGTTGTTATGTCAGACAGAGGAAAAAGACGTGCAGGACGCATAAAAGCAGAAAAATGCATCACAAAAACAGCTTTAGAGAGGGAGAATGAGAAAAAGATAGAACCCATGGGCAACTTAAAAAATAAAAAGTAGATGTTCTAGTTCACTGAATCAAATATGACATTATAGTGCAGAGGAAATTGAATTCATCTGTACTCGATAAGGGTGGCTTCATTATTCACTTGTGTCTTTGCTTAGTTGTGACACTCATGACTGATGAGACCATCCCCATCTCATGAAGATAAATTCAATATCCGTAGTATCATTCTAATATATTCTCTATATATAGAGAATGCATTTAATGGATGGTGGTGGGATAATATTTTTATCTTCACTGGCTCATGAAAGGAAGGAGCACAATTTCCCAGAGCTGACACTTGAGTGATTCTATATGGACCCCTTTTCACAACTGCTATGTTGAGGGTGAAAGTGTCAGTATGGGGACATGGGAGAGGGTAGCACAGAGGTTGACTTCACTGACTTATCGTCCAAGATCTGAATCCAGAATTGGATCAAAACGGAGAAGAGTTTTGGTCTTTGTATTCTAATCCTGACTAGATACTTGCCTGTGTATGAGCACACCACCACCATAACATAGTCAATATGAGGAAGCACCAATGGAATGTGCCGACATTAATCCAGTACTGCTCAGAGCTGTAACTTTCCTCCTCTTCCTCCATTCTCGTTCAGTTTTCCGAGCCAGTGAAACACTTCTCCGTGATGAGGTCTCTGACTCATGTCTCCTCCCTCCTTCAGTAGCATCATATATTCATGCACACCTCTAGCAGACTACTTTAAAAATGTGGAAATCTTGGAAGCTGTTCAACAGAAGTGATCCCAGAAGAGATGTGATTAATAAGTAAAGCATATAGGAGGAGGTCAAAGGTAGCTATCATAAATTTAATTTACTATGCATCTGTAATTTATCACAACTCCATACAGAGTCTTCACATGCCTCTTCATAAGGAAGTTTTTTCCTGATAGATCCAGGGGGAGAGGGAGAGCACAAGCCAGCACAGGTTTCTAAAGTGCCATCTCCGTGCGTGCTGAAGCAAAGACACATCCACACGTACACACTAGTTCAAAGCACTGGTACAGCTGGCCGCACCAAAGCATAGAAATTTCCATTGGGAAAGTTCCATCCATTAATTCAATATTCATACTCTCACAGCAAGACAAGTGGGAGATTTTCTTGACAGGTAAAAGAAACGTTGGAGAAGAAAATTCTGGAATAAGTTGCACGTAGAGGATTTTCTTTTAAATCCCATCATTTGGCAGCTGACATACATCCACTGCATAAGGATTTATATAACTTCTTGTGGGCAACTTTTGCAGTGTAACTGGGCAACACCAGTATTCCTCAGTTTGTCAGGGTCTTCATCACAGCCACTTTGAGAGTTTCATAATGCAACAATTAAAATGTGCTTCAGGCTGAAACTTGGCAAACAAATGCACGAGGAAGCCAAAGCGAGAAATAGTTACTTTAATTTCTAGAAAATTATTACGTACTGCCTCTGTTCTGGAGTATGGAGTATGATAACTTGCTTTGATTTTCATATGCATAAATTATTAATGGAATTTTCTTCTTGTTTGGTCTAAAACTGTAATTATATAAAGCAGACATTTTCTGTTATCATCTCCATAACACCATTAATTTGTTAAGCATACAGCAACACTCCTCCACCAGATGATTAGTAGCAAAGAGATGTTACGCAAATAAATACCAGTTGTATAACCAACTGAAATGCAAATTTTAAACTAGGTCTAAGGTGTTCAAAAGATAACAAGGAAATTGAATGGGGAAAAAATGACAAAGCAAAACAAAACAAAAACCCTCAAAACAAATCCTTTCCTTTTACTATTTATTTTACACAGTTTGATAGAAGTGTAGTAAAAGTCTAGCCATTTTTTTTTTTTATGTACAAACTGCTGCTTACATGATCCTCCCAACTACCTTTCATTGCTGTGTGTCCTGATTCACTGAAATAAATCTGTAGGCTATTCTCAGATTCCAGGAGGAATGTAGAAAAAACATTTTTATAACTAGCCCTAGAAACACATACAAGAAATTGCATATGTACATGTACACATATGTATTTATGAGTCATGTTTAGATTCACTGGAAGGCTAAACTTAAAGAACTAGGTCCTTTCTTAATTCAGTGGACCCAGGCCAATTTACACCAGTTAAAGAACTGCCCCAGTAACTCACTGTGACATTGCTACTTGGCTTTAATAAAGTTTTAGGTACATATTTTTTTCCTCTGATTTTCAATATAGAATTTAATTGATATAAGGTCTGAAATATTATCAGGTAAGCTCATTTCAAATGGAAGTATCACTTTCCAAGTGATCAAACTGTCCATCTAGTTCACTCCCCATAAAACCTCTATTCAGACATGTTTAATATTAACGTTATACTTTTTATTAAAGATTTTCAAGATACCGTGGAAGTTTGAAACCTTATACACAAAAATGTTTGACAGTATATTATAAAAAAAAAAGAAGGAAGCAAAATGAAGTGTTTTTTTTCTTTCTCCACGTACATTGGAGACTTTTCCTACTGTACCGAACAGACTTTCTGCTACAGTTGAGATAAGACAAATGCTTAAACTAAAACCCAAATAAATTCTCATCATAAAAGAGAAAGGTATGTTTAGTGCACAGAAAACCAGAGAAAAAATAAGGTTGTCTCATTAGTGGCATTTTGATCAGATTCTTCTGTATTTTCTCATCAAAAAAAAGTGTCCACTGAATAGCAGAGGAAACATTATCCTTCCCTCCCCACAGTGCGCAATTCAAGCTCAACAGCACTCCATGCACGTTCATTCCCCAAGCGCTCCACTGGTAACACAATTGTGGTAATTACGGCATAAGCATGTTCTATGAAACGGATACTAGTTCATTAATTAGAAGATGAACGTAATTGATTATTTCAACAGCAAGGCTAAACACAAGGGTAATCCCACAGAGAGATCTGTAGGGGGAGATCTGTCCAAGATGTGCCCTTGACTTAGTTGCTTTTCCCAGGGGGTGGCTTTAAAGGAGCACAGCCTAACAAGGTAATAATTACAGACTACTATTAGTGATAGTTAAGTCATTTGTGACCTGTTCCCCTTCGCAAACTGTTCCAGAACTGATGTGTATTTCAGAGGATGTATTTGCCATTTACAACCATCAGCCAGACACTTAGACAGACAATTGGCACGTGGAGGCCCTTGGCCACCTCTTCTGATGATGTTCTGGTCAGATAATGTTCAGATTCAATCTCACCTTTGTTGTTGATATGTCACAGTGGCTTGATAAGAGCATGCTATCGTTTCTCCCCTGGTGTGGCAATGAAATCTTTTGAGCACAGGAAGACTGAGCAGTAAGAGTGAGATATCCCTGTTCACACTACCTTCCTTATCTTTGTCACTGAGCACATGGCTTACCAAGAAGACATGTTGCAGATGAAAATCCCCTCACACAGCTTATTAACACAGATACACAAATGAAGTCTCTGTGTCTTGGCATGAAGACTCTAAGCACATGTTCTCAAACAGCATTTTGCATTAACTGACAAACCCTTAATTAGAATCACTAGAGGCCTAATTACAGCAATGACTTAAATCAGTCCATTCATGACTTAAAAAAATGAAGCACTTTTCATGGAACCCTCAGGCCAGCACTGCCAAACTGGAGCAACCACGTCCTTCTTTCCCTCTCACCTTGTCACGGGCAGATTTAAGGGTTATTGCATCTGGCTCGATTCAAACATTGTACTCAGTCCAGCTCGTGGCTGACCACATATGGGTGTACTAGAGGAAGGGGAAAACCAAGAAGCTTTTCCTTACCTCATTGCATTCCTAGTAATCACTTACCCTTGGCAGTTATCAGCTCTTGGCAGCCCTCCTTGTTCCCTGAGCACAGAAACAGGTCCAGTCTTGTGCTGGCAGCAGAGGCACCAACACCACCATGGAGGGCAAGGGCAATGAAAGAGTCTCTTGCCACCTCTCACCTGGTAAAAAGCTGCCAATTCTCACATGGGAAACAGTGTATACCACTTCTTTTCAAATAATGGTGCTCCCTTTCATGGTTACTGAATAATGAATCAGTGAGAGCTCATCCAGAAACTCACTGAGAGGGCTGGGGTCTGAAGTTACCAGGTAAACCCTGGGCTGATGTAAATCAGTATGAGGGCACTGGTCTCCATAAAGATACGCTGATGGACACGTACTGAGGATACTCTCTGTAACCTTGCCTGAAATGATTAAATCAATCCAGATTCTTTGATATGGACACTGTAGACAATAACAATATTAGTCTCAATAAAATAATACCGAGGGTAGAAGTCCTTTTCAGTTTCTTTATTTGATTAAAGCGATTCTGGCTCAGTGTCTCCTGCATATTATCCCATGATGTAATTGAATAAGGAGATTGAAACAGAAAGCTGCTTCTAAGTAAGGGAATACTTCACTGGGGCTTTTGTTCTTATATAGTACAGTTTAACAATTCCTTCCATTCACTGATCGCAGATGCCTGAGAAACCCGAACGCATCCACCCCGCCTGGATGTGGCTGTACTCCATGGCCCATCATGTTTGGAAGCACTCATGTTTGTAATGGATAAGAATCCAAACTGGTAAAAGTAACCATTTAGGTCAAGTCTTCCTCTTCCTCAAATACATACATTAACTCCAGGATATTTGTAAGTGTGAGCAGAAAAAATCCTTATGTCTTTTTTTTATTGTGTCAAGAAGCCAAGGAAAGACACTCGACAGCTTGTGCGTTGCTCACTGCTAAACTCTAAATGCCACTGTTGGGTTTCTTTCTTTCCTGAATCATCTTCTGTTTTTTTCAGGACAACTTACGACAATAGTACAAAAAAGCAGAACTTTCCCAGTTTTAAACATCATCCTGTTGAATTAGATTAATATTAAAAGTTTATTAAATAAGCTGACAGCATAGATGAGTATTAAGAATTGAAAATTAAACACTATGAGTTAAATCCCTGCTGCAAGTGAAGCCAGTAAGAATAGGGTCAGATCAAATACACCTAAGGGAAGCAGTGATTTGATCTACTGATCGAATGGATGCAGATGTTCAAAGATATGGTCTTCATTAAGCCACTCCTTTAGTCCACAATGAAATCTAACTTAAAAAACAGATGAGGCTGAAGAGACAGTTCTCCTTTTAAGAAAGCTATGTTATATATATATATATTATCACAAAGATAAAGAGCAACTTACAATTGCTATCTCTTTTTTTAACTAGTATTTCTAAATTTCTAGTTTCCAAAGAGTCTTGCAAATCCACTCAACAAAGCTGGTTACATTTGTCATATGCTATGGGTGATAGATATAATCCTATAATTTGCAATGCAATAATGAGAGGTTTAATTTTCCATTTCTTCCCTCTGTGAGATCGTGTCTGGTGTCTGGCTTTGAATTCTCATTTATGTTCGCATGAGTACACAAACCTAATCTGCATCATTGTGAAGTCAATACCTGCTCTGACTTCTTTTTCATTGTTAAAAAGCAAAGCCTGACCTGTAATGCAAAGACATAAGCAAAAGTTTATCCCACCAGGAGTCTCTCTGTTCTTTACTTTAAATCTCCTATGATATGAGGACTCATCGAAGGAGCTGTTAAGAGCTGTATTAGTTCGTAAAACATTGCCTTCCTTTCTTCTTTGGGACTTCCTGTGAAAGGTTAACAATAATTTTAAATTCTGTAAGCCAGCACATTTGCAAACTCGCTCCAATAGCATGCATTTTTTTCTGAGAAACAGAGAATCCCTATCAAATCTGAGACTAATTCACGAGGGACTTAACACAGAGAGAAGTCAGAGCAGTTCCTCCCCACTGCCAGGGACTGCTGGGACATGAGAGCTGGATGATTTCCACCACCAAGGGAGAAGAGGGGGAGGCAAGGCAAAGGGCCAGGAAAACAGTCTTTGTTCTTCTCACACAGAGAAGATAGTATGGAGGATTGCTATTCTCTTGTCTCACTATGGAGCCTTTGCATCTTCCAGCTACCCAGAAAGACAGCTTTCTTTTTTCCCCCTCACTTCTTTCTTAGTGAGTGTGGAGATAGGGTTGGGAAGAGCTGAGAACAGAGAGCAACAGCTTATTGTTCAAGTATTTCCTGTCCAGAACAAGCTGAAAACCTCAAAAGTAAAATACAAAACACATTTACCCATCTCTCTTTTTACTGTGCTGAGAAATGGTTGTTAGTGTTTTACAACACAGAGTAAAATGCAATGGCTTATCTTTAATGCTTGGAACCTCTTTGAGTACATCAGCCAAGTAGGGCTGTTTATATTTGCACATCCTTGTGCGTGAATACAGCTGCAAAACTGTGCGTTAGGATGGTGGAAAGAACAGACCAAAATATTTTTTTTGCATTGAAAATTGTTGCACGTGTGGGAAGGAGGGTTCTCAAAATATAATTTTCCAATAATAATGTCTTATTTCTACATATAATTTTGATTTTTTTGGGGGGGAAAGAGACCTCAAAGATGAAAACAAAGAGAAAGAAAAACTAGTTTAGCTAAAGTTTGAAGAGTTTTGCAGGGAAATATGAACATATGTCATTCAGCTGAAGCAAAACATCTCAGCAGTCCTATAAGGAAATGCTTCACTTCTGTTCAGTTCAATATTCAATCTGATCCTTGTAAGCTGTCACAACACTTAGTAAGAATTATATTTTAGGATCCACACACGCCCATTCTCCCAAAGCAACCCAATTCCTCTAAACTGCTTTCCAACAACAATTCCCATTTTGTACAGCAACAAGTCCCCAAAGTAAACCGTGCTGCAGTACGGGCAGGGAAAGCTGACCCATTGAGGACAGCACAGTATGAGTTATTTGTGCTTTAAATGATGAGAAAACCACAGTGGTGCCCTATTAAGCTACAGCTAAAAAAAATACAAAATTTAAAACTACACTTCTTAACATCAAATTGTCCCAAGATGAAACCTCTTGGTTTGGTTAGAAAATCTGAGACATTGTAAATCACATTGGAAGAAGTTGAAATAAATATTTTGCTTTCTCTTTTCAGTCAAGGATTTTCACGTTTTCAAAGGAAAAATAGAATTTTCCAAGAAAAGTAATGACACATTTTGATAAGCCCAGCATACAATTGTGAAATCAAATTCTGGGCCATTCAGGTAACACTTTATACTCAGGCCATAAAAAGTCCATCCTCGAGTTCAGTAATGTGGCCTAAACTGCCAACTCCTGAATGCCATACATCAGCACTTCACATAAGGTCCCTGGGATGCTCTGGTCCTCCTTCAGCTCAGTGCAGGATAATGCAGAAAAGACCTTTCTCTTTAAATTCTTTACTATGCCTTTGCTCATATAAAATCTCCAGGGTTTTCACTTTACCCAGAGAAGGATTTTCAAGGAAGTCCAGAAAATTTTAGAATCATAGAATGGTTAGAGTTGGAAGGGACCTTAAAGATCATCTAGTTCCAACCCCCCTGCCATGGGCAGGGACACCTTCCACTAGACCAGGTTGCTCAAAGCCCCATCCAACCTGGCCTTGATCTGTAGTTGAGGAAAACCAAACACCCCTTTAGGTATGCATGTATGCCAACTGCAATAATAAAAACAAAGACTTCTATTCTACTTCATAATTTCCCAGATGTACATAAGCTTTATCTGAGTAGATTTCAGCACCTATTACTCCAAGGTAGAAGGGTAAATATATTTATGCCATTTTATATATGAGATTTCTTCTGATTTGTTAAAGCCACAGGATCCACAAAGCAAATTGTTCAATTCTTGTTTTCCTTTTCATCATATCTAATCCCATAGCTCTTCCCGAGGTAGTTTTGGTATGCTTGGGTAAAACCAAGCACAAGTAAAGTAAAACACAGTTTTCCTGAGCAGTAATAGATACCTATTTATTCTGGAACAGCCCCATGCATTATTAAAACCATACTGCTATCATAATTAGTTTTTTTAAAAAAAAAAGACACAGACTCATGATTGTAATTATGTTTATCTTTACGTAATATCGTGTTATCAGTACAACCTCCTGCCCTGCCATGAAGTTGCTTGGTCCCTGAAAATTTACCGACAGGCGGTAGTGAGGGATGCACGCACTGACGAAGTTACTCATCCGCTCTCCAGTCCCCACACCCTCCTTGGAGTTTTTCATTATTTCTGTAACGCTTTGTTTGCTATTAGGATTACGTGATTTATTTGTTCAGATTGGGAAGTCTCTTCTTGATGGGCTGCTGTGTTCGGTAAACAGCTCCCAACAACAAACAAGGATTTAAATAATCACTGTGTAATCAGTAGGCACCAGCACATCGTATCTCATCTCTTCAAATCCAGGTAGCTGTCTGTCAAATCGCAATGTTTATCACAATAAAAGTTAGATGCTTAGCTGCACCAGAACCATCCCACCCGCTTTTTAAGGAGTTTCAGTGAATTTACTAGAAAAGGGTAGTGGACTTTCTAGTTTTGCGTGGATTCTGCTGCAACACCTCAGGTTTTTCTTGGACTTAGCGTGAAAGTCCTAAGCAGCACCAGGAGTAATGAGGCCAGAGTACAGAGCAGCATTGACTGGCTATCCCACAGCACGTTTTGTGCCTTGGAGGGAATATTAGACTAATCAAGTAATAACCCAACAACATTCGGCCCCAATTAAACACCTTTCTGACAGCTGCAGCAAGTATCATTTCGGTTTGGCAGGTACATGCTTACTTGTTACAAATATATATATGTGTGTAAAATAGCTGGTCCTAATTAAATTTTAACACGAGGCAATAACTGCTTCAAAACTAGGCAAAATAATCATATTAGGCAGATAATTCAGAAATCTAAAATAACCTCCTTTTATATTATTAAATCAGCTTCCAATTTAGTTTTATAGGCTCACTTATTTTCCAACACCTAATATATTATCTTAAACACTTACATTTTTGAACCCCTAAAGCACAACCAAGCATTTGCATTTGAGTTTAGGCAAATACTGATTAACTTTTTTAATAAAGACGGGAATATTAACATGGGTCTGGAGGTTGTGTTATAACTTGGTTGCCGCTGAGTCTTGTGGCCACAGATGCCCAGAACCTCTCAAAGAGCGCAGACGATAATGGAAACAACCTCTGGTAGCTCAGAGGTGGTGTACGCGCGTGTCAGCGAGCGAATCCAAACAGTAGCAGGGACGCAGGCTTCACATATGCACTATTTGCCAAGTTCTTTAATATGAAAAGATTCTTGGTACAAAATCAATAAAGAGGAGGTGAAGAGTAGGTAGAAGGGAAACATGTTAGATGAGATAAAGAAAAGCTTGATTATCGATAAAGAAAAAATGGGCACTTAAAGTGATCACTCCAGAGTATAGAAAGTGATTTTTAAATTACTTATCTGATTAGTGGGAGCTAATCTGTCAAGTAGAAACAAATTCACATAAATATTCCATAAATTCCAAGCACAATTACAGGTTGGGCGGGGAATGGCTGGAGAGCAGCACTGAGGAGAAGGACCTGGGTGTGCTGATCGACGAGAAGCTCAACATGAGCCAGCAATGTGCGATCGCAGCCCAGAAGGCCAACCGCATCCTGGGCTGCATCAAAAGAAGTGTGGCCAGCAGGGCGAGGGAGGTGATTCTGCCCCTCTACTCCACTCTCGTGAGACCCCACCTGGAGTACTGCGTCCAGCTCTGGAGTCCCCAACATAAGAAGGACATGGACCTGTTGGAGCGTGTCCAGAGGAGGGCCACGAGGATGATCCGAGGGCTGGAGCACCTCTCCTATGAGGAGAGGCTGAAGGAGTTGGGGCTGTTCAGCCTGGAGAAGAGAAGGCTCCGCGGAGATCTTATTGCGGCCTTTCAGTACCTAAAGGGGGCCTACAGGAGAGCTGGGGAAGGACTTTTTACCAGGGCATGTAGTGACAGGACAAGGGGGAATGGCTTCAAACTGGAAGAGGTCAGGTTTAGATTGAACATTAGGAAGAAGTTTTTCACTTTGAGGGTGGTGAGGCACTGGAACAGGTTGCCCAGAGAGGTTGTTGAGTCCCCATCCCTGGAGGTGTTCAAGGCCAGGCTGGACGTGGCCTTGGGCAACCTGGTCTAGTGGGAGGTGTCCCTGCCTATGGCAGGGGGGTTGGAACTCGATGATCTTCAAGGTCCTTTCCAACCTAAACCATTCTATGATTCTATGATTCTATGAAATTAAATATTCTCGTGTCACTGAAGCTGCTTTTGGTTGTTGTTGGTTGGTTTTTTTCCTCAGAAGGAGACAGGCTATTACATTGATTTCAGTCTCCAGAATGCATTCTGTAATTATGCAGTTTTAATTGTCTGGCATTTTTATTTGTACGAATTTCAAAGCCAGGTATTGACATGAGTTAGAAAGAAAATCCGACCTCAGATCTAAAAAAGAATCAGCTACGCTCTGGTGCAGAAGTGTACTAAAATACAAGTTGAAGCATGTGCTGAGGTCCATCCATACTCAGTAAAGTGTGTAACCTATGTTTAATCTTACCTCTAATGGGACTTGAACAAGTGCAAAGCAGCACGAGGACCTACACCTCTATTCTTGTAGCTGTTGAAGGTGTGCGTTGTGCCTTACAGACCCATGCAAGAAGAAAGAGGCAGGGATCTCAGCTTATTAACATTTCAAGAATTTATTGCTCAGCTGCTGTTTGTTTTCTCTGACAACCAAGTGTTATGCAGGGCACTTTTGCCAGCTGCAATCTGATTAGGTATCACCTTTTCCATAACACTGCCAGGCCAGTCAAACTGTGGCACACAGAGAGTTTAACCTTTTGTAGATCTCATAATAAACAACTCCAAGTTTCAGGAGAAAATCCGTGATAGAGAGAGCCTGACTACAGCTTGTAAATCAAAGCGCTCAGATAAGATGTGAGAGCCAGACCTCTCAGAGCTGATCATGCTGACAGTTGAGCTTTAAATTCTTGCTTTATAAATCACTTCCTTACCAACCAGCTGCAAAATCAGGATTTGAAAGCCAAGGGGGAAAAAAAAAGACGAGGCTTTATTTTGGATTTATTGGTATGATTTGTAAATCTGTTGTAGGACTTACAGATCTGATTTAAGATTTGTTAATCCCGTTTAGGATATGGAAATTTTTTCTCTGACTTACCACGTACTGAAATACTTTAGTAAAAACCAAACCAAAAATCACTGTTTAAAAGGATAGTGTATAAATCAAAAGCTTGCAGTTAAGATTTGCTGGCAGGTTCTATAAATTGCACAGTGCGTTTATAACTCAGCCTCTTACAAGGGCAGATTTATAAATCCAACTTGCAAATTGTCAGACAACTATTATGGGCTCAATTCTAATCTGAGAAACAACAGATGTGCTTCGCTGTGCTTGAAAACCCCGTCCTTTTTTCTTCATCACCCGCCTCTCCTGCAGCCGTCTCGCTTGCACCGAGGGGGAGCGAAGCACCATCGCCAGGGAAAGGAGGGAGGGAAGAGCCCTCGGGTATCACTCTCACCCTGCAAACAAATAGCCAAGCAGGGATGAAAGGATTTGGGCAAGGAAAGACAGGACGTGAAGTGTCGGTTACAGTCAGCCCCCCTGTTACACAGCCTTCTGGAGCAGCCCTAGTCAAAGGCTATCTACTGCAATTTTGGCTGGTGCCTAGCGGACAAAAAAAGAGAGCAGGTAGTCCTAACTAATTCCCAGGTTGCCGGGCCTCAGGCACAGTGAAAAATTAAACTTCACATCCAAGGAGGTGGAAAACTGGGCCTAGCAGAAACAAACCGGAGCAAGTCAAGGAATTTTTTTCTACGCTCCCAGTGATGCCTGCCTGCCTTTCTCAGATTACAATGAGGAACTTCTGGGAGAAACCCTGGCCCTGTGGTGGCAAATATCCCACTGATTTCACCAGGATAGGATTTCACCCTATAAAAAGGGCATTGGCCAGATTCACAGGAATGCTCTGCCTGCCCCGTGTCGCCCTGGCCCCAACAAGCAGCTGTAAACTTGCGTCTCGGCTACGTGCTGCGGCAGCCGCATCTCCCCCATGGAAGGAGAACGGGGAGCCAGGAGCAGGGGCTGCGGCAGCATCCCGTGGCTCCCAGCTGCTGCCGGCAGCTGCGGCTCCTCTCCTCCCAGCCCTTCTCGGGAAGCGAGCGCAGAAAGCAGCATCCCTTAGTAATTATAAGAAAATTTACACGGGTACTGGGAGTTAATACACTTCATTTCAGGCAGTTTTACAGTAGCCGTCAAGGTTTATCCAGAAGCTGAGGGTCATAACAGTGAAATAACAGTACTATTCGATAGCACTATTTTTCTGCTAGAATTATTGGGTTTTATACAAAGTGAAAACTGTGTATGATAAGAAATGGCTACTCCTAGCTGCTATGCAGGAGATATTTAAATGCATTAATGCCTTTTGAATTTTTCTGAGTCAGGGTTCTCTGACTTTATAGCTTTTGAAGGAAAAAGTGATCTAAAATATTTTATTGCCTACTATATTTGAAATTTGGTTCTAAACTTTCATCAGTGACTTCCTGTTCTCTGTTACTGCAATGCTCTTTTCCCTTGAATTGCTTGTTGCCTTGGTTTTCTTACAAAATAAAATAAATACAAGGATGCTAGCAAACATAAATTACATAATTACTTCTTTCGTCCTTGCTGGCATTTTAGAGTCAAGGATCTGATTATTGCAAAACTCAGCAAATACTCGTATGTGTCTATATATGTGGAGATAAATTTTCAGGGATTTCATGTTAAACATGCAGGATAAACTGCATGTTCAACTGAATCTAAATACTATTACAAGGGGAACTGAAGCAAGCAGCGCAATTAGAAACAGGGAAATTTGCTTCCATAGCTTTGCGCCTAACTGAATACTCAATTCTACATGCAGAATATAATCAGAACTGGAGGATGGGGTTGAGGGAAAATGGTTAATATTCTATAAAATGCTAAGTCAGCCCTTTACAGACTACACATTTAAAATGTATGAAAATCAATTATCTTGAAAATAGATGCCTTTTTTGCTTTTTTATTGCATGTTCCAAAGGATATAGCCTCACTGTCCTCTTGTGCGTGTCTGACAGACACAGAGACCTACAAAAGTTTGGCCTTTTCCCTTGTTTTTAGCCTAAAATGAAAAGGGATAAGGAGAAAATGTTTGCGAGGAGAAAGAGTCTGTGGAAGAAGCTCAACATGAGCCGGCAATGTGCGCTTGCAGCCCAGAAGGCCAACCGTATCCTGGGCTGCATCAAACGAAGCATGGCCAGCAGGTCAAGGGAGGTGATTCTGCCCCTCTGCTCTGCTCTCATGAGACCCCACCTGGAGTACTGTGTCCAGCTCTGGAGTGCCCAACATAAGAAGGACATGAACCTGTTGGAGCGAGTCCAGAGGAGGGCCACAAAGATGATCAGGGGACTGGAGCACCTAACCCTGAGTTGGGGTTGTTCAGCCTGGAAAAGAGAAGGCTCCAGGAAGACCTTATTGCAGCGTTCCAGTACATAAAGGGGACCTACAGGAAAGATGGGGAGGGACTCTTTATCAGGGAGTGTAGCAGTGGGATGAGGGGTAACGGTTTTAAACTGAAAGAGGGTAGATTTAGATGAGATATTGGGAAGAAATTCTTTACAGTGAGGGTTGTGAGACACTGGAACAGGTTGCCCAGAGGAGTCATGGATGCCCCATCCTTGGAAGCATTCAAGGCCAGGTTGGACAAGGCTTTGAGCAACCTGGTCTAGTGGGAGGTCTCCCTGCCCATGTCAGGGTTTTTGGAACTAGCTGATCTTTAAGGTCCCTTCCAACTCTAAGCATTCTATAATTCTCTGAAAGTCAGTCCTCACATCAGTGGTGAGGTATTGTAGCTACAGTTGGAGAAACACTCTCAATAATTGCTTTAACAAATAGACACTACAATTTAGTAGAAATAGAGTCTTTTCACATTATTATCTTGCAGGTGATGAATGAAACAGACTTCTCCCACAGCAGCCTGACTGATCTGTTGCAATGTGGGAACTCAATGTTATTTTCCTCATTCCTTCTCTGGTTTTCTTCGGGGAACACAAGAACAGTTCACCCACTTCAGTAAAACACAAATTTGTACTCGAGACTGTTTCTAGATTGGAGGCAAAAGGCACTTCACAATGCACTCTGCAGTCCCAGTCTTTCAATCATCCACAGCAGGAGACTTGATAGAGCACAGGCCATGTGTACTTTCTTGGTTTTCTTTTGAATGGAGAGACACAGAAGGGACAGGGATGCCTCCTCAAGCAGGATGAGTATATGGGGCACAACTGGACCTGGGAACCATGAAGCTCTCTGGCAATATAATGTCAGGGCCAGAGAGAACAACACAGACAAGCCACTGGAACTAGAGGTCTTCTTTGGTCATATAAAGGATCAGTTGCAAAGATCTCTTGGCAAAATCAAGGTACATAAGAGGGGTTTTCTATAGCTGCAATACATAAAGTGTATGGCAAAATCATAAAATCTATAGCATGAGGAGTAAGAAGCACCTTATTGTGGCTGCAGTTGTACAGGTTTATGGAGCAATGAATTTCAGCTCTCCAGAGGACCAAAGAGCTAAGAGTGAACATTTTTATTTAAAGTTTAAGTTAAAAGATTTAAGTCTAAAGTTAAACGGAACATCTTCTAAAATTCTAAGTGTCTGATCTACTCCAACATCAGCAGTGGAAAGGGTTAAAGGAGTAGAAATGACAGAGGAGGAAAGAAAAGGCAAAAGAGAGAAACCCCCAAGCTTGCCTATGAAGAAAGGACACATACCTACCAGACACCAGCAGAGAAGCAGACCACAAGCCCATAGCCTTCCTTTTCCTGCTCTAACAATACCAGGCCTAGCAAGAAAAGCAGTCTGCAGTGGGTTGAATAATCTCTACACTTGTCCTACCTAAGCTTTTACATCTTATCAGTCCATTTATTTCTCATTTCAGAATAATGAAACTAACATATTCACTACAAATGTTAGCAAAGACTGTGGTCATTTAAGAACAGTAACAACACAAAACAATACACTTTTGTCCCTAAGTTCATCCTTGTTTGAATTCAACCTCAGGAGAAATACTGAGGAAAACACTGGGTTTTTATATGCCTGCATCAGCAGTGGCAGCAATAAACATTTTTATTCAAGGTTACAAAGGCTATGAAAAGACGTAAAAGTGTCCTAATGAATTTTTGATGAGCAATTTTGCTTTTAGTGGGAAATTTCAAACCCCACAATTGTAGTTTGTCATTTACAGTGCTACATTTTTCCAAAGGTCAATTCAACAGACATGATCAGGCACTACAGCTCCACAGAAGCAGTGGAAATTACCTTCAATGTTTGTCTCATTGATGAAGTTCTGAGTCTGCTGCTGGAATTGCAATAAGCACATTTCATGTGTGCTGCTTGCCACCTTGAGAGCAGACTCTTCAGCTAAATCATCTGGTCTACTTCTTTACTATCCTTTTCCCCTGTAAGTGCCTAAATAAAAAAAAACAGGTCTAATGAAAGAGTTTGAACTCTAAGTAGGGATTGTAATTAAGGATTTGTCCTTCTGGAAAACACTGCACCTTACAAGTTTAAAACACCTGAAGCCTTTACTTTTCCACATATAGGGCCTCACCTGGGTTTTATGGTAAAGATGCCTCACTCGCTGTTCATCAGCAGTCTGAGGCTGAGTCAGGTTTATGGCAAAAAGCTCATTGTCAGCCTGCCAGTTGTTATTCACCTTTCGCTTCAAGGCAACGCTTACTCTGCAGCAGAGGAACCCAACATAGGCAGATCACTACTGTGCAGACCGCAAAGTACCAGGGTGGTAGGCTACACATGCAGCCAGATATGGGACTGACCCCAGAAATCACACCTACAGGCAGTATGTAGGAGCCAAATGTCCTTCTGGATTGCCTCAGAGGCCCTCTTCAATTAAAAGTTTTTCTACTTCATTTCAGCTATACCACAGTGCAGAGACGACACATGCAAACCTAGCGTGTACCAGTAGAAACAAAGATAGAAGTCCTACAGTAGTCTGGCTACCTCTTCATGAATAACGCAACCACCGCAACAGAAAAGGGCAGGCTGTTCTTGGCTCTGACATGGGAGTAAGACAGACATAAGTACCTCCATAGCATCACCATTGGTCTGAAATAACCACTACCGCTTCCATGCAGGACTTGAATTGATATGAGCATTCCCCTTATTCATATTCTTGTTTCTACCTCTTCATGCAGATTCACTTGAATGATGTCTGGGCCACCAGTATGGAGGTCAGGGTCCCACCTTCTCTGCGACACACTGTGTGAAGCATCTCCTACATTACATTCTTCAGAAGGAGACTGAAGAGGAAGAATGGAGGTGGAGATTAGAAATACAGCCAGATGTGGCCTAGGCTTACGGATGTTTTAGGACAAGAGTCCTAAATGCAGGGAAGCATGTGATGCACTGTGTGTCTGTACCCTGGGGATGAACAGCACCACTCAGAGAAAGGAGGCAAAGGACAGGTAAGGAGCCATCTTATGGTAAGAAAGTACTGGAGTTTTCTGTGTACGTCCAACCCTGGAGCTTAGCTTCGCTCCTCAAGGGACAGTTTTTCAGGATTCATTTTATTGGATTTGTTTATTTATTTATTTTGCTTAGGATCTCCTGTTGGACTTCTCTCCATCATAGAAATTTTAATAGCCAACAAGGACTAGAGTTTTCTTCTACTTAAGACACTTTGAATGCTCTGTACCATCAGTGCCCTATCGACTACACAAGGACTGTCACAGTACTGCAAGGCAGAATTCATGAGCCAAGTTTATCCTCAGCCACACACAGGCAAACTCTACCTGAATCACAGACACTAGTGGCATGAGACAGGTGGCCCAAGAAAGTAGCCTGAATTCTGGCACGGCTATCAAAGGCCCTAGTGTCTATTCTGTATCATATTTAAAAATAAATGTCTTGCCTTAAAGAAAAACGAGAGTGTGTGATCTAATTCAACCACTACCTACATGATCACGATGCTATTGTTCTCCTATTGCTGATGCCTAAAGACACCTTCAAAGCCAGGTGGAGAATCATAGAATCATAGAGTCATAGAATGGTTAGAGTTGGAAAGGACCTTAAAGATGATCTAGTTCCAACCCCCTTGCCATGGGCAGGGAGACCTCCCACTAGACCAGGTTGCTCAAAGCCCCGTCCAACCTGGCCTTGAACACTTCCAGCGATGGGGCATCCATGACTCCTCTGGGCAGCCTGTTCCAGTGCCTCACGGCTCTCACAGTAAAGAATTTCTTCCTAATATCTCATCTAAATCTACCCTCTTTCAGTTTAAAACTGTTACGCCGCATCCTATCACTACTCTCCCTCTCCACCTTTTCTGTAGGCCCCCTTCAAAAATGCACATGTATCTCCACATTTAAATCATTGGGCATGGCACATCCCAAGGAGTTAAATGCAACTTTCCCCACTTTTCCCAGAACACC
Organism: Anarhynchus alexandrinus; assembly: GCA_008711295.1. Lineage (NCBI taxonomy): Eukaryota > Metazoa > Chordata > Aves > Charadriiformes > Charadriidae > Anarhynchus > Anarhynchus alexandrinus. The sequence goes on from VUYV01000073.1 coordinate 622,583, forward strand.
AGTGAAGAACACTGAAAGCCTGGAACTTGACAAAGCATGACCAAATTTCAATGGCTTCATGGGTTACCCTGTCAACTGAGCCAACCTAGTCAATAATGTGAATGGTTTTGGTGCATTTCAACCACAACGGCTAACTTAATTCTCAGTGAAAAAGATTGAACTTTGACAAGCCTAAAGTTTACCCTTAAACTTTTAGCGTTTTGCATTGCACAGAGGTGGGCTAAAAGCACAAAGGTAGTTGTGGCAGAATAACTTCTCAGGTCCTCATAATTTAATTGTGACTACTTGAGCCCCAGTAAGTGATGTGGCCTTTTCCTTAAACTTAAAAGTTTGAAAACATTTCAAAAGTTCCACTTTATTAAAAAATGGGGGGGAAAGGCTTTAACCGTTACAGAGAGTGAAATGATAAATGGATCGATCTTTACTAGCAAACAGTGGTAATTAGGTCATACCTCATTTCTTTATTAGGGAAAGGCTTTGGTGTTTAATCATCATTATATAATCATTTAGTCTTCTCCAATCTCTGTCTTTATAGATACTGCAGACTTGGGCCTTGAACCTTCAAATGGTTCTTCACAGGAGGAACCCCACAATCAGCTATTTGAATCATTTACAGGATTCTGTCTTTATACCGTATTTTCATTGTATAATCTGTGTTCATATGATAACACAGATAAAAATTCCTGAAGGATGCCAAGGGGAAAGTTAAAAAATGAAACATCTCTAAATGAAGACACTGCTATAAAAATAAGAGAGTGTGAAATCTCTAGTAAGACTCAAGACAAAGCACTGCCTGTGGCATAATACCCTCCTGGAGAACGTCCAATTGCCCACTATTGTCTGAGGACAGATGTACAATCCACCAGATGTGCCATGTGTTTGCTTTAGCACGGATCAGTGTTCAACTGTTCATTTTTTTGAATTAAGCCTCTGAAATCCAAAAAGAATAGGAAACATAATGAATGAGTTCTAAGAGAAATAAACAATATCAAATCCTCTGAGCCTATGGTTTTGCTCCATGACAGATATTTTCTTAAGTGCACTTTCTCTTAAATGAACTAAGGATGTTCCTATTGGCTGATAAAATGTCAATCAGCAATGACTTATGAGGTCACAAACGATAAATTCAGTAAGACCTACTCTAATGGGAATTTCTTATTCCCAAAACTTCAAAAATCATTTTGTCTTACAATGATCTCTACAGGGAGGAAAGTGAGATGTTGACTCTGTCAGATTCCTTAGTGAGACAAGACAAGTTCACACTTCACCACCCGATAGTTAATAGCTCTCTATCAAACACAGGTTCACCTTCTCTTCAGGGGTGCTGGACCCTGCTACTTTTCATAAGGAAAAAGAAAAGCAAGTAAAAAGTGTTAAATGTTTCTGAAAACCCAAAGACATTTTAATTGGAATAAAAGCAGCTTCATGGTGGGGAAGTGGAGGAAGAGTAACAACTTCTCCTTAGGCATTTTAGTGCATGTAAAACAAGTTTTCTTCCTAATCACAGACAGTAAGACGTAAGGCCAACTCAAGAGTTTAGTGCCAGCACAAACCTACATTTTAGAAGTGGAAATGCTTTACCTGTGCTTTTTTCCTAACCTCTGAAGGTCCCCGCTGAGGAATCAGAAAAATAGCCAAAGGAAACTCAGTGGGACTGGTTTCATAAAAACGTGAACGTAACCTCCAAAACACCTCCATTTCTTCTTTCTTTCATGCACTTACCTTTTGTGATAAACCTGATGCAAAACGTTAGATTCAGCCTCTAAGCCTCCTCCTGCTCACACAGCTAAAACTGCAAACCCACCCAGGCAGCCCTTCCTCAAGTCCTGACAGCCCCCATCATCCCCAGCGTCAGCAGAGTGGGGCAGGCCCTACCTCAGGGCTGTACAGAGTGAAACCCACCTGCCTGGGCCAGCTTCTGAGTAAACGACATCATTCCTAGGTCATTGCAGCATCTTTTCCATTTCTTCAGATCCCTAGCTATAGCCACCACATCTCAGGTAACACAGGGACCAACATGCTGCTGCCAAAAGGAGAGGTTCCCCCTCCTCCTTTCTGCAGGCACATCCCCTCAGCACACTCCCCTGCCTCCTCAATTTCAGCAGCCCTGGACCTCTATGACCTCTTCCCCTTTCCGTTTTTTTTTTTTCTTTTTTTTTTTGGTTCTTTTGCTAAGCTAGCTTTGGCCATTCAATGTGCTGAACCAAGTGAAAACTGAGAGTGGGGATGGAGCGGGGAATGCAAGAGCAGGACTGCCTCCTTTGGCAGCTGTAAGGTGCTGGAGCTGCACAGTTATCTTGTCAAATAGCATCCTTGCATGACACACTCTTTCAACTTCATTAGTCCTCAGGCCCCATTTCACAAGGTGTCAGATGACTATTGGGTAGTTAAAAAATAAAATAAAAAGAAGGTCCCACAAGCTCAGTAGAAAAGAAACACTAGAAAAGATTGGCAAGACTAAATAGGAAGTTGTCAGCCGCCACTGAAAAGAATAACATAATATAATGGAATGAAACTCCAAAAATCCTCCTTCCGCAGGATGATTTTTCACAAAGTTCCTGGTTTTCTGTTCCCTTCACCACTGGCTGCATAAAGGCAAACCTTTTGAACTCATTCTGCTAGCTGAGCAATCAAAAGAAAGGGAGGAGGCAAACAGAGCTATCACAACAGAGCACTGACAGCGCTTATCACACACGACCGTATCATTACGCATGGGAGGACAGCTCCATGCCTACACTAGCTGCACACAGAGGATGTGTCTTGTAATAACATTTCTGACAGAAAATGTCCAGATGAGCAGAATCTATTTGTCATGCACAGAATGAAAATAAGAACTAAACTTAAAAAACCCGACAGTATTCAATGGAGAAAATCAGGTGCTTCTATGGCGCAATACATCCCATCCTAAAGTATGTGTTGGAAACTGGTCTTGTCTTAAAATTGCCTATTTTTCTCCATTAGGATAAAGTGAGTTTAGGTTGGCTAGATCAGGCATAGTGCTTTACATCACAAACATTTGAAGTAGCTTCACCCCATGTGTCAGGTAGGGTGCAAAGATTGTTCAGGTCTGTGACATTACCCTGTGGCAAACATGGTGTGACTCAGTCGAGGTTGGACCTCCATAGCAAACCCAAACAGCTTCCTTCTCCATTTCGTAGCTTTAGATTTCCCAGTCTTTCTCGTTTGCATCCCTCAAACAACTCCTCCACCAAAGCTCCTTTTACCATATATACTCTTCTTTCCCACTTCTCTTCTAGGGATGCCTCCTCCTCTACTATTGGCTTTCACTGTACTAAGAACAATTGGGAAGATTTTGGGGGTATTGAGAAGTTTTTTTGCATATTGGGAAGGTTTTTGTGGGCCTGAGTGCAAGGAGGTGTGTGAGACACATCTGCTGCAGAGCCTTCTGAACTAAAAATCAGTAATCTGTGATGGCAGGGGACTGGACTCAGTGACTCAGGCAGTGCCACCTGTATAAAATCTTGCATTTCATGCAAAGACTAGATTTTTTGCATGCTAGTTTCCACCTTTCTTTAATGGAGGGCCAATACATACTGTTAAGCATTGCAGCATTACCAGAATCATAAAAAAATTATTTATATCTAATGTCTTCTGGTTGTGTTGTAAATTGGAGAAGTAGAAAATGGCATTTAAATGAACACAATGAATGAATTTTGAACACCCACAACTGAGATGTAAATATAGTTTTCTTCTGACAGCTTATTCATTTGTTGCTGTCCTCGTCTCAGCACTACTACACCAATAATAATATTCCATATCATGAACTAAGTGGCCATTACAACCTACTCAATATAGGTATTAGCCTGTACTCTTTAAACACAGTATATAGAAAACCAGCGAATGAAATAGGGAGGAAATTACGTTTGGTTTTGTATTTAATAGTGGTTTTCTTTATAACATTTCTCTGGAGCCCATTCATTTTATCATGGGTTTAATTTACATCAGGAGATAGTCAGAAACCACGCTGTTCCCGAAGGAGACTTACGCCAGAGTCTTCCACCTTCGCAATGCAGTGACATCCGGTCCATTTGAAAGGGCATCACGGGAGTGCGGACACGCTTCTCTACTTTGAGAGAGCCAGTTCTAATGACCAAACTTCAGAAACATTTGACATACAGCCGCGTGCCTAAAAGCACGTGAATATATTAAACGCTGTTTATGAAAAGCAAAGCTGTGCTAAAATGCCTATTTGCCCCCTGCTGCTTAGCAATATTAAAGATTAGAGCCAATTGTTTTGTATACTGAAGAGCCTATAATGGGTTCTAGAGAAGATCATGTCAGCAAACTAGATAAGGTTCCTATTAAATTTTCGTTGCTGTGGACTGCTGACTTGGGTCATTATACACTTAAATTGAGTTATTGTCATTGTTATATAACGAAACAGAGAGCTTTTTGCCTCTGGTAATGTAGCATACCTTTTAAAGAATGGGCTCTCCTGACTGATTTATAAAATAGTTCTGTTTGCATTACAGTACCAAGCTGTTGGGTGTTTCAAAGTGATTTAGATGAACTGTCCTAAGAGTTCGTACGTATTTCGAAAGACAAATAGCAGAGTCTTGTGTGAACCTGCTTCCAATAATCTTTGAAATTTATAGAGTGACAGAGAAAGACACAGCAAAATTACACCCCTCTTCTCTCCCATAATCTAAGAATGTTTCATTCCAAAGAAAGTGTGTTTAAGAACTTGTGGGTTTTTTTTAATTCCTGTTAATTATTTGTTCAGATTAAAAAAAAAAAAAACAAAACAAAAAATAGGACTTGTCTTGATTTCCCTATTCCAAGAATATTAGTCTTTCATAATGTCAGCTTTTTATTCTTTAAAAACCAGTTATGTTAACACTTCTAAATTTGAACAAAGAATGTGAACAATGGAGAGATCAGATGACAGTAAAAATGAACTACTTCTCTCCAAGCTACTTTTTTCAAACAAAGTATACTGCTGAGGGAAACTATAACCATCCAGTTTCACCATTGTCCTCACTGGAGCCAGGATTTCACTCTGCACATTTTCCACAGCTTTTTCCCCTTAAATGCATCTAATAGCAGTTCAAGACAGGATGAAAGCGTCTAGGCATATGCTATTTTACTTAAATTCTTTTAATTCCCCATGCCTAGTCTCTGAATAGCTGCTGCATTTTAAGAGAAATTCCATGGTGAGTAGTAAAGAAACTGAAATCAGCAGATGTAGAAATATCTGACTGGAAGAGTCTCATTCCCAGCAGTCTCAGACAACTACAGGTTCAAGCGATACAGGCCTATACTAAATACTTTCTCAGCCTTCAATTTGCTTGGCTAAGGAAGACAAGGTCTTTTTTTTTGCTCTCCACTCCCCCAGCCACCTTCCCAGCCTTTCTCTGCAGCTTTTCTGGCTCTAGTTATCTTTCTCAAACACAGGTCACCAGGGCTGTGCAACAATAGTGAAGCCATTCCTCATCCAGCCGCATCCACTCTTCCCTCCTTCTGCTCCTCAGCATACACATCCAAGGACTGAATTTTCTTTCTGTAGTGTTGCATCATTTCTGCTACTTGTATCATTCTTTGATCAAGCAAAAAACTCGTTTCTTCTGTCTGTTCTAATGCTGAGATCCCAAACCATAGAAAATCTTTATATGAGACTTCAAATATACTTCAGATTTTAAATTCTATCCCATTTCTGTGATCACAGTTCTCAAAGTCATCCAGTCTTGCCACTGTCATATTATGATCCTCTTCTGCATTAGTGATGCCTCCCCAATTTATACCATCAGCAAAATTAATTTGTGTTCTAAACATTGAGCCTTTACACAGACGTTAATGAAAAGATTGTAGGAGATACATTCCAATAGTTTTGCCAGAGGAAGTCTGAGTAACCTCTCTCTACCCTATATCACAAATACGGCTATCTTCTTTTTTAGCAAGTTCCTCTCCTGACAGGTTAGGATTTTTTTTACCATCATTATTATCAAGTTTAGCTAATAGGAACTTCATGTGTTATTTTACTGCAACTCTGATTAGTTAGGTATACTGCATTTCCTTTGCCTAGAAAATAATTCATAAAGAAGAAGGTGAGAGGATAGGCTTGCAGATTCCCATTTTGGTAAAATTTTGTGATATTTTCACCCAGTTTCTCACTTGTTCTGATGTCATCAATTATTCTTTCTCTCAAAACATCTTCTGAATTTTGTACAATATTCAGCTAACAGATGCAAGTTTCTCTGGTTACTTTACCCCATAAACAATACTATACCCACTATAGAACTACTTCAAAATGAAGAAAACCATTAAAATTTTGTTACTGCATCTGTGATTCCGTGGGTTGGTCTTTTCACAGTTCTGCAATAACAATTATCTGTTGCTTTGAAGGTATCCATTTCTTTCACTTTGGAAATGGAAAAATCTATTCCATATACAGCTTCTCTTAGTTATTCAGCTCTGTAGCCATGCTTGGTTATCTTTACAAAAAACAAAACAGAATACTAAACTGACTTTGGAGGCATAGCATTAGATTTTTGTTATCTTAATGTCCTCTTTGTGCCTGGTGAACCTTGATTCTACTTTTCTTGCTCATCTCCATACATGGTTAAATTGATAACCTCCAACTATTGTTTTTCTAATATAATTTACAAGGTTTACTTCAGCTTGACATTTGAAAATTCGTGTTTTATCCCTATGTTTTCTGAGCTCCAAGACCTCTTTCTTCACAGGTTATTTCTTTTTCGTCATCCCAATCACATGATGTAGGAGAAGAGACAGAGAACTGGGTTTGTCTAGCCTTAGGAAGAGAAGGCTAAGAGAGAGAATCTTATCGCTGGAAGGGTTGCCCAGAGAGCTTGTGGGATCTCCGTCCCTGGATATATTCAAAACTTGACTGCACAAGGTCCTGAGCAACCTGCTCTAGCTGATCATGCTTTGAGGATTGGACTAGCTGACCTCTAGAAGTCATGGCATTATGAGTCCATGGTTCCTTACAGGCCATTTGACATTCGTAGGGTACCCCTTGCAGTGAACGTTAACGCAGAAGCGATTCCAACATATTTTCCCCCTTTTCTTGGGATTGAAATTCTAAACTCATTTTTCATGCTCAACTTAATTTTGAGTTTTGTCCACAGACAAGGCTATGAATATTTCACTCTGCTGCTCTCCCTGACCAAAACCCCTTCATTGAAAGAGCTTTTCTCCCATTCAGACTAACTCTGCAGACTTTCCTTTGTCTGTCCATTCATTCAGACTGAAAGGCAGCAGAGCCCTTCAATTCAAAGTAATTTTCTATTAAACTCCTTTCCCAATCATCTTCCCTTCATGCAAAATCAAGCTTAAAATAGCATCCGTTTTTGCTAGTTCAGTGACTATTTGGGAAAAAATTAGGAAGACCGCTCTTAGAAATAAGGTGGTGATGGACTTTTTCACAGCTTTTGTTCTCTAATTTACCCTGGAGAAGTTAAGATTTAGTTAAATAATCATATTTGCAGTGCTATTTCTCTTTCTAAAATCAATACCGAATCCACAGCTATCACCACATCCAGCCCTGATAGTCTACTGCAAATATTATGGCTTTCATCATCTTTCTCCAAAATATTTTTGACAAAGATTGCTTTATCCACTGTCTTTGCTGTTTGGGTTTGGGGTTTTTTTCTTCATTTAGAGTTTATCACATGGCTAAATACTGAGTGAAAGCAATTTCTTTGATTTTGAGTTTTCTGATCATTTGGACCTTTCATACCTTTCACTGTTTCAGCTATGTCCACCATTCTCTCTGTGATATGCGATTTCATTCTGTACATTACCAACTCTAATGCCTCCATTTTTTGGCCCACACTCCTTGTATAGCTATTTCAGGTATTCTCCTTTTGGCCAGCCTCAACCCAATGCCTACCTACTAATAATTCCTTTTCCTTTTTATTTATTTTCCCAATTCCTGATAGTCATTTATCCATATAAGGAACTTGTAATAGACTATCATAGTTACAAGAATCTTGTATAAAGATTATACAAGTTTGTCAGAGTCGTCTTCCTCTGTCATTTTTCAGTTTCAAAAATCTTTCTATCATTTTTGCAAATCAGAAGCTAAGTATTCCAGTTGCTCAGGTGAAATCCGTCTACAAAGAAAAGTGTTTTTCTGTGAATGTCTTCTTGGGACTGAACTTAAAAAACCTTCTTAAAATACCTACCTTTGATCCATGGTTTGATCTTTGTTATTTTGTCTTTCTTTGAGCTCCTTTCAGGGAAATGAAACATTTCACTGAAGGTCACCCACATCTCCCCTTTTCTATAGTTTTGATCCATTCCAGCCTGAATCTGGATATATCATTTTTTCTGTTGTGGTAAACAGGTAGTCAATTCTGCCCCACTTCTGTGTGGAGGCTGTGCAGCATGGTATGGAGAGCTTAAGCATGATTTTCTGAAAGAGCCTGAAATCTTAGCATTGACCATGTTTGAAAACTGCCCAGAAGAACCATATGTGAGGGTATTGAAGACAGTTTCAAAATTGTGTCCCTTTTTGTAGTCCTAGATGGGTTTATTTTGAAAATCTGCTTCTTTTTTTTCTTTTTTTTTATGGTGACTGCTGAACACTGTAAAACTTGAAAATCCTGACATAATCACTAGCATTCGTCTATAGTGACAAAAATAAACCTCTCCAATATGGTCACTTCTCTGTGGCTTTATATTTTTCCAGCAAGCACACTCTTCAGTAAGTCTGACATTTAGCATTGCAGACTCAGAGGCATTCCCATCCTGTTCATGTGACTAACAGATACAGTAAGTGGATACATCTGTAGTTTTAACAAAAACTTCTGGAGTTCCATGAATGTTTTTGAAGTGCAAATGGCAAAATCTTTTGCAAGAGTCAACAAATTACAGCTAGTTTTACATTTATAAAAATACATATAAGAACAAAAAGGTTATGCACTAAGACTTAGTAATTAGCTCCAATCCATCAATAGTCATTGCCAATGACATCTCCACCAAGGGACCCACTTAAATCAAACGACCTTTCCCCTGGCAAACACTTCTGCAGAACCACCAGCCTTGGCAGCCAAGATATTCAGGTTTCACCAGACCAGAGGCAGACTGAATATGACACAGGAGTTCTTCACTGAGAATGAGCTTTCACAAGAGTGCTGAGCTGGTCTAACAGCTTCCTACCACTAAAAATATGGTTCAGCTTTCCCCTTTTTCTCCCTCCCAGCTGTGTGTACTTACCACTTCCTTTGTGCAAGCTCCAACGGTTTGATGAGTCAATTCAGCTCACTCAGCAAGCAAAAAAGGGAGATAATTTTCTGCCTGTTGAATAAGCCGAAATGTCTCATCAAGGGGTCAGACTAGCTTCAGAGGCAGCAAAAGAAAACAGACAGGATCACACAGCCAGACTGCAATAGGAAAAGGAGGCACAGGATCTCCTGTGCTGACAAATTAGCACAACCATCTTCTGAAACACACATTTATTGCCATCTGCATCCCGACATTAGAAATGGGACTGATAATACAGGCATCTTCTGATATGTTCCAGGTACTCCACTGTCCAGACACTACCTTGCTAAGCTCGGACAAACATCTCAAGAGTCTGATTATCTGAATGCAAACAAAACTTTATTGCCTAATCAGTAACTGAGATACTCATAATTCCCACATCCCTCTTTTAGACAGGATAGTCAGACATACGTATTCACTTACTAATTTTCTTTTAGTGGAAAGCTACATTCTCTGATGATCTGTGAAGAATTTGACCAATCCCATCACTCAAGACCCTCTTTCTTATCTGCAAAAATCGTTAAAAATACTTGAAATATCTGCCTAATATTCTCCTACCTGTGCAAGTAGTCGTTTCATTTTTCACGAAGACAGGATCACACCTAGCAGTGGAGGTATTCATATGCTAACATCCTCTTTGAAATGTCCCCCCCCTCCCAAAAAAAAAAAAAAAGTTAGGGAATCTTACTTTAGTGACTCAGTTTGAAGAAATAATATTACAAAAACACGCCCTTTGATCCTTACTGCAGCATCTATTGCACAAAACAGGAAAGCCGGTCCCTGTATGTGAGGCCACACCTCAAATATTTTGTTCAGTTTTGGAGCCCCTCACTACAAGAAAGACATTGGGGTGCTGGAGCATGTCCAGAGAAGGGCAATGAAGCTGGTGAGGGTCTAGAGAATAAAGCTTATGAGGAGCGGCTGAGGGAACCGGGGTTGTTTAGTCTGGAGAAAAGGAGGCTCAGGGGAGACCTTATTGCTCTCTACAACTACATGAAAGGAGGTTGTAGAGAGATGGGGGTCAGTCTCTTCTCCCAAGAAAAAAGTGATAGGACAAGAGGAAATGGCCTCAAGTTACACCTGGGGAGGTTTAGATTGGATATTAGGAAAAATTTTTTCACAGAAAGGATTATCAAGCATTAGAACAGTCTGCCCACGGAAGTGGTTGAGTCATCTTTCCTAGAGGTATTTAAAAGACATGTAAATGTGGCTCTTAGGGACATGGTTTAGTGGTGGACTTGGCAGTGTTAGGTTTACAGTTGGACTTGATGATTTTAAAGGTTTTTTCCAACCTAAATTATTCTATGATCCTATTTTATCTGTTGGTCCACGGGTCAGACTGCTGTATTTCATACTTTGTTTATTAAGAAGGTAGAGAGGCAGGCTGCCCATTTGATTCATGTGAGGAGGTGCTCATTGGGTCAAACAAAACTCTCTGGAGGGAGAGTGGGTCTGCCCCAACCACACTGAGCTGGGAAAACCTAGATCCCATGTTGGGGAAAAGAGAGACCCCGAGGAGCAGGGGCAGGCACAGAACCAGGGGTCAGATCAAACACCAGACTTTTTACGTAGTGTTTGCTAATACCTGGTGTCGTGGGTTAGTCTGGGCTGGCCACTAAACAAATGACAGATGCTCTCTTTTGATCTCTGCCTTCCCAGAGAGAAGGGAGAGAGAATAAAGGAGAGAGAGACTTAAAGATTGAAAAGAAAACTAAAACTACTTTAATGAAATAATAATAATAAAAAAGATACTAATATCATTAAGAAAGTAACGAAATATAGACAATATAGACAAAACAAGTATCGAGCTCCCAGGATGACGATCATGTCACCAGCAGGCACTGGGAAAATCTCAGACTGGACTCAGCAATGGACAGGAACTGGATTCAGGACCTTGATTCAGGAACACACAGATCAGGATCAAAGGGAGATGAACAGAGTCCTTCTCGGGCACTGGTCATTGAAGAAAGAGGGCTGACCCTTTGATCCCTCAGCTTTTATACTGAGCATGAGGCAGATGGGATGGAATACCCTGTTGGTCAGTTTTGGGTCACCTGTCCTGTCCGCTCCTCCCTGCAGGTGGGACCCCACTATGCTTTTCCGCTTCCAACCCTCCAACAGGGCAAATAACAAAGTTGGTTGGCCTTGGCTGTTATAGCAATAAGTATAAGCAAGAGCCTCTCTGCATACCATGCCTTGGTATTAACTGTAAACATCAGGTGTTGTCACTCTGGAAGCGGACGCTGTCTGAAAATCATGACATTAATTTCAGAGAGTGACGTTAGTTAGAGGGGACTTGACTGAAAAGTAAATTTACTGAAAATAAAATTGGTTCTGTTCTACCTCAAAGCAGGACATCTGGGAAGCCAGTAAAACTGAGAGCAGAGACATAGGAAAGGACATGTCCTTCAAGGAGCAATGGTTAAGAGAAATAGTTGTTTTCAAAGCTTTTAATTTTTGTTCTTATGTAGCAGGCTTGAATTATCTCAGTTTCAAAACTATAGTATTTGAAGCTGTATGCTAGTAAACTGAAGATACTCAATGCCCTTTTGCACTCACAGGAGGAGAAAGGTGCAGGCAGCTCCACCCCAGCGCTCTGGCTCACTGTGCACCCTGTCACACTTAGATCAGCAGGCTGTGCCCATTGCTAACCACCCGTGCCGTCCCCAGGCTAAATCCTGGCTTCTCATCCTCCCACCTGCAGAGCAGCTTCTGCCATATCTCACCGTGACTGCAAGCTGCAGCTTCCTCCGGCGAAGGACCTGCCCATCAGGAACAACTTTGTCCCCATTCCCTGGTAGCAGTTCCAGCCTTGCCCTGCATTCTGCAGGCAAAACCCCAACCTCTCTGCACCAGGCAATCTGATATTTCACTCCAGTCTGGGAGGTAGGCATAGCATTTATCTCTGCATTAAACTCAACAGCTTTATTTTTTAAAAAAAACTACTAAAATATTGATTCACTTCAAACAAGACTGCAACAGGCACATTCTAAAACTAATTAAAAATATTATTAGAAGAGTAAAAACTTTTTCATGAATAAGCTTTCTGTACACTTGAGACCAAAATATGACATACCGAAGGGGGAAGTAATATTAATCTTTGAGAAAGACAAATTTCCTAGTCAGCAAAAATTTGCTGAAGTTGTATACTTTTTACAAAGAAATTAATTCATTGAGCTACTCTGGAATCCTTTATAGCTAATAATTAAAAATCTAAAATCTTATTTTCATTCTGTAATAAATATAGTGAACAATCAAGATAGATGAGACAAAACTAGAAAGGTTCGTTGGATGATTTAAGTTGAAGAAGTTGCTACATCAATATATTGTACTCTAAAAAGGGCATGCATCATTAAAAAAGAAGGCTCTATAATTAATATGTTTTCATACAACCTACCTTATTTCCCCCGAGATCACTAACCAAACCCTTTTAAAAATCGATTAGTTCAAGCACTTAGCCTAGTACCACTTTAGATAGCAGCAATACAGATATTAGCTGAATTTAAATTTACAGCAACTTTATTTTTAATTACTTCCCAAAATGCCAGATTTACATATTATTAAACACATTTCAGTGGCAGAACTGACCACTAAGCATTTTTGGACGGGGCCGGAAAAATTAATTATATTCTTTATAAAAAATTCACTTAGCATTCAGAACATCTGCATTGTTGTCAGGGATAATAAATGTGATTAAACTTGTATAAATTTCACTATATTAACCAGTACAATAACTCAATAGCTTTGCTGAACTGAGCTGATGCTATACATTGCAACACTGAAATACATAAGTAGGGGAGTTCTAGAAAAATGTATGAAGTCTAGAGGGAAGAACTGTGTCGTCTCAAGGACAAATTCACCTTCTTAAACTGTCAGTACAAGGGAAAGTTTTGGAACTGAGGGATTTTAACAGAAAAGTTTTAATCACAGCTCATGCACTGTTAAGGCTAAGCAATACAATTGTCCCACTAGTGGTAATATGTTAATATGTAGTTCTCAGGGTTTGGCTCTGTTTATTAAGAAAAAAGAACTTGTAGCAGACCGTGGTTTATGTTTTGAGGCATTATGGTTGGCTGAACCTGGGGGAATGGTGTAGTATTATCCCTGTACAGGAGGCTGATGAAACAAGAATGGTGTTTGGCCCATATGATGAAGATGTACTGCTAATACTCGATACCTGCACCCTGAACAAAGAACAAAACATAAGTAGCAATATTTCCAGGTAAAATATATTTTTCTTTCAATGAGGTAAAGCTCCACATTCCAGAGCACTGTCTAGCTCAGGCAATAAACCACCTTCAACATCTCTCAGAAACCCGATACCTGGTTTCTGCGTGCATGCAAGAAAGGAGGTACTGGACCTGGAGCAGATATCCCAGTCTTGGTGCTCCATTACATTCAGTAAGGATTTGCTCAGTGTAGGAAAAAGAGATAGCAAAAGCATAGGCTTGAAGTCTCTTTCAAGTTAGGCTGTGCAAACCAGACATCGCAGTTTCCCTAGATGCAAGGGAAGGATTATGGGTACCTGCGGAGGACAATTTCTCCTACTTACCTTAGACTCCTCTTTAAGGACAAAATGAGCCACTCTCTGTGGTACCTGTTTCTCTGTCTATTGATGACAGATGAAGCTTAGATGACAAGAAAAGATGATTCACCTGTATTTAGATAACATAAAGGAGTGCCCATCCTGTTATTAGTTTTGCATTATTCCAAAAGACTATGCAAAAGAACAGCAAGAGTCCTGTGGAATGACACCCACACTCTTCAGCTTAAAAATATCATCCTTAATAATTAGAGAAGGTTACTTGAGAACCTCACTGCTCAAGTGCAACATAGATGAAGTGCAAACAAGATGTAAGAATGGGGATATGTGGTCACTGTGGTTGTCCCAGTCAACAAGGATGGATGATACACACACAGCACTATTCTGTGGAGTCAAAACTGAGGAAAGAAAATCAAGTAACGGACATTCTTATTAGAATGAGAAAATGTCTTGTCAATCTTGGAGTCTCCCATTAGTCACTACTAGGTAATGTTGTCTCTTCAAAAGCTGCCAGCATCACGAAGGGAGAAAAGCACCCAGGCACCTTGAGTGAGTTGATACAAAAAGGACAAATTATTGAAGGAGGGTTGCAAGCAGAAGAGCATATGCAATGATGCCATGCAATTCAGAGGATGAGGCAGAGGCTGAAGTATGAGGAAACATTTAGAGGGATCTAAAAGAATATTTGAAAGCTTCTTATCCTTTTAAAAAAATCCATCTCAATTAGTACAATATCTCTTTGAAGTGTCACAGCAAAGGACATTTTGTGGTGAGGCAGCTCCCCACTGCCGGGGCAGGGGGAGTGTTGGATCATTTCTTTATTTATGTCATGGCCATGTGGAGGGAAATCAAAAATATTTCCATCCACAGGCAGCAGCTCCTATATCAAGTTGTAACACAACAATTTCTGAGGCTTAACTTTCAAATTGCCTTGCAAGGCACGGTGATGTTCTGTAGTAATTCACCAATTGAAATTCCAGGGATGACTGGAATAAGTTATTCGAGGGATTAGTTAAAATAAAGCTAACTGGTATGAAAGGCAGAGATTAACTAACTCTTGTATTGTAGAATCATAGAATCATTTAGGTTGGAAGGGACCTTCAAGATCATCAAGTCCAACCATCAACCTAACACTGCCAAAACCACCACTAAACCATGTCCCTCAGCACCACGTCTACCCGTCTTTTAAATACTTCCAGGCATGGCGACTCAACCACTTCCATGGGCATCCTGTTGCAATGTTTGACAACCCTTTCTGTGAAGAAATTCTTCCTAATATCCAATCTAAACCTTCCCTGGTGCAACTTGAGGCCATTTCCTCTTGTCTGTGAATACAATGTTGACAGAAGCAAAACACTGCATAATAAGTCCTGCTTCCTGCAGCACATCAGCTCTAACTGTTATCACCAAATCTTAGCTTTGTCCTTAATCTCTATGTAAATCCAGGTCCCATTTCAGAATTTGTTGCATTCAACATCTACTTCCCCACCTCTGGGGAAAAGGAAAGCCAGGGAGATAAACTTCTCACCTGAGTAACAAAGAGAAGAAGAGGCACAAAGAGACTGGAAGCCCAAGATGCCCATCCCTTCCCCCCATGTGGAATGGCTCTCTCTGTTCCTTTTTCCCATCTCTCTCCCTTCCAGGCCTGGGAAGAACACAATACACTGCAATTTGTCCCCTTCTCAAGGAATGAATAACATGAGGCATTACAGAAGGTTCCACACAGTAACAATTCTTTCAGGGGCTTGAAGGCAAGGGTGTAGACAGGAATGAGAATAGGGAACCACACTGCCTTATCCTAAATATATGGTGAAGCGGTAGTATTATTGGTAGAATTATAGCAGCATACACACATGCACATACACACATGCTCATACACATACACATGCACGCACTCACACACACAAACTGTGGGAAGGGGCAGAGGGAGTTCAAAAATTAAAAACGAGCTCAAAACATAATATACTCCTTTTAAAAGCAAATATTCACATTTGGGGCCAGTCTGAAATTATGGGGCCTGACTCATGATTTTTGAACCTTTAGTATTAGCAACACAGTTCTTTATGCTGTAATTATAGAACCCTTAATTAGATTAGGAGATTGCTCCAAGATTCCTGAGACACCTTCTGTAGCAAATATAGACACCCTCAGGGCAGTCGTATACATTTATGGAAACACCAATTTAAATAACAGCTATAAACAGATCGAGTGGGTCTGGTGACATCACCACAATGAAAAATTATTTTTGACAGCACCAGATGAAATATTATTTTAAAAGGAAGTCATCTTTTTTTTTTTTTTACTACATTAAAATGCACTGATGTAATTTAAAATCACAATTGAGAAAAACACTCTCCTTTCACTCACCAGCTATAGCATACTTTCTGAGTAGAAGGTTATAAAGAAGTTGTGTTACACCAAAAATAGTTCTGCACACCCTTGTTGCACCAGTAGGAAGCTATTTAATGCAACCCTGACACTGTAGTTTTTGCTTCACTTGCTGCATGCATGAAGTTTTCAGTTCTTATGGTGAGATTTTAAGCACATTCATGTTTGCTCTTCTTGTTTCCCACTTCTTTCCTAGTGTTTTCTTTGCTAGCCAAATCTGGTTTGGTTTTAACAGATACGAGACAAAGATTGAACTGCCTTGCCATATCCCCTCCTACCGAATTACTGAATTACAGAAGAAAATCCCTATTTCAGTAGACCTTGGTTGTTCTGCTTGACCTCCAGCAGGTGTCCAATTAAGTCTGAATAATTTATATGATACTCCCTTTCCATTGATATTTCTAGAATTAAACTGATGAGATCTCTAGAGAAGGATCATCAGTGTTACACCTTTCGTCTTTAATTATACTGGTTGAAGATGAATGAAGGTACCAGAAGGATCCCAGCTGGGAAGTAGCACACTTATTAGATAGTTGATAATTTAATATACACTCTGAATTCTGATTATTTCCTTTAAACATCTGAAGAGCTTTCGACATATCTTATGACAAAATCTCAGTACTTACTCAGTTGGACACTGACTGTATTCTCTTCTTTAAAAAAAAAGAAACGCTGCACAGATGCAGGCAAAGAACGGTGACTGGCATTAGAGAACAAAGACTTTTAGACAAGGTGAGTGAAAAGGTCCTGGTTAATGGATTCGATCTGTTGTTTCTAATAAATGCATATACATCATCTAAAAGAGCATGTAGAGGAGCAGAGCAGAAGACCCCTAGAGGAACCTCCTGGAGTGCCACCATAGAAGACTTTCTCTGCTCCAGCACTGTAGCTCCCGCTCCTCTTCATGTATTTTACTTCTAAGAGTTTTTTATGGAAAATGAAACCGTAGATGAGTTCAAATTCAAGAGTGATTCACGGCAAAATGACTTCCTAGGTAGACCCTATAGTGTAGACACCTAACATTAGGTCTCTAACTAGAGGTGTACATCTGAGCTATTGTCTGGACTCCTTATAGTCTGTTGAGAGAAACAGGTACGGATGTAACTCCTTTCGTCTTCAGGAAGAAGTATAGAAGAGGTCAGATAATACTGCAGAAGTACCATCCTCAGGGATCAGCAGGAATGTTGATGAATTATTTCAGTATTGCGCATATAAAAATTATTTAGGCCTAGCCCAAAGCCAACTGAAGTTAAGTAGCAGTACTAGATTTTCTTCAGATATCTCAAGCTAAATAAGAACACGCTGTTTTAGTCAAGTAAAGTCACTGACACATGAACAGTGCTTTTGGTTGGTCCTCCAGGACTTCCCCTGGAAGGGAAAAGTTATATATCATAGCTTAGTGCCTGTGCTCCTTCCTTATAGACTCCAGTGCAGCCAAACTGAACTGCTGAAGAAAGCATATCCTCTGCACCAGAAACTAAAATTCAGATCTTTTACTCACACACTTATTTCATAGGTAGGCACAGCTCAGAAAAGGGATGCTTTGGTATGATTGTGTGGGAAGCTTGACTAATCCTTCCACTGCCCATATTTTTGTGCTGCATTCTCATGTCCTTAATGATTTGCTGTTTCTCAGGTTTCCAAAATTGAGCCGAGTAGCTCACAAAACCAGACAAAAATCTGCTCAAAGCACGTACATTGAATTGGCATGGCACAGGAGAAGGACTCAAACACAGCCATTGGGAACTGAAAAGAAACTCAAGGGTGATAGCATTAAGGTCTCACAACTTCTTTGATTGGTTGCACAATCCTATAAACAGCAAATTCACCCACAATATTCTTTTACGTCTGTTGTATAGAGGTGATCATCTTTTCTACCAAATGACAGGATTGGCTAGTAGTAAAAAAAATGGACCAAGGGATCAGAAAACAAGAATTATTCTTTCTGCCTCTGGAAATCAGAGAGTATTATGACATTTCAGAGAAATATTGTGATGCTTGCTTCATTTAAGTTGTAAAGAACTTGAAAAGCCTCCCATTCAAACTACATATTGTGCAGTGTCATGTCCAAAGTAATCGGTGATAATACTCGTAGTTTGAGGAGCATGAAATAAGACCCTACATAGATGCACAGCAAGTTTTACAGAAACATGCACACACAGCTACAAGTGCCTTACATTGTTTTTTTGGTTCTTCTATACAGAAAAAAGAATCCATTCTGCTATTTCATCTTCACTCTGTTATCAATTACAAATGTTTTACAGCTCAAGCACAAGATCAGTCAACCGAGGGGCTTAGTAAATGTGTTATTTATACAGTTATTTGTTAAAATGAGCTTCATTGCATTACAGAATGTTAAGACAAATTGTTGTGCCCTTTAGATTCATTATAGATGACAAAATTCTAAATAAATCTTAAATAGGTATTCACCTTTCATCACACAGGAACGTAAATGGTTAGATCTTATCAACAGGGGAGTCTTTTTAATCTTCTTCCTTTATTAACCACAGAAAAAAATGATTGTTGTTTTTCCTGTCTTCCTCTTTAAAAAGTCTTATAATCCTTGTTGGGGGGTTAAAGTAGGTCTTCTTTCAAGTAAGGAACAAATCAATCTCTAGTGAAGGAAAGCCTAACTAGCTTTACTGACTCCGGTCTGCCAGGTACTATCTCACAGTGAGACATCAGTTAACCATCAAAGGCAAGCCAGCTTTTTATAAGGGTACTTTATTGTACACAAGCAAGGAGTGCATTATCTTATCATCTGGTCTTGTAACTTCCTCCTTCATTGTGCTGCTACAGCTTAAAAAAAAAAAAAGACTTAGGACATAAATGTCATCTTCTGTGTCATTAACCCAAAATCTATTAGAATTTTATTAGAAAATAAGTACTAAGGCAGTACAGCTACATTTCCTCCCTTACGCTGTGCTAAATTGCTTGTGAAAGTGATATATTATGATTCTTACACTGCATCTATTGCAAAATATGGAAGACAAGCCCACATACTGTGTACATTAAATGGTAATGTTAAATTGGCAATGAAGCAATGAACATCTCCTTAAATCTCCAAGCAGGTTCTACAAATTTCCCTTTTGTAGGACACCGATAAATAGAGAAATTGCTTCCATCTAGGACTAAGCAAACTGTACTAGTAAGTTTCCTTGTTGGTATATCCAGGTCACAAGCTATTAACCTTTTTTTTTTAGAGACTGGTTTTTAATGAATATCCACCAAAAAATAAAGTGCTGCTGTATTTTTATGCTTGGGGCAGGCGCTTATTTCATTATTAAAAGTCAGAAAAGTCTTCAGAAGGAAAATACATTTCTGAGCCAAGAATTTGGAGGCTATGAAATGTTATTAAGATTTCTGCAAAAGAGAAAAGGTCTCAGTTTGGGTTTTTAAAAAACACATATTGCAAAACAGAAGTCAGGAGGGACTCCACTTATTCCTGTGTAACTGGTCAGCACAAGGTTAAATAAAGAGCTAAGTCATGCACAGACTTCGGGCTGCCTCCCTAGGGGTCAGTTTTACCCAGAACGCAGCACACGAAGAAACTGCAAAGGACAGACCCGCAAAGCCAAAACAGCGTGTTGGCAAGTAGCAGGCTTAAGCCTCTCTAGGGAGCTCTGTGCTCACAGGTAAACTTGGCAGCGTTGAATTTTCTGAATTAGCGAAGAAAACACCTCTAATTCTTGTAAGATGAAATCAAACCAAAGTCCTGCCCTTCAGGATGACTGCTGCGAGTCTCAGGCTTCACCTCCACAGCAAGCCGCAGAGGACAGCCGTGGGTAAGGTCAGGAGCAGTTCCCAAACACAGCTAGCAAGTCTCTCTCCTCCACCTTGAAATTATCCTGTTCTCCCAGCAGGACTCAGGTAAAGAGCCCATTTCTAATTCTCCCACTCCCACGTCTGCGGATGGTGATGATAGCCCATGAAGCTTTCAATCTGCACAAAAGAGCACCGGGAGAAATTAAAGCTCTTCAGGCTGGAACTGCTGCTGCAGAATATAATCGACCCATCCAACACCGGCAGCTGCTTTCCAGCCTTTGGAGATTTGAGCGTGTGTAGCGGGACGCAGTTTTCAGAAATGAAAACAGCCTGTGGGTGGGAGCTGAACCAGCACATTTTCAAACCCGTCTTAGTTCAGTTTATACTGGGACTAACGTCCTTCTAGTTTGGGTCTCGGACCAGGCCCATAACAGATCATGATCAGGTCCAGCAATCCCTCGAAGCATTTAACACTGAAAAATACTGCATTTAAAAATAGGAATGGGCACATGACAAAGGCAAAACCTCAGGGCTCAGTTCAGCTGGAGGGACGGTCCCAGCTTCCCCAATAGCACTGGCACCCTTTGCACTGGCACCACAGTGCTGCAGGGTCCTCGTACTCTTCACATGTGGCTTAGGAAGATGGAGAGAAACTGCAGCACCATGAGGGTGCTGCTGGCTGCAGAAGTTGAGCAGAAGAGAGAGGAAAAAAATAACCCCTCTGCTATATGTTTACATCCCAGATGTACAGAAACTCATACACAATTATACAGCGATGTACCCCACAGGACTGCAAAGGTCCAAGAGACATATAAAGGGCTCTGCTGCAAAAAAAAATATTTTGCTCTCTGTTGTAAGAGAAGCGAGACCAAAAACGTAGAGCTAGGTGAGTACAAGAAGTACCTGCATTGACAAGGACCCACCAGCATCTGCCAAGCAGCACAGCCTTGTGTCATGGTGCAGAAACGAGGGCTCCTCCTGCCCACACTGGGAAAACCCAGGGGCTGGGACAGTCAGAGGAGGGGTAGGAGCAGGAGAGACTCTATGTGATGTGGTCTTGTATATCCTACAAGGTACAGACAGCCCCCACGCTCAGTAGCTCCTCAGCAGAGATGTCACTTTACGTTCAACTCGGTATTCTGAAGCAGTAACTATCTGCTGGTCCCAATCTGGGTATAACAATGATGGTTCAGTATCAGTTCCTTTCCCAGGAAAAAACAAGGCTTTGAACCAGTACAAGCTCAGAGTTAGTGCTAGGTTTAGCTGTCAGTTTTGAAGAAATGAGGGGTTAAAATACACCCATGGATGGAGAATGAGATCCATTTTGCTTCATAGTTAATAAATCGTACCTGATTCTCTTTGTCCAGAGACAGAAAAAATAACTGGAGCTTCAAAGGTGCTCACGTTGCTGTCATTGTCAGAAAGGCTATTTGTGAGCATGCTTCATCAAAGGACATTTCATCTCTGCATACACACCCTTCACATTCTGCTGCCAAAGCAATGTCAGCCTGGGTCATATGCCTTCAAGGCAACTTTAACTTGGGCACCTTTCTTCAAAAGACATTAAAAATGATTTACATTTTTCCTCCTTAAATCAGCATTTTTGGTATCATTTGTGTCAGTGCCAAGTTCCCCTCATTCTTCACCTCTATTCTGGCCCGCCTTTTCCCTCCCCTGTGTGCTCATGAATACCACTTGAGTGCCAAGAAACCTGTATTGATGAATGCAAAGTTTGTTCAGTTGAGGAGAGGAAACTATATTGTACAGCCTTCTATGTAACCTACACTAAAAATCTATCTAGTGTTGGCTTAAATCTTTCATGAATAGGAGTCATTTTTCTGAATAGGATACTTTTGTTACGAATGGTGCATACCCCAAACTTGGACTTCAGCCATTTTTTTCTCGTTGCATTTCTTAACTCATATTATGCAGTTTATGCCAAGATGACAGAAAGTGACATACTGTGACCTCTATCCTGCCAGGAGGAGGCTGGGACTTGATGCAGACTTTTGGATTTTGAACAAGCACTCAGGTACTGCAGTGATTATTTCACGTTGATTACTGTTCTTTACTGCTGATACTATTTTCCCTGATGGGTTAACTTTTTCCCATCCATGTGCCTCTTCCATCAAGTTAAATTATTAAACAATTCATTTAGTTTGTTTGAGGGCTGTTGGTTTGTTTGGGGATTGCTTTTCCTTTCCCAGAAATACATTTAATTTACCATGCATTAAAGTGTGCAGCAGAAATCACAGTACAATTTCAGGAGAAATTATGCAGGGAACAGGCAAGAACTGCACATTATTCATATTACACAGAACTTGATAATAAGTTATTATTCCTCACTCTCAGAGGGGCAAACTGAGCCATGAAAAGTGATTGCTGAGATATTCCAATGCTTCTGCGGGCACAATGGTGTGAGTGTTTCCAATATGGCTCAGCATACTGTTTTCACTTATGTTTAATGCCAATGCCAAGCACACGACATGAGGGCACTAAAGTCCTTTCAGATGTTGATGACTCACACTCTTTAAATATGTCACATGCCCGGACAAATCCACCTTCCCATAGAAGGCACCAAATGCCATTAGATGAAGCAGATGTTCCTAGCCAACCTGACCATGACCGCGAAGTGACCCTCATCTATTTTGGATTTATCAAATCATCAAAGGCTCCTGCTCCTGCCAATGAGACTTGGGGCAGGCGATTCAAAGAGGTCATTGTATAACGACCAGCTGCCTGAGCCAACTGAGGCAGAAAATACTGCCTCAGGCGGAGCTGGTCTGCTCCCAAGGGAAGAGGAGCCCACAGGAGCCAAGGGGACCACAGCACAGGCAGTGCCCTCTCCTACCAGGGTGTTGACTCACCACATCTGAGAAGAGGGACCCCGATGACTATGACAGCCATCAACCAGTTGATGACCATCAGAGAAGATGAACAAGTCAGACCTGCGGTCCATCCAGGAAGACCTTTTGGGAACAGTGGGAGGCACGGATGGGGACCTGACTAGAGCATAGGTCTGGGGTCCCTCCAGAAACTGCTATCAGGAAGCCAAGACAGGAGGAGACAGAGCTACCTCCAACATGTCTCAACCAGGATTAGGGATCTGCGCTGAAATGGGACTCCTTGCCCATGGGCAGGAAGTGCACGGGTGATGACAGCAACAGAGGCCTTTGGGTGCCCTTATGGTCCTGACAGTGTCCTTCCCTTTTCAAAGGGCAGTAAATACCAAGGTCAGCAAGCCAGCTTCCAGGATGCTTTCTTAGTGTTCATACACCAGAACACAGCCACCAACATGTGGAGGGTAGGACCTCCAGTCAACCATGTAGGCCATCATACCAAATCACATACCAGGTATCAGCCACATCTTCAAGAACAGAAAGAGATTACAGCAAAGAATAAGGTCACTCAGTGTTTACGATTTTGTTCCAGCAAAATCTTGGAACTCCAAAACTTAGCAATACAGTATTTTCCAATAAATGACCTATTGGTCACTAAATGACCTATTGGTCACAAAAGATGCCAGAGCCGTAATTACATAAGTACTAATAATGTCAAAATGTGGAATACAGAAGAGGTTGTATTCCCAGATATTTACTTAGTAACCTTTTAGGAGCTTTACATATGAATTATGTTGTGAAACAGGACATTAGTGATGAATAAAACTAGCTGATAAAGAAGCATTGTAGCAGTTTATTAGAAATGTGGACTGCGTCAAGCCCCTTACTGTAATCATGAATGGAATAGCTTCTGTAGCTATGAGAGAGCAATCGGAGCAGATCACTGAACAGAAAAGACCCTCTTTATGGAGTGCTGAGGCACAAAGAACCGCTCAGCCAACAGCCCTTTTCTGCCTCAGTGCCATCTCCAAGTGCTTTATATTTTGCTGTCAGACATTTACACAATCAAAGCTTAAAATTAAGATGACGGTGCCTGATCCACATCAGAAAAGAGTCTAAATGTAGTTTTCAATCCCTATATTTAGGGACATTCTTTTTCAAAATTTATTCCTCATCTAGTTTACCAAATATTCACCACAAACACCTCCAGGCTATCAGTAAGCAGGAAAATGCCTTTAAGAGTTTTAAAGTACAGTTTTATAGTATGACAGTACCTCACCAATTCTGGTGTAAACAGGGACACCTACAGACAAAGGCAAAATCAGCAAACATCTTGGGCAACAGACCTCTGAAAAATGCAAATTTCCTATAAGTTCCCAGCCCCCTTTGACTACGTTAAAGCCAGGGGCTGATGCTGTTGCTGCAGAGGGAGGACTGGGCTGCCTGTGGTAGGCAACTCCAGAGCACCAATTGCTCCCCGATCTCAGGTATGCGTCTCCCCCTGCTTCCTCACCCTGCCTTCCCCCTCCCCTCTGCAGAAGCAGCCTGTCCTCCTAAGGGGGCAAATCCTGCTACTGCTGACGCTGCCCAGAAGACCGGAGCAGGTTCTTGGAGCGACAGGCAAGAACTGCTAAACTGAGCTCGGTGGAAATTTGCTGATGCGAAAGCAGTCTTCAGTGATACCACGCTGCATGCCGCTGTAACCTCAATAACAACTGCCTTGGCAAATTTCTTTTCCAGACAATCTAGCTCAAAAATGGCAAACGGACTCCCTTTCTGTATTGTTTACCTGTTAGGGAGCGGGGAATAAATGAAGCATGCACATGCATGTGCACAACTTTTGTATATTGGGAAAGTTACCTGTCCTTCACTTTCTCATTTATTAAACTCTTATTTTGACAGGTTCTTGCACACATGCTTCGACAATTTTTAGAAGTATCATCAATCTAACTGCAGTTGAGTTGCTCTCTCGCCCTCCCTGTTCAGACTGTGACTGAACAGTTTCTTTTAATAAATGAGTGATATGGCTGGGTGTTATCAACCTACTGTAACATTTAATAGATATTCATAACATATATTAATCATGAGCAAGTTTACAAAGGATTCAATCCTGCAAGGTATGGAGAACACTTGACTCTCCTTGAAGTCGGTGAAAGCAGAAAGGTTGCAATTTTTGTCCCCACAGGCACTGCATTACAACTGCCAGGTCTTCCTTCTGGACATTACAGAACTGAGCACAGTTTTCTGAAGAAATGCATGTGCTACATGGTCAGTTTGTTTTACCAGTACCCTGTTCCTTGTGGACTGAATGATTTATTTTTGTTTTAAAAGCTGAACTACAAAAAGAAGCCTTCCGCCAAATTTATCTCGGGTACAGAAGATGCTCTTAAACAGAACTTTCTGCATTTTCTTTGGCTGCTTTGAATCAGAGAGATGCTGCCTGGCATATAAACAGCCACACAGAAAATAAAAATGTTGGCCTTCCTTTCCAGATGCAGAAGTCAGAAAAACTTTGTGAATTAAAAATTAACCAAGTATGTAAGAACAATAACACAGCTTCCTAAAATTTAGCAACCTATTAAAGTGAAATATGGAATTACAATTAAGATTAATGGGAACCAACTAGAATGAATTTCAATCAGCTTTATTTTGAAAGTATGTGGGCTCCTTTTCATCATTTCTGTGAAATTATCAAATCTAACATCATTATTGTTGTTTCTTCCCTATCGCATCAAATATAAAGCCTGCTCACAGAAAAGAGGACTGTGTTCCCACAAACACACCGCACCCTTTTTGACTTCTTCCCACAAAAAAAACCCCACAAAATAAAATACTCCAGCATGCAAATGTTTGAATACAAAGTACCACAGAACAAATCAAATAAATTAGTCTCTATGATGCTTTTTTTTAAATTGTTAGGTCAATTCTTTAATACAGAAATTTAAGAATAAAGTTCAAATTCCTAACATATATTAAAAGGAAAAATAATTGAGAATGTTTAATCCTAAGAAAATATTGGTTTGAGGTTGTTTTTGTTTTTTTTCACAACAGGAAGGTGGCACAGCTGAAATACACATAATTGTGTTCACTAAATATAGACCAATTTGTCTGATCTGTTTATAGATATGCTCTGCCTGGTGTTCGGTCACTTCTTGACATCAGGTAGTAACAGTAGCTATTTCATGAAAGATTACAAAAGTTGCCACCCAAATTCTATACACTACAAGCGACGATGTTCCTTTCACTCCATCAGCGGTGTTCTTTTCACCCCATCAGCACCTCAGTTCTGTAGTTCATTTTCATCCTAAGAAAGTGATTTTCATTACTACCTGCAGCCTTGCAGCTTGGGTCTGGTAGTCTTCTTCTTCACCTTCAAACTGAAGAGGTTACAGGTAAGGTCTTATATCTCCATAGATTATATTGAACAACAAGCCTTTTATTTACTTTTTTCCTGAGAGGGAAGTCTTGACTAGTGAGAAGCTTCTTCATAAGCAGTACTGAAGGTCATGGGGTTGAATGTCACAAAATCTAGGTGGTTTTCCAGTCACTTCATTCTCCTGAATATTTCTGCAAGAATTTAAACATGATAAAAAGTATATGCTTGCTCTTACATCACCAGAGTTAGTGAAAAATCACTGGAAACCAGCACAGGGTTTGGTTGGGTTTTTTTTCCAGAAAGCAGAAAATTGAACCTAAAACTAGGTACAGGCCCAGGAATGGGATACTCGGGCAGCTGAAGGAGGTTACACTATGGCCCCTGACCAGTGTGAATAATAATATTCAAAACTGTCTTCCTTTTCACTTCTTCTGTATTTATACTACAGACTCATTTGTTTGTAATGTTCTATGCTACAATTTTTTTTGCCTCTGTAGCCCATGATGAAATGTCATATTAGATGATACTGTAAACTCGCAGAATATTTAACAGCCATGAAAAAGCTATTCTTCACCGTCTTCTGGCTTCTATATGTTAATGTCTCCTTGTCTCCTTCAACATAATCTAGGTTATTTTAGGGGTTCTTTACCTCTGGACATGCTTTCAAATCTCATTATGCAAATCCGGGATATGACACATAGGCAAAAAGAATATATTCAAGTTATTAAACGAGGAATCTGAATTCTTCTTTTCAAAGAGGAGTCAGATACACAGTAATAGAAATTAGAACTGTTAACTGAGAATCAATTTTCCAGCTGTCAGTTTAACAAACAATAATAAAAGTTTTTTAATCAATTCAGTTGGGTACCTGACGTTTCCTTCAACAAGAGGCCTTTTTCATATGGCAGGTTCTCAGGAGAAGCAATGACAAAGCCCATATACGTGGACAGAATGCCTGTAACAGCAGACACCCTGCTAAAAACAGCCCCCTGTAAGATCCCAGCTTTGATGCCCTGCAAGGGGGTCAAGCAGCAAGTGAAGGTGTCCAGTGCTGAGTGTGAAGAGGAAATGGGGGAAGTATAGTTGTAGTGAGCAGAAAAAAAAAAGCAGACGGTGCCAGTAGGCTGTAGGATTGTTGATTTTGGTTTGTAATTACAACTGGCAATCATTTTGAACCACTGCTGCTTTTTTTAATTATTCAGCTTTGATTGCAATTACAAGCCAAAATCAACAGTCTTAATAACAGAGCTCAGAGTCTTCTGATGAAACAGAAAAACTCCCAAGTGTTTGGAACCTGACCTTGCAACCCTGAAATTTAACAGGAAAACTTATTAACAAGAAAACCTTTTGGATCATAAGTTGGGTGCCAATGTATTCATAGCCTACAACTGTAAGAGTAAGGTTACAGTGAGGACAGTTAAAGTTTTCTTTTGGAAGCTGAACTACAGTGAGCAAAGCCAGACCCTACCAAAGTGGCAACCGATGTTATGCACCATTTTGCTGTAGAGCCTAGTTTAAGGCAACTGGCTGTCTCAAGATGAACCAAAGCCTGAGGCATTCTAAAATAGTGAACATTTTTGAAAAGAGTATGTCTGACTTCTAACTCATTGAAAACTGCCTCATGTATACAACAAAACTTATCAGTCTTGTTAAGCATTTACAGGTAGGTCAGGAGTATTTTGAAATCTACCCGCTAGGTTCATCCAGCACCACAGGCTCACACAGGATGCAAAAAGCCCATTTTGAGTTTGTGAGAAGTGATCACAAGCACATATTTGAGCACCTAAATGGATATCAAGCCCATTTAGGGTTTTTTCTGATAAATAATATGTCTTTCGCTTTACAGTTGCTCTTGAGGATGAACCTCATCTTGAAAGGAAAACAAAAATAGACTCAGCAAAATGTTATAGAAAATCAAACTAAGAGTGACCTCAAGAGTAGATCTGATCCTTCTCCCCACTGAACTATACCCAAGCCATGCCTGACAGAGGAGTTTCTCAGGTGGAGACCCCACAACCTTTACAGCTTGTGCTACAGTTTCCTGTCTTTGCTCTCATTACATCGTTCCCAACTTTCAACATAAATCCTCATTGCTCCAATTAAAGCATGTTATCTCTTGTTCTATCAATAGAACATGAAGGGAAGACTTTCCCCCCTCCTTTAAGTTATGCAGACTGTTATGTTTCACTCTAATATTCTCCTTTGTTTACTTAACTGTCCCAATTTCTTAAGCCTTCTGTCATAAATCACATTTTCTACTCCAATAATTACTGTTTTCAGCAATCTCTCCAATTGAGCCAGGTGTTTTTCAAAAGTTAGTACCCAAAACTGGGCATAATATTCCAAGTGAGCCTCTACCAAAACTTTATAAGAGAGTGGGAGATGATTTCACATACTCTGCAGGTAATGCTCCTGTGCAACTATCCTACTAACTCACAACAAAGTTATTTTTTAATCTTCTTCAGTACATGATTCACCATGACATGAGATCCAGCCTAACCTCTTAATTCTTCAGTAAGGAGAATACTCAATTCTCCAACCTCCTATTCTTGCTCTGTGTTGATGTAAGATTATTCCTGTCCAAGCCTAATATCCTGAAATTCTTCTTGTTGAACTGCATTGTGCTGCCTTAAACTGCGTCTTTAACTTGTCAAACTCTTTCTGGAGTCTAATCCTGTCCTGCAGTATGCTCCTTAAATGTTGGTATCATCTGAAAGTTCATGAAGATACTGAAGAGTGATCGTGAGCTTTTGATAACTACTTTCTAAATACAGTTTTTCAAACAGTGTCACACTAGTCTTATGGCAATTAAATCTATAAAGTGCTTTCTTAGCTAATTTATAAAATGTCATGAAAGACAATATCAGAATTTATCAGGAGAAAGCAGCATGTCATTGCCTGTTTCTTTCCTGTCCATAAGGGCAGGTATTATTTAGTTCCAGAAAGAAGTTGGATGACTGAAATAATTTGTTCTTGGCAAATCCATGATAGCTGTTAACTCATTTCCTTGTTATATTCCAGGTGTTTAAAAATACTTTGAATATTTGTTCCACTACGATTCCATAAATCAAAACTAAGCAGACCACTCTGATTTTTAGTTCCTCATGTCACCCTTTTTCAAAGGCAGACACCACGGTTTCTCTTTTCCAGTCTTCTGGAAGCCTACGCATCTTCCAAGAATTATCAAAGATATCCACTAATAGCTCTAAGGTTGCATCACATTACAGTGAATTTCCTGAGACATGAAACCTGTTTTCTTTCTGAAAACATCCAAGAGCTAAGTATTCTCTAGCTGGCCTATCTCCTTCCTTATTTTCTTCTGAGGTTAGCTTTGTTAAACCTATGAGCACAGCTGACCACTTTAGTGAAGAATGAAACAAAAAAAAAGCCACTAAACATGTCAACCGTCTCAAATTCATCCTTTGGCATAACATACATAAAAAGTTTTCTTATCAGCGTTTCTGTCCCTTGCTACTTTAATGTGGTCATTACTGAGAATGTGATAACTCAAGCA
Organism: Anarhynchus alexandrinus; assembly: GCA_008711295.1. Lineage (NCBI taxonomy): Eukaryota > Metazoa > Chordata > Aves > Charadriiformes > Charadriidae > Anarhynchus > Anarhynchus alexandrinus. The sequence goes on from VUYV01000073.1 coordinate 652,258, forward strand.
TTAATTCAAACAGCTGGTGTAAGAAATACAAGGTATGTTGCAGTATTTTCAAGTGCAATTCCGGTCAGTTGGAGCAAGCAGGTCCACAGCAGTCTGCCTTGCAGCAACCACTGGCATTTAGTGGTGTGTGGCGGAGCTGGTGTATATGTTCACAAGTGGAATGAGAGCTGACACTGTGTCCCATGCCAAGAAGGGGCACCATCAAAGAGATCAGAAGAGCAGACAGCACTCTAATGTATGCCACAGCATCCTCTCCCTCCTTCTCCTCTTGTTGGGCACATTGAAGGTCAAATATAAGACTGGAAAGTGGGATAATTATGCATTCAGTGGGCTTACTGCATCTTGTGAGACATCCTACCCTGTTGTAGCTACCTGCAGCTGTCCTTGCTGCGCCTGGTGATGAAGGGAGGCACTGTTAGCCTGCTTCTGCCCTAAGACCCAGGCAGCCCAAGAGGTGGACCAACTGGCTCCATTTCTCTCCATTTTCTTGTCAGTTCCTCTGTCCATAAATAATGGAAAACCTCTCTCCACCATGCCTCCCCCTTTCTCTGAGCAATGCAATTGGAGCTGTGTCAGTGCAGCTACTTTTTTCTTTGCTCTGATTGCACAATAATGAAAGGATAGGAAACAAAGACTAGCAACTTTTGAGATTAATCCCCCTTCTGTTCTCAGCTGTCAGACTTACTTCTTTTTTTCCTTTTTTTTGGCTAAATCGGGTCATTATACTACAAATCTTTACTCTGAATGAAAGATTAAACTCAGGTATTTTATTTTCATCAGGGCATAATATTCAGCACAGAATAATTGGCTATAGTTTCATGTGGATATTTGTATGGGGCCTCCTATCAAATTCCACTAAACCTTTACTGACCCCTTCCGTTTTGTTGAATACCTTAGGATCTTACTGTAGTAGAGTCCTGGCAAACAGAATTTTGCACTCAATTATACCTATCTCCACATCTGAGATGTCATGTTTTCATGAAGCCTCTTTAAACAATCAAGAGAATTAAAAGGTCTTCAGGGATGCTTTGTAATAAAAATAGTAATAGAAAAGAAAAAAATCCATAACCTAAGTGTTTGTCCTTGACATAGTCAGTATTTTTTCTACAATGAGAAGAAAAAAAAGAGGAAGAAAAAAAAGAAGAAGCAGGAAATAAGAAAAGGCTTTCAGACTACCTTTAACTGCTTCAAAGCCAACAATAAAAGTACCATAGTTAAACCAGAGGACCAAAAAGGCATAAGGTCATCAAAACCAAGGCTCATTGAGCCAGTGTATTTGGATAGATGTCATTTCCACTTTGTCTGTACAGAGAGTGCTATATTGTATATAGAGAGCAGAGCTCATGCTGCCATAAAATTAAAAACAAAAAATATCCACAGTCCATTATGGCGGTGTTATGAGAAGCAGGAGGGTTTCTTATACATGAATAGACTCTCTGGTGTGACTATTGAATCTACCTTGATGTGTCGTACTTTACTGATTACTTTACTGATAGCGTCTTTTTTTAAAAGACACTATCACAGAGGGAGCATATTTTCTCAACCAAGAAAAACTGGCTTTATGCCACTTCTGCTCTACCAGAAATTGACCCAACAGTAGCTTTGGGATTTAATTTAAACAGAGAGAGACAAAGCATGACAAAAGCATGGAGCGTAACAGCCCAACATGGGCCTCTGCTAAAGCACAGGAGGTCTTTGCTGTTGCAACAAATCAGAACATTTCTAAACCTAGTGTTTCTGTTCATGTTTTGCTTTGTTTTCTCTTAAAAAGATATTATCAATTTATGACTAAAAGCCTACTATAAAAATCTCCTTCAGAGGTAATAAAAGGCAATGGGACTGGCTGATGTTTGGAGCCCTTGAAAAGTTATGCCTCTTACATTAGTGCCTAAAACTGTTTATGAAACATTTTGGGTTATTTCTCTCAGAAGTATCAGATTTTCATGATATAAAGGTCACGGAAGGAGTTCATATCAGACTAGGTCCTGCACAGGCTATTTTGTTGATTCCTTTGCTCTCCTATGAATGGGTAGCATTTCAGTCATATTTTTAGCATATGCCATGCAAAGGTGGGTTTAGTCCTTGCGCTGTGTGATATAGGCAGTCCATTGACTTTGGGCAGGAGAGCCCTAATGAGAATTGCCAGCAATACTGCTTGGATCAGCAGCTGCACTAACAAGTTTGAAAAGTACAAGGCAATCATTGTCCTCTGAATGTGGAAATCTACAACTCACCTCTTCTTCAGGTTTCTCATGTCTTCTCTGATTGATATCCTTGAGTGTTTTTTCTATTTTTTTCCTTTGGTTGAGCTTTGAGTTTCTCTTGCATGGGAAACAAAACACTCCATCATGAGGAACGTACAAAGAAAGAGGAAACAGAACAAGTACCATGCCACAGTGACAGGAACAGTAAAGCGTTGCTCAAAGTGTGGTGCTGGGCAGGGGTTGGAGATTCAACCATAGCACCTCAAAGTCACTGCTCAGGTAGGACCAGGGAAAGCCTTTCACATACACCACCAGCATGCGTGACCCTAAAAAGCCAAACCACAATTTATGTCCAATGTATTAAGGGACCTCATCACCAGTGAGTGAGTGAACCATAGGAATAAGTAAGGAAATCAGGACAGGTAAAAAATATTTGCAAATATGACTCAGAAATTAGTTGGTCTTCTAGAAATTTTGAATTCAACTCTTCTGTATTTGCTTACTGAAAAGGTATGAAAGGCAATCCTCTTTTCCTACATAGCACCAGGGGTAAGGAAGACTCTCTTCCTGGGCTGAGAGGTGGGAAAAGGACAAAGGGTGGAGAGCCCTTGCTGATTGGCTGCAGCTCAGCTGGAGCACAGAGAGGGGATAAGAGAGTGTGGTCACCAGGAAGAACCAACCCAGCATCCATGACAACAAAACCCTGTCCTGTCACATAATCTGCATAAGAGGACTTCCACTGAAGGGAATGGGAGTTCCCATGGGCGTACAACGGATCTGTTGTGCAGGTTGGTTCACAGGGTGTTAATCTGCTGTACCAGATTTGCTCAAAACGGAGTGCGCATTTGGCCCAAATTAACCTGCCTTGATCACATTATGTGCAGCTCCCTGTTGCACATAAACTGATGATCTCAAAATGTCAGCACTGCTCATTAGCTCACACCAAACTTATTTTTCTAATTGGGTCAGCTCTGATTTGAGTCTTAACCACTAGTATGTGTCTATGCACTATGCATCCTGAACTTTCATTCTCGGTGAATGGAAGAGGCACTGCCTCCTCTTACACTCTTAAATGTCAAATTTCAACATTTCAAAAAAATATACAAGACTCGGGCTTTTTCAGAAGGAATGATCTGCAAAGTAACTGCAAGCCAGTTTAGGAGTCAATGGTGCTGTTTGCAGAGGTAAATTATAACCCTTTTTGCTATGGCTGCTATGGCCGTTGCCAGTATTGCTGCTGAAAATCTCCTGTGGCTTGTCAAAGCAAGTAACTAACTTTAGCTCATTTGAATAACCAGGTCTCAAAACTAAGGTAGTTCAGAGTTGTTTAACACTAATCACTGTCACAGAAGTGGCAAACTCTGAAAGAGGCCTGAGGCCGCAAAGCCTCACCCATTTCAGTTGACTCTCATACCCCAAGTCCTATTTCCAGAGCGATTTAGGCACCTGGGGGCGTCCATGCGACTTGAGCCCAGAGCTCCTTATTCATTCCTGAAAACTGCACTCACCTCCTGTATCACGCCCTGGCCTGAAGCCAAAAGGTGCTCACTGAAGATGGTCGATTCTCAGCTCTTTCACTGGTAAGTACAAGAAGGCATCGGCAGACCAAAGGAAAAAGTAAGTTAAGAGGAATAATGATGGATTTATAATTAATGATGATTTTTTTTACTGAACAAGTTTCCCTCCCTTCCTTCCAATTGATTTAAACTGAAGGCAAGAAAGGGAAAAAGAAGTTGATTTCGGATATCTCGTCAGGGGGGTTCATGCCTAACATTGTCCAACAGGCTCCTTCAAGTGAAATTAAGTACATCTCTTATGCTAAGAGTTTCACTAGCATTCACAGCCCCCCAGTCTATGGATATCAAAAAGATACAAAATTATCTTTAACAATCTTGCCCCTGAGCCTCAGTTTCTTATCTGTAAAACTATGATTACAGTAGTTCCTTACCTCATGGGGACCTTGTAATGAGTAATAGTTTAACATTTGGAGTTGTACATATTATACATTGCTGAGGGATTGTATACTTATCTAGAGACACTGAGTGTCTAAGTAGATGAGGGTAGCCAAAACCAAATTTATGTTACCTAATAGTCTGAGCTGACTAAAAGCTAAAAAGCTAAAAGCTAAAAGCTGCCCTGAACCTTAGCAAGTAATCTTTGGTTAGAGCACAGGCAGGTTGGCCTGTTTTCTCCCCATAGGCACGTCTAGAGACACTCCTGACACAGGTTTCAGTGCAAGTACAGTTCCAAATGTACCCTGGAGAGCAGTGAACTGCACTGAAGTTACCAGACAGCCCAGCAAGTTCCTGAAGGCCTTCAGGGGCTTGTGGGATTAGTGAACCTAAAAAACTTGCTTGCCTTTGAACATCTGGGGCAGGCAGAAAAACACTACACCACTGTCAGAAATGCTGAAACAAATCAAAACACTACTGAAAACTTCATAAAAGTCAGTGAGGAAATCCTTCTTCTGCTGCTTGTTATTGACGGCTGCAAAGATAACCTTTATTTACAGTGTCCTGCAGACTTATTCAATAGGACGTAGTGACACTGATGAAGAGGATTTGTTATTGTTTACACAATAGCTCAAAGATGTAGGCACTGCATAAATACTCTGGAAAGTATGATTCCATGAAAAAGCTCTCGATTATGCATCAAAATCCTTCCTGCAACAAAGTTATTCTGGACTTACTCTTTGCATCACAAACTACATTTGCAATGCTCAGGAGGTCTGACTGTATCCATTATTTCAGAGTAGTTGATATGCAGTCAATGTAAGAACATCATAGTTTCTACCCGGTATTCATATAGCACCAATAAACTGCCAGGCATAGTGATAACGGTCTTCACACTTCTAGAAGATAAAAAAAAAAAAAAACAAGGAAGTCATGGGTTTATTTGACAGAATTTAAAAAAAAATAATTCAAAAACTACATTAACAGACTGTGGAACTTGCATTCAGAAGTGATAAAATGGTATGGTAAAGACTTCATGAGCAACAATAACCTGGTCATTTTGTGTAAGCGCATTAAAATATAGCATGTAATTAGTAGGCTGTGTATGAGCTCAGAAATTTCTTAAGTAGCAAGACACAGTTGTGTCCGTAATCTCAGAAACAAATGTAAAAGAAATTTTACATAACCTAGAAGCAGGTCAGACAACACAAAACAGAAGAAAACCTCTGGTGATTGTCTTCAGCTCTTTTACTCTTTAATTATTGTCACTGCCACACCAAGTAAATATATTGATTACGGGATAGTTGCCGCCACTTCCTACTCTCAGCGAGTAGCTCCCTACTTTACACTAGGATCAGCAACAATATTGATTTGACATAGGAATTAGTCATATGGCCTATAACGGAGCAATTCACACCAGAAACCATTCACACTGGAAGGACTTGCTGTTTGCCCCACAAGCCCTTTCAGCTTACGTTCTGTGCGTTACTCTTCTATGAAAGCTTGGGTTTTTTCCATTTTTTTTATGTCTACCGAATATGAATTTTTATATATTTGAAGCCTGTTATACCAAATATAGCTGAAATTATTCTCCATCATGCTGCTTTTTTCTCTAAGCTCCAGGTCCCAGGGTCCAACCTTTCCCAGAGCAAGCTGGGAAAGCCAGTTTGCAATGAATCAATAACCTCTAATCAATAGAGCAGGAAAGACATCTCTAGAGGTTGATTTTAAATACCTACCACACAGTAAAATAAATCTTTCTCAGGAGGCACCCTTCCTCCTGTGTCAACTGCAGAGCCAGCCTCTCAGACCAGGCACCTGACTTCTGGTGACTAACATCAGGGACACTGCGTGCCACCACTACTGGGCTCAACTGAACTAAACTACAACGGAGTTGTACTTAGCCCATAACCAACTAACAGGACACTGTTCAGGAAACTAAAAGTTTGGAAAGCTGAAATGCTGCTTTTCTGAAGCCAGTAATCTAATTTTATTTTTTTTTAATGGGGGAGAAGAGGGAGAGAAATAATATCTTTATCTTGTGGGAGGCACAGGAACAGAACAAAGGGCCTTTTTGTTTTTTACTGCAGTTGCAGAAAGCAATCCTCAGTGATTTAACTCCTCAAAAAGATTTTGTAGTCCCAAAAAGATTTTCTGTTAAACTCTTCCGGGCAAATTCATCTGGGGAGTATTAAGACAAATCCAGTTATACTGATCTATTACTTCTGTCTGAGCACTTAGTTTTCTTCAATTTAGTAACAACATAAGGGAGTAGGAAAATGTTTAAGCAATGAGACATGACATACTATACCATGCTGTACTGTTGATTAATGTGTATCCCGGGTGGATGGGGAGTAAGACAAGTGCCTACACCATATGTGGCGAGTGCATTAATCAATATTAACGTGTATTAACAGGTACAGAGAGAGGGTACCGAAGACGAGCTGGTTTTGGAGCCCAGTCCTGCTGTGATGGCAATGGGGTACCGAATCCTGTTGACACAGGGAGTCAGCCTGACCTCTGAGGCTGTGACCTTAGAAAAGCATGTGCATTTGATGAACTCCATGCCACAGGATGTTGCAGATGCTAAAAGCTTACATGGATTCAAGGAGAGGCAGGGCAAGTTCACAGATCAGAAATACTTTAAGGCTATAAATTCAAAGAAACATCTCCAGGTCAGGAAGTCTCTGAGCTGCAAATGATTGGAAGCAGGGAGATTACCCAGGGAAGTATCATGTATCATGCACCCTGTTTTTATACCCTTTCCTAGACATCTCCTTTTGATGGCCATCAGGGACAGGACAGAGAACTAGACTGTCATGTGGTACGACCCCACTCAGTGCTCTCATAGTCTGGTTTTTTATGTCTTAACTTTACAATGTATGACTAGTCCTCATTAAGTCTACGCAAGTCGTTCACCATTCAGAATGGAATAGCATGTGCAGCTATACGCATACCTCCATTGATAAACTGAGCAGCATCAAGGCTTTTAGGCAGCTGGCTCACTGCAAATACCAGCAGGAATTCGGCATGTTCTTCCACCACAGAGACCAGATGTCACTGAGCATCCACTGCCGGTGATACAGCAGCTCTCGTTTCAAAGCTCTGGTGAGGCACAGTGCCTTGAGAGCTACTGTCTGCCTGCAGGTGAGAAACCAGCCAAGAGACATAACTCAGTGCAGTACAAGGCAGTCTGGGAACCCTGCGGCACCGCTGCTCCAGACGCAGGAGAGAAGGTGGGATCCCCCCTTGGTATGAGGCAGCAGCTTTTGCTCTCCGCTGAGTTTGGAAACACACCGTTTTCTACTCTGCAGGGCAGAGACCTTATAAAGCAACTGCCATGTTAGGGAAACCAAAGAAACAACAATAACACCTTGCCTATTGGAGCGTATTAACCTGCTCCACAGCAGTCTCATTATGACCGTTAAACATTTACCCAAGACACAGAAATAAATGTCTTTTTTATTCATGGCCTCCCCTCCAGCCCCTCTCTTACTTCCAGCCCCTCCTACCAGCACAGGAACCACAATGCTTCAACAGTCCAACAGCCAAACAATGCTGTCAACTGCCTACTTTCAAATTAAATTAAGCTTCTCTAATGCTTCTAATTTAATGTATTAATGCACACAACACAAGCAAAGCTTTTGGTTTGGCTTTTCTCTGATTCACGTGGCCCTGTGCTTCATAATTTTTATTTAATTTGAATTTGAATACTGATCATTTTCCAGCACCATGATTTTTTTTTTCCTTTTGAATTTAAAGAAACAACTATTTTAAAGGTGACTGGCTAAAGGTGCAGAACTTTAAAAAGCGGACATGTCAGTAAAACACCTTGGCTATGTCTCATCCTTTGTCTCCATTTTAGGCTACATGAGGCAGCATCTGTAGCTTACATCATGCTATTAGGATCTGGCCCTGTGCGGATCAATAAAGACCGCACGACTTTACTCCACACTCCAGTCCAAAGCCTTAACTACTCGCTAGACAGCCTGTAATTTCAGCCAGGAAAGAGAGCGCCTGCAGGTGTTGAATTAATGCACCATGAAAGCAGAACTCTGCTGTGTTGTGATGGAGCTAAAATCGGGCTTCTCTGGTATTGTTGACAGTATTCAGCTCCCAGTGTATTTCTGACTTTGGATACATAGGCTACCTAGTAATTTTGTCACATCTTGAAAATAGAGCAGGGGAAAAAATCCATTTAGACTCTTTCAGCCATAGGTCATATTTACCATTTGCTAACAGAGTGTTGTGTTGTGAACGGAGCCTGCATTTTCAGTCCCACAACATCGAAAGTTTCTTTTGCATCACTAAAACTGTCAGAAAGGAACTCAGTAACAAAATAAAGTCACCGATTTCTAAGAAAAATAATCCAAATTGTGATGTTAATCAAAAATATCATCAATAAAGGTCAAACTTTGGAAAAAAATGTATTTTGAAGAAAAAGTTTTTAATTATAAAGGTTTTAATTTTAAAATCAGAGCTAAAACAATGTACTCAGTAATTTCAATGCCACTGATCCCATTGACTTTGGATGAGAAAACTGACATAGGCAGTAAAGAAAAGCCGTCACCCAGGCAGCTGCTTTTTAAGCAGACACCTGCTCAGCTATGCCTCTGTGGGTAACATCTAGTTGCTGTTCCATATGTGTGACATTTCTGAGGCCAGCTTGTGGCTTTATCTCCCAGTATCTCAGTAAAGCTGTGAAAATGTAGATTTCTGACTAAGGCCATGCTGACACCTGTCTCTGCTCCTAACCTGTGCCACTGAGTCACCCCACAGGGAGGAACAGGCAATCCTGCAGTACTTGAGATGGAGATGAAGACGTCTGCTCAATGGTTTGAGCACAGCTGGTCTGCTCCCCGGAGCAAGTTTGCAAGGCCTGATCAGAGCTAGCAGTCATCAAGGTGAGGTGATATAGGCAGCTGCCTCGGGCAGCAGGCTGCCAGGGTGGAAATCAGCCATTGCTGTCACTACAGCTGGAAATGTGCAGGGCAACAACTACTTCTGGGTGGGAGAATGAGGGGTCTCATTCAAGAAGTAGCTCCTGATCCTCCTTTTCTTCTCAGCAATGGGAAGTCAGGCTGCCCAAGGCTCCCCAGGGCTCGCTCACCTATTTTCTCTGTCTTGGTTTTACTCCTCTACTCCCTAAGAAATCTTAGATGAAAAGAGACAGGCTCTCCTCAGGTAACTGCTACAGACTCTTGGTTTCTCAGGGAGTGATATAGCTTAAGCTACCTATGACCTTCTGCAAAGCTAGGCCAGGCCAAATATTCTAGTTAAGAAATCCACTCATCATGTCATTCCCCTAAAGTGCCCTTAAGTCTGGTTCACAGACTTCTACAGTCATAACAGTGTTGGCTGGAAGGGACCTCTAGAGGTTACCTTGCCCAACATCCCACTTGAAGCAGGGCCACCACAAGCACTAGATCAGCTTTGCACAGCCATGTCTTTAAAATACCCAACTTTAGAGATTACACAATCTTTTTCTAAGTAACCCGTTCCAGTGCTGCACTTACAGCAAAAATCTTTTCCTAATGACCAACCAGAATGCAGTCTCTGGCTGTTGTCCCTTGTTATATGATCCACTACCACTGTGAAGCACTGCAGTTGTGTCATCTTTGTGACAAGCCTTTAAGTTGTTCTAGGTACAACCTTACTGGCATGGACTGTGGCCAGCAGATCAAAGGAGGTGATTCTGCCCCTCTACTCCACTCTCGTGAGACCTCACCTGGAGTACTGCATCCAGCTCTGGAGTCCCCAGCATAAGAAGGACATGGACCTGCTGGAGCGTGTCCAGAGGAGAGCCACGAGGATGATCCGAGGGCTGGAGCACCTCTCCTATGAGGAGAGGCTGAAAGAGTTGGGGCTGTTCAGCCTGGAGAAGAGAAGGCTCCGGGGAGATCTTATTGCGGCCTTCCAGTACCTAAAGGGGGCCTACAGGAGAGCTGGGGAAGGACTTTTTACTAGGGCATGTAGTGACAGGATGAGGGGGAATGGTTTTAAACTGGAAGAGGGCAGGTTTAGATTAAACATTAGGAAGAAATTTTTCACTTTAAGGGTGGTAAGGCACTGGAACAGGTTGCCCAGAGAGGTTGCTGAGGCCCCATCCCTGGAGGTGTTCAAGACCAGGCTGGACGTGGCCTTGGGCAACCTGGTCTAGTGGGAGGTGTCCCTGCCTATGGCAGGGGGGTTGCAACTCGATGATCTTCAAGGTCCTTTCCAACCCCGTGTTATTATTAAATTCAGCTGTTGGAACAGCCAGTACAAGAGCATCCACATATGCTTTTAAAACCAGGCCTCAAATCATTATTTTCTCAAACATATTTATGACAACTGCTACTGGCTTGGTCAATATTTATGCATGTTGGGTGCATGGGTGACAGCATAAGTGTGGGGCGGAGGAAGGAGTCCCCAGGAGATTTCACCTGCTATGTCCACAAGGGCAAGCAGTGTGGCCCAAGAGAGGTGGATTTGTTGAGTGAAATTGTCAGTGCTGAGGACCCAATATACACTTTATAAGAATTTCAGGGCATTTTATTTCTGACTAGCTCCAGTCTGCTCCTATGGAGTTGACCAGCCATAAACAGAGTGAATTAGGCACAAGCTGGGACCACACTTTTCAGTTTACTTTTATGCACCCCGAAACTGCTCTGCAGTGTGAACCAAAGTATTGTAAACTGGAAAGATTAAGATTTGTGCTTCAGAAGTACTCTCCTGATTTGAACTAAAATGCCACTGCAGAGGTACCTGTAGAGTTTCTTCTTTGTGCACTTCCTGACCCCGCTTCTTGTCTCTCAATAGCATATAACATGCCTTACTCTGAGACCCTGAGAACCAACATATCCCTGTGATTACAAGTGAATTTCAGGTGTTCAGTATCATTTTTCTTTATCTCATACCTTCAGTTCAAGAATCATTATTGTTTCCTTCTCTGCCTCATGTTTCTCATTGCCTCTTTTTTATGGCATGTACTAGTGCAAGCCTACATCCTTCCTCCTGAAGCGTTTGAAGGTTGCTCAGTTTATTTACACCCAGTAGCACATTAATACTTTCCACTATGGCACATTAATACTTTCCACTATGCAAAATGAGCTCTTAGCTATTCCTTGGACATTAATTTAGTTCAATATGATAGTCAGAACTCTCTGACATTGTTAAAGTTAATGATCTGATACTTTACAAGACAAGAGACATTTCAAATCAAATTGATTGTATTAATAGTTTTATTGAGCAACATTAACAGAAGTGTGTTGTTCTGCAATGTCCTCAGGCAAAGCCTTTATTGGCACTTTAATGGTGACAGAATGTCCAAATCCAAAGTAAGACACACTTTTTATTTCTATAACATGCAATTACAGATAGCCTAAAATTCCAGTTTAGAAACCAATAACATTAGGGCTCTGTTCAAAAGACCTATCTTCTGTTGAAATACACGGATAACTGCTGCACACATATCACCCCACTTTATTGACAGTCTCTGTGTTTCCAACTGTCTGTGCCATAGTAACCACAAGGCTTACATTAGGCAAATATACTGAGCAGCCTGATTACCATGCCAAAGGGATATTTTGGATAAGCTTTGAACCTTGTAGCAGTGATCAAAATGGTGCCTTGCAGGGGCTTGCAGTTTTCAGCCTGTTGTCTTTTACGGTGTTTCCAATTCAAAATGTGAGGCAGCCTGTGAGAAGTGGCGAGTGTGCCCACAACCCATTGCAGCAAAAGGCTTGGGAACCATTGCCTTAGAAGACAAAGATCCTATCAAATCACCTCACCAGTTTGTAGTGACATATAGTTTTGGCACCCTGCTAGGCCAACAAATAGAAAAGGCTATAAAGACCATCCCAACTAATAGGGTAAAGAAGTCTACATGGCAAAGCCTTCTGCCACTTCTTCTATGCTTTGCTGCTTTCTCCCCAGGTACAAATGATTTTCTGTGCCTACAATTTCCAAGAGAGAGCCTTTGAAACTGTGCATGATGCAACGAAGTTTGACAACAATCCGGCAAGGTCTGCAGCTGAAAAAGGAGGCAGCGGCAATCAGGGGAGAACTGCAGACAATTGTTCCACAGCCGCTGTTGCCGAATTGTAAGCTTGCGCTTGTGAACTAAAAAAATCTATCTCAGATAATTGACATTTATTTGATTGAAACAGCAGGGTGCCCTCCATCAGAATGGGAGGAGACCATATGGAATAACAGTATGAGTGGAGATAATGTTTGTCTGCTGAGTGTGTCAATGTGTTTAGAGATTATTCATAGGGCTCTAGGGATTCCAGTATGGTAATGTTTCAGCTAAATTAGAATCAGATTAATTGCTTTAATCTAATGGAAAGACAATGTTTATCAAATTATTGCTCCTTCACCACATGATATTGCAGTGTCATTACTCTTTGAGTTTAAAAAAAAAAAAAAATCAAAAGGCTCTCTTGTACCACATCTGCTCAAGAGCTCCGTAACAGTGCTGATTTCTGCACAGGAGAGTTAATGCAGTTTATAACTCTATGAAGAAACTAATGAATTAGAGTGAACGCTTTGTAGACAATAAATCCTCCATATTGTGGGTAGGCCTCAAAACTATACTTATTTGAATTACTTTACCTTGGTTTGTGCTCAGGCTTTTTTTGGAGGGAGCACTTTATTTTTGCTCAAATTTTGATACTTTTTTGCTTGTTTTAAATTTTATTTCAGTGGAATTAAGGGGTAACACTAAAACTGAACAATATAGTAACAGATCAATGTTCTGCTTACTCGCTCTCACCTTCTTTAATTTTCTTTTCATCTCAATATTGCAATGAAATGACCAAATGCTGAATGTGCAGATAAGATGCCTAAAACCCTTCAGATATGCTATTTAACGCTTAGCATCATTTTAGATCACCTGTCAAATGCCAACGCTGAGGAGACACAGAGCTCTTCAGCTCCTTTAAAATGCAGTGGAAATCTGCAGTTGTGGTGGCACTACACTGCAAGTGTTGAGTACCTCAGAGAGTCAAACACTCCTTTAAGTATTCAGTGGCTTGAATGGTGAAAGAATGGGCTCCAAAGATGTCTTTTAAAAGCTGATTCAGGGGTTTTTACCCTTGGTATTTTAGAATATTTTCACTATATGCTATCCTTGCTAAAGCACAACATTAAAATATTAGTCCTTTTAAAACAGTATCCAGTAAGCACAATCCTCAAAAGGGGGAGAAGCATGACCTCTTTTCAAAAGTGCTAATATACCAACCAGCAATAGCATCCCAATCTGATTTTCCACTGTGTTACACTGACATGATGCTACTGAAAAGCTCTGGAGTTTGCAGGACTTTGTATATCAAACTGGAACGATAGAAGACAGTCAGGCACTTTGTCTCTGCTTAATTTATAATGGTGACACTGTGTTTGCGAGGCATTCAGGCTGCATGCTTAAGAGAGCACTGAACAAATATTTTCTAGGCTTCTATAGTAACTAATAGTTGCTCCTACCTTAAAAGGGTCATATATCCTCTCAAGACATATTTCACTGAAATTCTATTTAAGAAAAGTGAATACCTTTGTTACTGGAGTGTCCATAATGCATATTAAAACACAGAGTTTACAAAAGGGGGCCAAACATAACCACGAGAGTGATTCAGTGCTGAGCAGAAAGCAGTGCTTACACATTCTGTCCCCGGTAGCTTTCTTTCCCAGGTACAACCAGGCACAATGATGCCAAGTTTTTAAGGCAGAGCCCTGCGGTGGCAGGGTATTTGTTGTGCTGGTATTTTAAGATTCACTGTTTCCATAACCCGTTCCCCCATGCATTTTCCTCAGACGCATACAGCTGGGTTTTCTGGCACTTCTGGAGAGACAAACCCTCCCTCAAGCTCTTTTATTTGTGAGACATTAAAAGTTCATGGCAACTCTCCCACCTAAGGCTCTAAGTTTTAAGCCTTACTTTATAAAACATAGATCAAAGTTAAAGTGGCATATGCAATTAAAATTGTGCTGCATAAACCAGATACCCTCTGAAACCGTGATGACCAAGCCCTAGCTACTTGCTCTTTTCTGAGTTTCATTACAAAGCTGTTGTTAAAACCTTTTTGGCTACCCAGCTTTTTATACATCTGTTTGAAACTAACAGGAACATCTGCTCTCTTTCCTGGAGTTTTCCCACTACCTTTGAAGTGAGTAAGGCTCTAGAAAGAGCCGTGGTGTGGTGCAGAGAGACACTTACTCTGTCATCACTCAGTGCTTGGATCTAACTTCATACCTTTTGTTCTGAGAGCTTCAGCAATAGCTTCCCTGTTGTTTTCCCGGCCGTAGGAGCTGTGAACTGCCATCCCAGCCACTCCCCGCTGTGCTCCCGAGGTCTATACAGCACAAAGATCCACATCCATGTTGTGCCAGGGACGAGAAGATGCTTCTCACAGATATATATAACTTAAGGATGATGTGACTTTCTGAGGCATACTGTGATTCACTGCATAACTTACATCACGAAAACACTATTCAGGAAAAATATACTGGTTTAGTATGGATCTATAAGCTTTGAAATACAAATGGCTAATCTAAATGCTTAATTTAAATAAATGACTTATTCATGACCTTTAAACTATCCACTACCATTATTTGGAAATGATTCAAAGTAGCTAATTCCCACACAGGAGAAACGGTAACATGCTGTTGGGGAACCTTTGTTGGTAAAATATACAGCTTTATCCGTTTTGAAGTAAAAAATGTTGCACACATAGGACACTCCATGTGGCAATGAATTAGAAGATTTGCAAACTAGCAGCAGGGGATAGTGTTTCTGAAGGAAAGTCCTTTACTAGAATCTGCAGGGTACTTCAAAATTGCTATTATTACTATCTATTAAAAATCACAGTGTTAAAAATGCATAGAATGCTCTACAAAAAAGATTAATGTTATGGTTTATTCCTTGCTCCAAAGAATTTAAAACACAGTTCTGCCTCCAGAGATGTTGCCATGCTCATGTAAGCCTGAAGGACCCAGGAAAGTCGACAGAAGTTGCAGCATATGATAAAGAGCACAGCTGGGCACTGATTTTATATAGGCAAAGCAAGCAAAGAAATGCAAGAAAAGTAAGATATTCAGGTCTGAGAATTTTGACCCTGATTCCTCTTACAGTCTGGTTTAATTGCACTGCATGAAATCCCATTCGTACTGGGAGTCAAGGGAAGTTTTATAATCTATTTAAATGCAAATTCAATTGACTTCAACAAAGTTTCCCCAGTTTAGTTGTACATGATACTTCCAATCATCGTCATTGGGGCCTGTACACACGTAGCACTGCAAAATATATCATCTCAGCTGTTCTTCAGGTTATTTAACAAGGCAGTATAGCTCTAAATTACACCTTCGTTACTTTTGTAAATGTGTGGCATACACTTGTATATATGTGTGTGTGTGTATACACATATTTGAAAGAAAGTACGTGAGGAAATTTTGGAGAATAAAACTGTTTGCTTTTTAAATTTTGGCAGAAGAGTCTTCTGGCACCCAGTTATTGTCCAAAGTGGTATACACTAAGAAATGAAACAAGAGGACTTATACCTCTTTGGTTTATATACCCAAGTAATGGGAAAAGAGGAAGATTCCCAGATATTTAATTTTGATTACAGTTTTGTTCCAAGTTCTCATTCACACATGTATACAAAATTCATAAAGATATGTGGTCTGCTCTATAGAAAGTTGAAGGCAGCTTTAGACGCAGGAATGGCTGCAGTGAGAGGAGAATAAGGAGTGTCACCCTGCTTATTTTCCTGTAGTATTTCTTATTTTGGAGCTGTACCAGCAGAGCAGAAGCTTGTGCTGGCATGACTTGGTAAATATCTTACTACTTCAGTACTCAGTCATGACATCGGCAGGGCCACCACAAACTGTTGCATCAATAGGTATGCGCATATTTAGTTACATTTTTAACTACATAGAACCTTTCTGATCTCTAATGTAAATATGCAATGTACTAAGGGCACAGGCTATAGACATAATATACAGGCAGCAGAGTAGTGTTGCAGCACAATGGCAGCTTTCCACTGTTCAATAACTCAATTTTTATCTAATTATCGCAAATTATAACATAATTTCTGAGCCAACAACATTGTTGTAACTGATTTTCTGCTTGAGCTGTACAAACACTAAAAACCACCTGAAACTGGCAAGCTCGTGTGTGTAATTGAAAAAAAACCCAGTTTGTGGTAAACAAAATGCGCCAAGGTTTTTCACCTGGAGCAAATTATTACAGCTGTTAATAAAACCTATTTAAATAGCTTTCATAATACATGAGAAACTGTTCAAATAGCTCTGGATGCAGCTCTTTAGCTTTGTCTCTGGGGGGTAGCCTGGCAATTGCAGTAGAAATAAAGTGACCACAGAATTCAGTATTGCAGGACTGGTGGCTCCTGTAAAGGGATAAACATATTGCTGTTCTTCACAGCTGCAGGTTTTGAAAGACACTCATGTACTTTGCATCTATGCCTCCAAAAAAAAAAAAAAAAAAAAGAAAGGGAAAAAGAGCCCACAACACTTCTTCAATTGATTTGCCCTTTGTCACTGTCACAGATATGTTTTCCCTATTTTGACAGGTAGTTGTAATTCTATTAACAGTCCATCGACTTCCCCGTGAAATCGATCTGTGTTGGGCTAGCTGGGTCTTCTTAAACTAGCTGATTTATTGCTTCTGCCTGCTAAAAAAAAAAAGAAAAAGAAGAAGAAAAAGAAAGTCTTCTGCCTCCATGGTGAACAAAGTACCTAAACAATGTCTGAAAATGAATAATTTTTAGCCTGGCTGCTGGTCGTCTCAGTGGCAGATGAGCTGTGACCTTTCACCGGCAGTTTTGCTGAGACGCCTGCTGATGCTGGCATGTATAAATGATTGTCAATTTCCCTTATTAATTTACCCGGCTCCCTCATGTATAAACTAGAAGATCTCATTCACCCTAAATGTCCTCAGCATCAATCTATCGTGTTTACCTAATTTTGTGATTTCGCAGTGGGCTGCCCAACCGCCTGAAACTGGAGAACCGCTTGAAACACATTCAATGCCCATTCGCTCACGCAGACAGAAAATGGGGGCAGATGGGTGAATTTACAGTTGTTGGCGTCCTAGTTTAGGTCAGAGAAAGAGGTTATCATCACACTCTTCTTATGCAGTGGCATCTGAAGAACTTCAATGATTCACCAGGGTCTAAAATGATGTCCCGGAATTTTAAATGATGTCCTGGTTTCTGTCTTGGTTGCATTAATTCTTTCTTCTTTCCTCTGGGTCAGAAAAATAAATTACTTTTCTACTGGCCAAAAAGCAAGTTTATGTTGTTGCATGTTGTTGTGTGGAGTTTTTCTATTATCTGTAAATACGAATTTTTGACTGTGGATACAAAGAGATAAAGAATATTTTTGTGTACTTGCTTATCTTAACCAAAAGTCGGTTTCTGGCTGCTTTTTCTAATAGGCTGAGGAATCAAAATGGACATTTAAAGAGGAATAATTACCATTTGCAAAGTTGAGTACCTCTCTTTTTATATAGCAGTGGGGTCATTAATTTTTTCATTAAGCATATGCAATTGGTTAACCAATCCTGATCTGTTCTTACAGGTACTAGAAAGAAGGGGTGATTTCAGTGCAGCTTTTGGGCAGGACCACACTACCAGCCTCCATTGCATAAACACAGCTCCCTGATGGCAAGGCACCCCCAAAGAACTCAAACCAGACAGTAAGACAAGCCCCTGCAGAGATGGCAATGGGATATAGACCTGATGACCTTCCACTTTTCTGGTCTACCTACCTCCATTACAGTTTTTTCTCTGTGGGTGTGATACAGGCTAAGATTTTTTGGGCCCCTCACCACAAGAAGGACATTGAGGCCCTGGAGCGTGTGCAGAGAAGGGCAATGAAACCGGTGAGGGGTCTGGAGCACATGTCTTATGAGGAGCAGCTGAGGGAACTGGGGTTGTTTAGCCTGGAGAAAAGGAGGCTCAGGGGAGACCTTATCGCTCTCTACAACTATCTGAAAGGAGGTTGCGTAGAGGTGGGACTCGACCTGTTCTTTCAAGTAACAGGTGATAGAACAAGAGGAAATGGCTTCAAGTTGTGCCAAGGGAAGTTTAGATTGGATATTAGGAAGAATTTCTTTACTGAAAGGGTCATCAGGCATTGGAACGTGTTACCCGGGGCAGTGGTGGAGTCCCCATCCCTGGAAGTATTTAAGGGTCATGTAGATATAGCGCCTAGGGACATGGTTTAGTGGTGGTTTTGGCAGTGTTAGGTTAATGATTGGACTAGATGATCTTACGGGTCTTTTCCAATCTAGGAGATTCTGTGATTCTGTGATTTTGTCAAAACACAGGAAGATATTTCCCACCAAGACTTGGGGCGGGGCTGGAGGGGGCAGGGGGAGAGTCTTCAAACCCCAACTTATTTTAAAACAAAGCATTCATCTTCTCACTTGATTTTTCTTTGTTGTTAGATGTAACAGCAGTTTTGTTACACAACATGATGACTGCCGGAGAACAGCTAGTGGGATCTTCTGGTTAAAACTGAACTGGGTTACTCGTTACTACAGAAGGAGTTGTCCTTTTGAGAATCTACGAAATCCAACATTACTTGCAGAAGATTAATTTTGTCATTCTGATAAATGATGACCATACATGGGACTCTCCACAGAAAACAAGGACTTGCCAGCCCTGGCAGTTGCCCAACTACATTTGACACTGACTTCAGCTGAGTATAAATATAGAATAGTGCATAATGGACATTGGCCTCTAACACCACAGTGACCTTGAGTTGAATTTAGTTATAGAAAAACAGGTTCTAGGGGAGATTGTGTTGCTGCTGGAAGGTCACAAAAACATGTTCTTCCTTCTCTCTCGTCTCCCAAAGGATGGGACCATAGAGCAAACCTTATTTTGGAGATATACATAAGGATGTAAGACCGGAGAAACATAGTGAAGAAAATATGAACGTAAAGATAGCAGCAGGGCTTGTCAGTCCTAAGGATGGAAGGAAACCATAACATATCAACTTTACAGAATTTTAAAAGGCAGCAGGTTCAAAATGAGTAAAAAGGCATGTGACAACATCAGCAAATATCCAACCAATCCATCCACCAATACCTGTGACACTTTTTTACCACAAGTCATTCATCATATATCCCTGAACAATAGCCTACCTCTTGTAATGGTGAAGTTTAAGGATCAAGTCTACCTAACTCGGGTATCTGACTTTCATCTACATTTTAGGCACCAAAAGTGGTGTTCATCTCATATTTATGTCTATATAGTATGGATGTCTACATCTGAGTTTAACACTGGAGTCCAGAAAGCAACTTTTTCAGCCTGTGTTTGGTCAGGTGGATAAACTCAATTGATGGTCTTGCATTGATCATCAGCAGTGATCATAAGAGGAAACTAGACATCTACTCAGCAGTGGACATCCCCACCTAAAATCATGCAGAATTAGCGCAGCAGTCCTCTTAAAGAAAGTGCCCGAGCTCTCTGAGTAGTGGAGACATGTTCCCTTGAGGGATTTTAGGCTTAATTTAAAAGTCCTAGAGAAAAAAGAATTGTTAGGACTGGTAAGGAAACAATGCAGAAAGTGATTAATGGGGAGCTATAATCACAGCGTGCTTGATTTATTTTGCAACACAGAACAAATCCTCAAGTCAGGACTGCAGTAAACCTCATCCAGCTTTTGAAGGGAATACAGCCTGTTTGTCTTCACTGAACTGAATCCTCAACATGCAACAGCTAATTAAAGACTCCAAAAGTCTGTAAATACTTTGACGTATATTGATATATCAGCCTGAGACCCTCACTTGGCTAGTTGGCTGTCTTGTGTCATTTACTTCAGTGATGCTGAGAATGACTGTGGTGATTTCATCATCTTCAGCTCCAAATAAAAGAGCTACCCCAAGTGAAAATATTTATAAAGAGGATCTTTCTGATATATAAACCAAAGAAACTACTTCTGAGAAAAGAAGGAAAATGGAATCTCTCACTGTACATGTCTACAGTTGTAACATATGTGGGAAGAATATTTCCCAAATTCCTTTTCATTAAAATGAACAATAAAACAAAGGATCAAATTCAGAGCTGACTTACAGCAGAGAAATATTGTGAAGAACTTGGCTCTGCTAGTCAAACTATTTGCACCACTTAGACTAATCTGGCCTAAAATACTTAAAACATGGTCAGTTGAATGGTTAGGGTCTGATTCCTCACACTTTCATGTAAGATGTACGTGCTGAGGAATATTTCTTCTATTCATTTTCCTAATTCACAGTGCCACTGTTAGAAAGATCTAGATACCAATCATTTTCCAGATTACAACTACAGTCTAACTATGGTATCAGCTTTTATTATTTTCCTATCCGCCTGATGCTAAATCTACCCAAAGGTTATAAACATAATACAAGCTGGCAGGCAAAGGTACATAATTAAGATGCATACAAAATACCCCATGCAGCAAGTAAATATTTTCTTTTTAATTGTATTATTACCTGGGTTTATGTTACTAAATTGCTATGCAATTTCATATATAATTGATTTTCCAAGAAAAATATTACCAAAGTGATT
The DNA here is from genome assembly GCA_008711295.1 of Anarhynchus alexandrinus. Taxonomy (NCBI): domain Eukaryota; kingdom Metazoa; phylum Chordata; class Aves; order Charadriiformes; family Charadriidae; genus Anarhynchus; species Anarhynchus alexandrinus. The sequence goes on from VUYV01000073.1 coordinate 672,964, forward strand.
CTGTAGTTCAAAACAGCATGAACTTAATAATTTACAATATTTATCTCACAACCTATAGTGCTGCATGGGATTTAGTATGCTGAAAAAAATATTCCTTCATATTAACAGTCATTTTGAATGTAAAATAAAAACTCAATGACTTTTTTTCTCTGTATTTGTTAAGAAGAATACTAACTGTGCCTCCTGTGAGGATATATTTTGTAGGTGCTTTTGCAGATTATGAAAATAGTTGTGAGGAAATATTTGGGTAAAGGAAGACAAAGCTCCAGGTAGCAATAGGTTTCATACCGAGTTGATAAATGCAATTAGGGATCAGAAGGATGAACAATTACTTCAGGGGAGTCTTGATACCAGAATGCAATATCAGATGATTAGAAAACTGGAAAAATATCATCTTTTTCCTATTGCAGAAGCACCCAGCAGCCTCAGCACAAGTGAGAAAACCATTGTGCGAGGGCAATGGATATTGCATGCCCTGAAGTGTTCACAGGCTCAGTAATCCAATATGAGAAAGGAATACCTGCCTGATCTTGAGAAACTATAAAGCTACATTACCCCAGCACAATGCAAGGAGTACTGTGAAGAGTTAAAATGAAGGAGACCTGACGCAGATCCTTCTTGGCCCATAGGGTTTGAGATGGATGGAAAGTGTTCTCCCCACTACCTGGGCAGGAGACGAAACCCAGAACCCACCACTACCATTCTGATGAAGAGGTAGAAGCATTTCACAGCCCTCTTTAGTGAAGGAACTACGAATTTACCAATGTTAATATCTTGCCAAACCAATTATAGCAATATCACAGGGTTTGTGTTACTAATTGCCAGAATTTCTCGTGTAATTGATTCTCAAAAAACAATATTGCCGGCAGCGTTCCAGCGCTGCTGTCAGATGCTGAGCTCCTCAGCGCGCTACCAACTGCACTGAGCTCCCATTGACTACAGACGATGCACAGCCTTCTCCACACCACGAGGCATGGGATGGGTCTTCTCAGTCCTTCAGAGGTGAAGTTTTTGTTGAAGAAAAATTAAACTGAACTTGGTAACTTAACCTCTGATTTGGTCTCTTAGAACTTGGAGGAAAAAGCAATGGGATAATAAAACATGCGCTGATTAGCTAAGCAATTCTAACTCAGTTATTGTTTCCATTATGTGGCTAATACCCTCTTCTGAACAGGCTTGATTTTTGTATCTGTTTGCATTAGAGTCAATTTGTGGTATGAGATTGGTATTATTTATTGAATGCTACACTCAGCTGCAAAGTTAAAAGTATGACAAGCTTCTATGAATTTAATTACACTACTGTGAGACACAGGCTTGTATAGATGCTATAAATTAAGTTTAGCAAATATGATTGTTGTGGTGAATGGTCAAATGGAGGTTACCAGCCCCATGAAGTTGCTTTAGTCATTTCAAAAGCTTTATGGGCTGTTGTTTTGACCTGAGTTGACCAGACTTTTGGGACTTGCTTATTTTGTGCAGGTAAACATTCAAAATCAAGTGGACTTTACCTAAATACGTAAAGCTAACCTGAGCCTGAATATGTTCAAACACAGAGGCAAGTTAGGATTCAGTATCACTGAGCAATGTGACTGTGCACTGGTGATTCTTTAATATATTTGAAGCTGCTGAATTTTTTTCATGACTAAAAATACTTAGTATTAGGAAAGGCAGAATAAATTTGATAGCAATAAACATTAGTGCTTTTTTTTCCTATTTTTTCTAAACCTTTCCGCCTTAACCGCTACAGACAGTTTCTCTCTTTTCTTGTTCCAATGTGTAATTGACAGCTCTGCCCAATGTCCTTTTCTACCTTTTGATTTTTCCCCTGGCTGCTAATAGTATACACCATTTTGCAGAGCTTCAGTCTATTAACCAAGTGCCTGACCTTGTGGGATGCTGAACACCTGCTGGAATACACTCAGAGCCCGTAATTCTCATTGATTTCATTAGGAGGAGAGAGAACTTGCTCTCTCCCAGGTCATTTGGGCTGACGAACAAAACCTCACTAGTAAAGACAGAGCTCTTGGTGGACCCTTGCGGTTCCAAAAAGTCAGACCAACATCAGAGGCAGCTGCTTCCAGAGCACCCAGCCTGGTGTCGCCTTCAGAAGGCGTGCCGTTCCTGAACCANTAGCTGCTTCCAGAGCACCCAGCCTGGGACTGATGCCAGACAATATTAATTGTCAAGAAATACAAATTAAGAGCACAGCTACTCTTCATCTCTTACACAGTCAGTGGAGGGAAACGTTAAGGTGTGCCCCACTGGGTCTCACTAGGGATCCATCTAGCCCAGTACCATGGCTCTGACTTGCACAAGAGAGACGCTACTAAGGACAGCCCACGAGTCAGGCTTCTTTCTACAGTCTCTTCTTTGTGTACCACCAGCACCCACAGCTGTTGCTGTAGACATGTTGGAAGACACGTTCCTGCCTCTGATATTGTCCTCTAGATCCAACAGCACGGGGTTTGGTGAGTGGCAGTAGTTCTGCTTTTACCTTATCTACCATCTTGGTGACTTTGAAAAATTCAGCCCTATTCCTCCTCAGCCTTCTCCTCTCCAACTGAAGCATTCCACATCTGTTAACCACTCCTCGTCAGGCAGGGCCCACCCTATTAATAGCCCCCATCCTATTAATTATTCCACTCGCCCTTCTCTGCATCTCCTCTAGCTCCCTTATGCCCTTCTTGACATAGGGCCAGAACTGCTGACAGTGGTCAAAAATAGGGCACACCAAAGGTATAACAATGAAATGGTGCCTTCTGCCTTGTTTTGAGTGATGGAGGAGCTGAGTCGTAGAACCTTGTGTTTATACACCAGCGACGATGAGAGCTGTTGCACCTACAGCAGCCGTGTGCATCCAAGCCAGTCACCCCAACCTCCTTTTAGGGAGAGGACCTCTTCAGACACGAGTCATCTGATTTATTTTTTCATCTATTTGAAGATCAAATAAACAGCACCTTCTGTGTGCCTGCTCCTTCCCAGTGCCTGTAAAGGGAGACTACACAGCTGAGGCAGGTATAGACGCCAGGACTGCAGCTGCGTACAGCTGATCAGAAGAATCTCAGAGGTCTGGAACACCTCTCCTATGAAGACAGGCTGAGAAAGATGGGGCTGTTCAGCCTGGAGAAGAGAAGACTCTGGGAAGACCTTATAGCTGCTTTCCAGTACCTGAAGGGGGCCGACAGGAAGGCTGGGGAGGGACTCTTTATCAGGGAGTGTAGTGATAGGATGTGGGGTAATGGTTTTAAACTGAAAGAGGGTAGATTTAGATTAAATATTAGGAAGACATTTTTCACTATAAGGGTGGTGAGACACTGGCACAGATTGAGCAGAGAAGTTGTGGATCCCTGGAGGTGTTCAAGGCCAGGTTGGACGGGGCTTTGAGCAACCTGGTTTAGTGGAAGGTGTCCCTGCCCATGGCAGGGGGGTTGGAACTAGATGATCTTTAAGGTCCCTTCCAACTCTAACCATTCTATGATTCTGTGAATCTCTCCTGGCATGTCTCTGATTTCCAAACCCACTCCCTGCCTCCTTGTGTGGGGATGTGGGGAGAAGTGATCTAAAGGGGGGAGTCCTGAAGCATCATGCAGTGAATTAAAACTTGTTTTGACCCAGGAAGAGGTTAAAGAAGAAAGGGAGATGTTCTCAGCATAGTTTCATCCAGGCTGCAGGTTTTCTGGGCAGGCATGGCTTGGGCTAGGCTTGGTTAAAAGGAAGTTTCTTTGGACAAACAGGAGCATTTGAAGCGTTAAGTTTGCACAGTGATGTGAATGAGAATATAAACTAGTGATAAAGGAATATTGAAATATGGTCTAGTGAAGATTGGGACTAAGAAAGAACAATGAAAGGGTGATAGACAGATAAATACCACTTTCTTTTGCTTTGCCCTTTCCTGGAGAGCATGTTTTTCATTTCAGGAATATGACTAGTTTATAATGAAGTGTGGAAAGTGACAGATAGAAGAAAAGATTGAGTGCTAACTGCTATCCCACCAATTATTTTATGCCCCAGTCACTACTGCAAGTGACTCATTCTACTTCAGTTTAGATGCATAAATTTGGCACTGCTCAAGAAAACCATTTGGAGGGTTCAGTTCAAAAAAATGGAAAAAAGGGTGAGTATATGAAGAGATAAAATACTACCGCTGCACTCCAGACCAGCTTTGTTTTGAGTATCCTCAAAGCTTGCGCAGTGAATTAACCTCCAGTAAGACATTTCATGTGTGATTTATTAGGCATCTTGCGTTGGTTTTAGTGAACTTTCCTGTGAGGGAGCATGTTATAATCAACTTTGAAACACAGAGTTAGTCACAACCTCTAACTACGGAGACACAACCATCTCTTCATAATATTTACTTGCTGGCTTATTTATTTGCAATTCTCAGGGTAGTAAACTAATAATAAGCTCCCACTAAGTCACTGAAAGTGATAATATCCTTTCGCTGACATCACTAAAACACATAATCATCAACTATAAAAGTTTAAAAACCTGGAAACTGCAAAGATCAAAGGTGAAAGCTAAGAAGTATATATTAGAAATAACAACAGATGGCCCCAGAATGAAAACAAATGAACTCATTCCCAGAGCTCTGCTGCCATTTGTAAGCCATTTACACTGGGAGTTTGTAGTTTATGACTTAACTGGGCCCTTCCAGAGAAATCAAATCTCATATTCACTGCAGAGCCATCATTTGTATCAAATACTTTACACAATTTTTATCATGTAACAAATATTTGCAATTTTTTTTTTTTTAATTTTAAGATGTATTTAGCAGCAACCATTTGCTCTCATGTTGTTTGTTAGGTACAAACCTGCAGAACAGCATTCACCTCATAATATGACAGCACATGTACCGATACTCAATCACAAATGCAGTGCTGACACTTCTCATAGGCTCCTTTGCTGTACAGTGCTCCTGCTTATCAGGTCCAGCCAAGCCTGCTGCATCCTTCCCAGGAGACGTGAAATAAGCAATGAAGAATGGAGAACAGTATGCTTTATGCCAACTGCTATCCCTTATGATCTTCTCTCTTCCCGTTTGTAACTGAATAAGTAAAACCAAAGGTCAACATAAGCAGTACAGCTGTCCACACGCGCTGTTCACTTTGCTGTTCCTTGGGGTTTGGGGTTTTTTTACCCCTAACTCCAGGGAGGGTTAGTTTGGAACATTATGTCACTTGAGAGTTGAGATATAAAGAACTGTATGAAAATGTATATGCCTATAAAAGCCTCTAGTATTCACAATGTACGTTTTCAATTTCTTTTCTATTCCTTATATTCTCTTTCAGACTATTTAGCTAGAGCTGTGGATCTCCTTGTCTCTTCCACCTTCTCACCAGAAAGATTCCAGTCTACAAGGGAACAGGAACCAGCAGCACAAATAATCAACAATGAAAAACTCACACCTGAAACATTTAGACTGCTGACTCATATTAGCTTGGTCTTACTAGTCCTGAGCCTTTGCTAAGAAGGATGTTTCCTAACTTCCATTCCTGACACTATCAGTGTATGCAAAGTGTTGAATACCTTGCAGGCACATACAGTGCCTCACAGGAACAGTGTGACTGTAGCATTTACAAAACCTTCTAAAGAGTCATCCTAACTGGAGCATCACACACTTTGTGGCTTCTTAGGCCAAGGCCATGGTACACATGGGAGAGTCCTTGCCACTTCCTTTCCCTACCTCTATCAGGAGGCCCTCTATGCCCTCCTCCCAGCCACCTTTATTCAAATGCATTTCTGAAAATTTCTGCCATGCCACCATCACTGTTTTTTCCTGTCTTTTTGACTGAGGAATAAATATTTCGGAGAGTCAGCTCTTCAAGCTGTTTTGGGAGGATAAGCAAAGCTGACATGGACTGTATAATTATTTTGGAAGAAGTGAGTGATTGCTATCAACCTGTCCTTCAGTCTATAAACAATTAGAGAAGTGAGTGAAGCTGCTGAGTCTGCTAATCATATGCCAGGTATTCACATTTTCTCTTCTCTTGTTTTCTTTTTTTTCTCCAACTGTTACCCAAAATCAATAGGGTTTTTCCACCAATAATTGAGAATATTCCCTGAAATGCTCTGAGCTGCTATGCAGAAGTTTGTTGTTATAGAGAAAGCAGTAAAGAAGCTTATTTTGTTCAGACAAGAAACAAAGTGTACTTTTTCCTCCACTAAACAAAGCATTTTTAAGAGCAGGATGGAGGATGCTTAAATCAATAACCATTAAGAAGCACAAAGCTGCTAAAAGAATACATCTTTGGAGAAAGAAATTATCAGGCTTGATGTAGAAATTACTGGATGAAATTCTATTTATGCAGGAGGGGTCCAGATTAGATGACCCTAATAGGCGTTTTTGGCATTGCAGTCTGAGAAACTACGAAACATGAGAACAAATAAAATAAACATTGCTCATCCTTGTCACAGCTTTTACAGAACACTTCCCCAGTGACAGAAAACTTCAATCATTCACGTTCTGCACTGAATTTATTTTTGTTCTACATACAGTTTATTAGATGAAGGTTTTCATATTGTCAAAATCATGTTTTTGATGACTTAAATTCCAAGTTCTTTCTCTTTTCTTTCCAAAGGGAAATATAGAAGAGAGCAAACACAACAGTCACACCAGCTGACAGCATTGTCAAAGAGGACGTAGGGGCAGGAAGGGTAGGTAACTCTCCAGGGTTGGGGGATGCTCAATAGCCATCAGAGTAACCATTAGATCCTGGAAGCTGCCTCACAGGAAAATAAGTGCCACGTTTGAGTGAGAACATCCAAGGAATAGGAGGCAATAACCTGATCCTATGGACACCCATGGGAGTTTTGCCATTCACTGAGATGAGCTTTATACAGTCAAATACTGAATAACTACTTTAATTGCCACAAGAAAAGCGTTACCAATGTGAAACTGGGTCCTGCTTCAGTCAAAACTAAAGGATATTTAGTCAATGAAATATACAGTCTCAAATAACTGGAAATCTCACTCTCCATCCCTTAATGACTGGACCTTGGGGAAAATTCCATTTCTCTGCAAAAGATGGAGAGACCATCCCCTCCTATCCCTCCATGATCAGGTAACACTCCCCTTCCTGCTTGGCTGGTGTGCTCTAGAGCTGCTCCAAGAAAAACAGCTTTGACACCCTGCAGCTTGGCCTGTAGAAGAAGGTAACACCTAAACGGCCAGTGTGGTGGCCATACACCGTTCATTCCTTCCCCTGTTCCCACCTGTGCCCTAGAGCTGAGCAAATGCTTGCACGCCTGCCCCAGAAAGGCCATTTCACTTCCTGCAAACAATCCTATGGCAGTGGGGTTGGAACTAAATGATCTTCAAGGTCCTTTCCAACCTAAACCATTCTATGATTCTATGTTCCTTGCAGGGTGCACAAGCATTCCATGCTGCTAATGGAACAGTTCAGGCGATTTATGTTTTCCGGGAAACATACTCTGTGCTGTGTTTTAGCATAGCTGACCAAGCATCAGAATACTTACATAAATGTGCACAGCTATCGGTTTGGCTTCTCTAGGTGCCTCTACGTCTTCGGGTTAAGAGCAGCATGACATATGCCCCGCATTTCTTCCTAAATTCCATAAAGGATATCTAAATACATGTAATCCCTCTGTAACATGATGACACAGGAGATATTACTGTGCTCGGGGTGTAACAATATATTGCTTCTCTTCCTGGTGATATTTCAAAGCCTTTAGAATTAGAAATACCCCCACTTTTTTTCCATTTTTCCTTCTTATTTTAAGCAACGGATTACTTGCAAGCAAAAAAAAATCATGTATGGAAAGAAGGAGTGCACAGTTCTGAACCTTAGTGTTTTCATGCCATAAACTGCACTCCACAGCAAAATGAAGCTGAGATTTCTTCACAAATAAGAGCACTGTGATATGAATGCATTCATCTCAGATGGGAGCTGGTTCAAGATCTTGCAAGCATAATTTTTAGTGTAAAATCGACTATCGGAATTTCATTAAGCTTAAAATTAACACAATTTATTTCCAAACAGTATTAATCATAATTACTAGAGTTCAGCTTCTGATTACTCTGGGAGTATACATTCATCACACATTTACAGCCTAAATAGAAACTTATCATACTCACCACAGTTTGTTGCCAATTGACAAATATATTACTGAAACAAAATAAAAATTAAGTTGCAGCTTGAAGTAATAAAAACAATATTACAGTCAATATTTCACCCATGGTTGAAAAACCTGACTGATTACGTAAAGGTATCTTATCAGAGTGGAAAGTAGAAGCATGAGGAGACAAACAGCATCTAATCCCTCTGCAGAGTAACTTCAATAAACTTCACTGTAGTTATACCACTGCCAGGATTAGCCCACAAACTTTGAATTAAAGTATGAACCATGCTCTGACAACATGATTGTAATTTTTTCATTATTTTAATCCTTGATGAGAGAAAGAAATTGTGCAGACTCCAGGAGCAGAAAAATAATTGTTACATTTATAATTCTCCAATTATGGCTATGGGGACTGCGTCTCAGCCACCTCTTCACTCCCATGAAGTTTTTATAACAAGGCTTTTGAATAAAACAAGTGTTTTCAATAGCACCAGCAATGTAATGACATACTTTTGCAAAGGAGGTATTTTCATTTTGCTTTGATTCATGCCTCAACTCATGGAGAATCATCCTGCTATTTGTTCGGATAGCTTAATCCTCACTTATGTTCTTGGTTTGAGTGGATACAAAGAAAAAACGCTCCTAAGATTGGTCTTTTCTATTTCTATTTCCACTCCTCCCTTCTAGCATTTTTTGAAAGAGGGCATACTTTAAAAGGAATCAAGTGTTAAATAGAGAAGAAAAGCATATTCTGCTCAGCCTGAACTACTCTCCTAGGGGTCCAGGCTGATCAAAAATGTCTTCTTTGCATCTCTATGTAGGTTGAGACAGTGGACTCTGAACTCAGCCACAAGGTACCATATGCCAGTTAACCAGTTGGTCAGGTCAGCATGAAGCGATGGCTAAGGGTTTCTAGGTCCATTTGCTTTACAGTTGATATCCACTGCTTTGGAAAAGCATAAAAATTAGCAGTTCTCAAATTTTCCCAAGAAAGGTTGCTGACCCTTTCCCCGTTTTTATAGACTATTGTGCACAAAGCTTCTATACCCAAACTTAGGTCAGATAAAAACAGGAATCAAAATGTAGAGCTGGCCAAGATGACATAATGGATTCATAAATCACAAGGTGATGTGATATGATATGGTATGATATGATATGATATGATATGATATGATATGATATGATATGATATGATATGATCAGTTAGCCTGACCTTTCCTTTCCCTCCAGAACTTTAACCACTGACTACTGCATCAAGTCTATAATGTCTCAGTGAGCTATAGCCCATCTCTGAGAGAAATATCCACTATTGATTTGAAGACATCAGGCAATTGAAAAGCCATCATATTCCAAGCTAACCTGTTTTGTGGATTAATCACCCCAATACTAAAAATACACATCTTATTTGACCATCTTATTTACTGACTATTGGATCCCATTATGGCTTTTCCACTGCATTAAAGACTCATCTCCACAAATATCTTCCTTACGTAAGTGTAAATCATAACCAGTTCACCTCTTAATCTCCTCTTGGAGAATCAAAATACATCAAGCTTCTTACACCTCTAAATTTATGGTATATTTATAGACTTGAAACTACCTTTGTTAAATATTGGTGAAAGATTTGTGATGAGGGCAGTAACATTTCCCTGGTTTTCAGCATCCTTCTTGAAGATATCCTGGCCTGATTTATTATTATTCTGGTAAATATCTCCCCAGCATTGAACAATGTGGAACACCAGTTTCCCGTTCATACCTGATACTTCTTCCTTACACTCCTAAACATCATGTTTGTCCTCTGTCCTTAGCACTTCCCAGTGAGTTCCCTGTTCAGTGGCTAAACATATCACGCACCCTCGCCTTTTTCAGTCACACTGCATTTTAGGATATAACACTTGATTTTTCTTACTATAATTGGCCCAGTTTTGCTAACTTGACTCACAGAAAGCTGTGCAAAGCGACACGAGTTGTTCTGATTAAGTCAATGAAACTCTGCTATCTAAAGAGGCACCACGCAAAGAGCCAGGCCCCAACCAGCACCAACAAACAGAGTTCCCCTTGCCAACCCATGGCGTGACACCAGCTGACACCAATGCAAAATTTGGCCTCATGCATTCAGCATAAGCACAGCAAGGTATTTTACAGCAATTCATATAGGCATTCCTCTCTGAAGCTTGTCTACCAGATAGGACAGAAAGAGGGTCAAGAGTTCAACTGAGTTTCCTCCGAACACAATGGAAAAGTAGGTAGATGACCTGCCTGTCACCATCAATGAGACCTGACCTGCTGGCTTGAAGGCTCAGCCAAGTGCTAGGTAAGCAGGATATGGCACAAACTTGATACGCTTTAGAGGAGTAAAACTTAAATGTTACTGCATAATGCTTCATCTCAGCATAGCAGAAAAAATACTAAGAAAAACATCAGCTAACTTATGGCATACTTATCTTTATCTTTATCTTAATCTTTATCTTTATGCAGCCCACTGCAACACCACAGGCTTTTCTTTCTTTATCCTGATGGTTACTTTAAGTTCTGACAAAACCACATTTTTGTAACATGCCCCTTTCTAACCCGATAAGCTTTTCAGCTCTAGAAATCCTTCTGGTTAATAAGGGTCATCAGCAGGGACTAAGGAGGGACAAAGAGGGATTTTAATGTGAAATCAGAGACACCAGTGAGAAGCAAGACACTTGAGAAGCCTGCCAATGTTCGTGCCATTGAAAATAATGGACCTACATTTAAAAATTACAGCTCTATTAAAGCATGGAGATATTGCACTAAAGGTGTTAAAATAACCAATTAAACATGCAGTTTTACTCCTGCAAAAATACAGAGCATTTCTGTGGAAAAAAAATACCACTGACAAGAATTCACCATGACTGCTAGAAATCAAAATAAATAAATAGCTCTAATTGGAAAAGGAATACTTCAGACCACAGTGCACAGTTTTGTGGGCAAAGCAAATCTGTTAGCCAGTCTTTTAATAAGCCTACATTGTACTGGATTCAATTTAGCTTTTCTGTGAACATGGACATAACCTGTTAATAATTTAACACACCTCTGGCAAAGCAGGAATGCTGTAAATAAAATGTAAACAAATAAAACAAAAGCAGTGCTTTGTTTTTGCAACTAGATGGCAAATTAATGGAAAAGATTGCTATCACTACACAAAGTCTGAAAATGCTAAACACACAGAAATCACGAGATCCAAACATTAAGATTCCAAGAGAGGTATTAGCTTTATCATATTGCATAATACATATGACATGTTTTTCTTCTGGAATGGTTTTTATGTTAAGTGTGTGCTCTCAGTCCTCCTCTGCAACATTGCTGTGGGAATTTCACTTTATGAATTCTTCACTGCATTCCACTACAATTCTTCCTCAGCATTTATTTTTTTCTACAGACAGAAGCAATGCATATGTGATATATGTTCTGAACACACGATCAAGGAACATGAATGCACGATCAAACCAGAGCTTTCATACAAGCAATAGTAGGTATTGCATGTTAGTTGGGAAAAAAAAAATGTGTTTATTTAAATGAAGAACTAGCAATAGCTCAGAATTGCATCAGGGGTGGAAAAAAACTTCACATTAGTTAATCTACTTCAGCGTGTTACAGCTTTTACTTGCTGATTATTCCAAGCTTTGCCCTGGGTGAAGGTGATGGAGGCCCACGCAGGCGTGAACAGCCAGCTGCCAGAGTCACTCACTGCTCTCCTAAATTTCACTGTCTGAGCGGGCTCTTAAGGCTAACCCAGGCCACAGTGCTGGCAATCTGCTCTGAATAAACTTACTACATTAGCAAGAGCAGCGTATCCATGTCTGGCTAAGGCCAACTAGAGAGGGACAAACGGTGTACACAGTGTGCTAACGTGGAAGACTCACAGAATCACAGAATCTCCTAGATTGAAGATCATCTAGTCCAATCATTAACCTAACACTGATGAGCCCACCGCTAAACCATGCCCCTTAGCACTATATCTACATGACCCTTAAATACCTCCAGGGATGGGGACTCCACCACTGCCCTGGGTAATGCGTTCCAATGCCTGATGACCCTTTCAGTAAAGAAATTCTTCCTAATATCCAATCTAAACTTCCCTTGGCACAACTTGAAGCCATTTCCTCTTGCTCTGTCACCTGTTACTTGACAGAACAGGTCGACTCCCACCTCTCTGCAACCTCCTTTCAGAAAGTTGTAGAGAGCGATAAGGTCTCCTCCCCTGAGCCCCCTTTTCTCCAGTCCTCTTCCCACATGCCGTCTGCTGGCTGGGCTGCAGGCAGCTCCATGCTCCTTCCCTTCCAAAGGCAGTGTCTCAGGTTCACTGGGACATCCGACCTGCTCTCTCCTGGCCGCACATGGGGGACCCGGCCCTGCCTGAGCCAGCCCGGCCACTGGCTGTCCCCTTTCCTTGGGGTGGGACAGTCTCCCTCTGCTCCTTCTGCACGCAGCACCAGCATTCGGCGTGCAGCCAGCCCCGGGCACCTTCTTCACCTGAAGTTCCCCCCAAATTATTTTCCATGCCCTTCCATCCTACTCTTCTTGGGCTAGAAGGGGCTTACAGACCCAGAAAGATCTCAGCTGCCGGCGCATTTCTGGCTGCATTTGTCGGGCTCCCGCAGCGCTGCGGGTTTGCAGACCCCTTTTGAACAGCCCTGGAGGCCAGCGCTGCTCCGGCTCTGAGGAAGGCGGTCTGAGGAGCACAGGGATCCTCTACGGGATAATTCTCCTATTTGTCAAGCTCTCGTTACCTTCCTTCCATAAATCTTTCCAGTTTCCGTTCCACACAGATGTGGCTCCCTGCCTCAGCCGTTAAACTTCCACAGAAGGTAAAACTTCGAGTTTACATATATTCTGCCGCTTGGAGGAAAGCAAAGATTTGATTACTAAATAGAGCCCCATAATCCGTAACCATGTAATTGTATGTTACGCCAGTGACTTCTGTTAACAACTGAACTCAGGCAGAGGCGCCGGGCTGACAGGGAGACCGGGGCTGCTGCTGCTGGGAAAATGGGGGGGAGGAGGGGGGAAATGGGCAGCGAGAGGGGGGGCTGGGGAGGGAGGAGAGAGGAGGGGGGCTGAGAAATATGTGAGTCCTGGAAAAAACATAATGGAGAGCTGCTGGGAAAGCATGAGGGGTGAAGACAGATGGGTGAAGGAGGCTTTGTGGCAGTGCTGTGACAGGAATCCCGGCAGAGCCTGCCGGAGTAGGTGGCTGATGTCAAGGCACCCAGAGAGACCACAGCAGGGAAATACAAGGACTGGAGCACTGGTTTGGTAGTTTGTTTCCCTGAAAAAGTCTCACCTACGCTAGGAGGGAATCTGGGAAGCTGAAAAAAGTCACCCAAGTGTGTCATGTCCTTTTAGTGTGATACACATCTCTAGCAGATGCGGAAGAGTTTTGGACAACCACCAGTGCAGGGGCACATGGCAGGACAAAGGCAAATAAAACCTTTGTGGAGAAACTAGGGCAGAGGCAGAAAGAAGCTCCAGAGCTGCTGCCTCCTGGCCTGTCTAGTCCTGGAGAGGCCACACAGGGTTGTGATGGGTTCATCTACACCAGGACGGAGGTGCTGTAGGAAGATGGAGACCCCGGATGTGAAGACCAAGCAGGAAAGGCAGGATTTGCCCGCAGGGTTGTGAGCCTTGCCAGACACTCGGGCTGAGCTTTGTTACAGTGTTGAAGATTTTGTGTTCCCCATATGGTGATAAGCTCACACAAGCAGCAGTGAAGGCACCAGAATATGTCTGCACTTCTTATTTCCTTTATATTATACGTCCCTTCCCATTAGACATGAGAGGATCCCGTTTCCAGCTTAGGATGCATGAGTGAGAACACGGACAGAAAGATAAGAGAATTGGGCAAAGCCTCATCCCTCTGGTTTTTATTACCCTTGTCATGTATCAAAAGACTGACTGCTTCTCTTGCTTTTGCCTTTTTTTTTTTCCCCTGCAGCATATTTGTAAATGTTATTTACTTATTGTCACTAGCTCCTTTGGGCTGTCTGCTTTAATTTTATATCACAAATTGTGACCGGCAGCATTTTGTTGCTGCTGCTTTCTTTATTAATTTGTATCTTACTGCTCCAGCAACAATAAGCAGTTCTTCAGCCCTCCCAGAATTCGTGCTCCTTTTTGGACCAAAAATCTCACAGGAGTGTTTATAGTATTCCAACTCCAGCAGGGTTGGGAAGGAGCTGTGGGCATCGCTATGGCATACCCACACTTCAGATTCACATCTGATCCATCTTACATAGAGGAAAATATTATGCAAGAATATCATTATCAGCACTTCCACATTTCTCTTCGCATCACTAAGCATCACCATTGGCCCATTACTAAAAGATACGTTCTTTTTGCTAGCATTTAGAGTCTCCGTAGTTCTGTATGTTATATACACCTAAAAATAATGCTTCACCCTTAAAGCACTTCAGATCCAAATTTTTTTGTCTTGAGCAGTTCAGAAACTCTTTCTTGAGACAATTTTACACATAAAATTTCTGCCATCAGAATTAATATTCTACTCATGTGAATGGCCTCGCCAAGTTTCTCTAGAGTCAACATGTCAGTGGTTTATGTGCCACTGAATTTGCTATTTTTTATCTGTGAATATTGTAATGGAATTAGAGGCTTGACTCTTTCCCCGTCTATTTAATACTCCCTTTCTGACAGTCATCATTCTCAATTCTCTTAATTTGGACCATCACGCTATCTCCAACCAGACTGTAAATCTGAATGTGATGGTCTGATTATTAAAAATTATTGAAATCATCTTCTCTTTCCACACTTGATCTTTTTTAAATACCCATGTCCTGCCATAAATAAATTTTTTTAAAACAATTTTTAGTCCAGTCTTTGTGCAATAATGCTAATAAAAGCAATAAAAAGTCTTTTTTTTCTGTCAAGACAAACGTGTTTGTGTGTGCAGAGTAAGTATTTAACTACATTACGGGACATTTAATCATGTTTCTTACTAGAGATGATGCAGAAGCTATATCCTATGAAGGGAAGTTCTCCAGACACATTTGGCTAGGGGGATCCCCAGAAGGCACATGGTATTGCAGCAGTTCTGGCTTTCTATTCTTTTTCACTAGCATGAATTGAAACTACTGCCTCTACAGTACAATATATTAAATTAAAATGTAAAACAGATATAACTGAGGGGAATAAGAGGAAGGAAGAAAGACCAGAAATCTCTGATATTAACCAGGATGAATTAACTTGTTTTCAAATGAGTTTAATTCCTATAGGCTTGAGTTACCATGTTTTAAAGCACCACTCATTTTCTTAAAGGTATTAGTCGGGGTACGGGAGCTGCGAGGCAAAAATAAGGTTGGATAAATCTATGTCTGTGGCTCAGATCAACATCAGTTAAGCAAGAAGCTGCCTGTCATTGTGTCTGCTTTGTATGCCATCACTGTTGATCCCTGAGTGCAAGGATTCATGGCATTATCACAGCTTCCTTCTCTAGTCCTAAACGCTGGCTTCACCACCATTTGTTTTTTTATTATTATATAGCAGGAAAACTGAATGACTCACACTGTCCACACACACTGGCTTATGCATTTGTACGCAGCGGTCAGAGCCAAGGGTTGTCTAAATGATACACAGAGTGATGCTTTGAAAGCTCACGTTCAAATGAGATCCTCCTCTCATTTCTAAATTACTGTTCTTCCTACTTGCAAATGCATATGAGGCATCCTCACTAGGAAAAAAGCTTTTTTTGCTATACCAGGTCTGATTGTTCGAATGAGGACTTTTTTTCCCCATCACATCATCAATTTAAAGAGAAACATATCCCTCTCTGTAGGATTTGTTGCTCTAGAAATACATAGTGAAAACATCATAAAAAGGCTATTAATGACTATTGTTTAATTCTTAGGGGTTTTAAAGTAATTCCTGTAAAACGCTATTGCATTTTTATTGAACTTGTTCAGGTTTTTTAATAGATTTTAAGGCTAGAAGGGACTACTGAATCATTTAATCTGGCCTCCTGTATTGCTCATAAAATAGCATCCAGTTAGTCCTTTCTTGAGCCCATTGCATTTGTTTGAGTAACACACACCTTTCCGTTGCAGCTCATTCATTCTAAGGGATCCCTGGGTAGAATTGCCTTTCAAAAATATGGATGGAAGTCACGTTTGAATTGGAAAGAAAGGGATCCTGGCTCTCCTCTCCCAAAAAGAAAAAAAAAAAAAAAAAGATGAGAAATAAAGAATCTGTAAAATACTGCAAAACAGGGTAATATTGATTACCGAGATTTCGGTAATAATAATAACTAAAGCTATAAATACTCATCTGTTGTCCCCTAAGTCTAAACAGCCTGTCCCCTGTCCTGAATTAATTTTAGTGACCTAATTAAGTCACTAATTTTGAAAATTCCGGGTCTCAACACCTCTTGTATGTTTGAGTTATCTACTTTGGTATAAAACAAATTGCATCCCAGAAGTGCCTAGTTTTCTTCATTAATTAATGAAGGAAGGTGATTAGCTCAGCTACAGACAGCTGCGCTTGGGCAGATGAGTCTCATTCACAATTACTTGGTATTTAGCCGTCAAAAGAAACAAAAATTAAAAGACAGTTATGTAGCATTTCTTTGCTTCACATAAAGCTCAAAGGGTCTTCAATATAGCAAGTATGAGATCCTGGGGTAAGATGCAAACGTACCCTGTTTAAAGGGTCTGACAGGTATTGCTGTCCTGCCTCGGAGAGAAAGTCATTACGAGGAATAGGCTAAAACAGTTGCTTAGTTCAGAGTTAGAAGCACCTAACAAGTACTAACGAGAAAAAATGCTTGCCCATCAACAGAGTTCCGCAAGAAACAATTCTCTCTCAAGGCCTTGTCAGCATCTATGTGCATCCATGAAATGGTGGGGGTCAGATGATATGGACTAAAACGCCAACAATCCAGGTATGACACGCAGCACTGCCCAGCCTTCATTGTCCCCCACCTTTGCTCAAATCACAGCTGCACGAGTGATGGCTGAGCCCACTGACTCTATCCCCAAACTGGTAATGAGCCACACATCACTGTAAAGTATAAAAGATGCCATAAGTGGCCACAGCTTTGCTATTGTCAAGGAAAAAGCTGGGGAGAAGGAGGGGGGAGAATATACTGGCACTACCACATGAGCTAAAAGTAGCTCATATTTGAAAAATGACTGGACAACCTGGAACAAGAGAGACACAGAGGTTACCCTGGAGGCTCTGCAGCAGACTTCAAAAAGTTTGTAGTCACTGTGCAATATCCTTTCTTTGACACTGCATGCCCACAGTATTTAATTTAGGTTTGGATTTCTCATTCACACCAAGCTCCCAAGGAGCCGTATCCATCGATAATGCTTTCTTTTATCTCTGATTGGTTAAAAGACTCCATCCTAAGCAAGTCCATCTTAGTTATATATGCAATCATTAACTCCCATCTGGATTGTAACAGTGCATTTTATTTGAACATGAAGCAATCAGACCTTCAGAGACACCTACTAGCTGATTACAGTGAACAAATCACATTACTTTCTCCACTGACTCCACAAAATATTGAATTAAGCTCAAGATTGCAGTGTTTATATTTAAAGTACTCCCCAGACCTCAGAAAGTTCTGCCACAATGAAACCTCACAGTGTAAAAAGAAGTTATTTGCCTGAGAAAGAACTGTCTTGTGGTCTAGTCTGCGGCTCCTGAATCCCACAGAGCATCCCACTACCTCCTCCAAGGTTCATTTTATACCTACATGAAAAATTAAAGATTCTACAAAAACCAAAGCTCATGAGCACTCACCCCTCTTCCCCAGGGATGAAGTGGGAAAACAAACCCCAGGTCACAAACATTACTCGTGGCAGTAAATACAGAGCACCCAAACATTATGATTTTGATGGCTGTATAAGGAATAAAACCACTACTACAGTGGACACATTCTAGACGTTGCTGTCTGATAAAAATCATCATGTTCAGATGGATTAATAATCATAGAAATTACAATAATTTTTCTGCCTTTGCTACATATTATTCAGCTATTCTTTTCCTGACTTTTATTGCAGTTCTAGCTATGGGATGGACCAGAGAAAGCATATGCAAAGTAATCCCTTCGTCCCATAATGAAATAAAAAGGCAATATATACTGTGACTAACTTGCTTCTATCAGAAGTCATAATTCTTCAAGCAGACACACGAAGGGCAGATTTTGCCCGGTTTACCTCTGCTGAGGAAAGACTCACTTCTCCCCTTTCTCCACCAGACCATTCCTGAGGTTTATTACTAACTGAAAGATTAAATCTCTAATAATATCATTTTTCTACAAGGTAGTGCCCACCAGGAACAACAGATTAAATAGTGTTCTACCTTAGACAATTGTTAACACACACCACATGAATTCTTTCCTGCCAGCTTCAATGATTCTACCTGAGTGTTTACAGAGCCTGTTTCACAAAAGCACCTAGTTGCTTCACAAGCCTTTGACATATGGGAAACTGGGGGGGTTGGGGGGAGGAAGAGAGAGAGAAAAAATAATTTGCCACACACAGAAGCATGAATAGAGATTGGCTGAAATTTACTGTCTGTCAGGGACTGGTACTAGCTGTGAATAGCGATTTTTGGGAGATCATAGAATCATAGAATAGTTTGGGTTGGAAGGGACCTTTAAAGGTCATCTAGTCTAACTCCCCTGCAATGAGCAGGGGCATCTTCAACTAGATCAGGCTGCTCAGAGTCCACTCCAGCCTGACCTTGAATGTTTCCACAGGGATGGAGCATCCACCACCTCTCTGGGCAACCTGCTCCAGTGTTTCATCACCCTCATTGTAAAAAATTCCTTCCTTCTATGTAGTCTAAATCTACCCTGTTTTAGTTTAAAGCCATTACTCCTTGTCTTATTGCAACAGGCCCTGCTAAGAAGTTTGTCCCCATCTTTCCTGTAGGCCCCCTTTAAGTACTCAAAGGCTGCAATAAGGTGGCCCTGTAGCCTTCTCTTCTCCAGGCTGAACGACCCCAACCCTCTCAGCCTGTCTTCATAGGAGAGGCGCTCCAGCCCTCTGATCATTTTTGTGGCCCTCCTCTGGACCCGTTCCAACAAGTTCCAACATCAGGGATTCTCAGGATCCTCTCCCCATAACACATTCTATGCTCTCCTCTTTTATTTTGATCACCTTTAGGAGAGTGTTAGCTCCAAAAGCTGGATTTCAAATTGGCGAGTGACAAGGGTCAAGACAGAGCTCTCTGAGCAACTCTCCAATGGGGAGAACCATGACAGGAGGACCTGACACCCCTCAGAGCACAGCAGCCGTTAACAGCAGTTCCCAAGGAGCCATGGCAGGGGAACAGCAAACACTGCTCCTGAAACCAAATGCATCAATGTCAGTGTCGTCCTTGCTTGCTCAGATGCATAGCTTTCAGTTGGGATATTTATTATTAATTATTATTACATTTATTTATTTAAGTGTGCTTTGCATAGATAGACACATTGTCAGTCACCAAGGACTTAATATCTAAATTAGTTAGGACAAACAAACACAAGATGAAACAACACTGTAGCAAAGAGCGTGTGAGGGGATTACTAATGAAGAGAGAAAGAGAGAAGTAATTGTTTGAAGTGGTGGGTTATTTAAGTGAGGCTTTAAAGAAGAACCCATGGATTTTAAATTAAGCCAATATGATCATTACAATAGTCTAGGCTGACCATTTTATATGATGCAAAAAGCAGGCTGTAATGTCAAAATGGACATTCACTGAAATATTTCAACCTACGTCCTGAATGCACCTCATAGGTGGGATTCAATTCCAAGTCTTACCACCTATTTCCCAATTTTTAATTTTTTTTTTTGCTTCCTGATGAATGGAAAAAAAAACATTCATAAAATGAGGACAAAGAGGTTTTCCTGATACAGGAGAAGAAGGGATGCAGATAGTGAAGCACAGCAAGGAGAAGGGAGAAGGCAAGGGAACAAACAGAGGAAGAAGGGGACAGCCCAAATGGGCCATTCAGAGGGAATCAGAGTATGCACAGTCGGGAGAGAAACATGCAGGTTGTTCCTAGGGTATATAGCCTTACAGGATCTCAGTGAGCTTACTATTAAAAGGGCTGGAGGTAGAAAGCCAGTTGCAGAATTAATAATATATGTTTAGAGTAGCTGCAAAGGATAATAACTGTATCAGCAAAGCACCACTAGATAAAGAGAGGAGGAATGAGTAGGGCATGAAGGCCAAATGAGATCTAAAATGTCTTTGGCTCTTTAATAAAGAAAGGCTTTTATCTGAGGTCTTTTTCATTTCTTTTGTCCAGATAGAACAGACCAGCAATTTATATCATTTATTAGATAAACCAGAATCCATTCTTCACTTGGTGACTAGAATATATGTTTGAATTCTTCCAAAAAATTATAAAGCAGTAGAAGAGGAAAGTACACGGACTCCCAAGCTTTGAGGGTCAGCTACTTCACCCTAGAGCATCATATAGATACACCTGGCAAAAACAGCTGACAAAGAAATTACAGGGGAATAAGAGACTTTCCAAAGGTGATTTTCTTGGATCTATTACCTCTTAAGTGCATTCTTAAAAGATTTCTTACAATCCTGATCCTGCAGTCCCCTTTGGTGGCCATCTCAAACTGGCGACCCTTAATTTTCTTTATGTAATACCAAAGCTGTGCTTTAGCAGAGGTTCCCTAAAGTCCAAATCACTCATAAACCACTGTGGTTTCAGGTTGCTTTATGTCCGAGTCAGCAGATGTTTCAGAGCGCATGTAAGCTAAGTCTGGCCTGTGAAGGGATGAGTCCAGCTTAACAGTTTTCCTAGGCTTCAGAGAAGGTGCATTTAGGAACAGAAACCAAAGCTGGAAGCCACAGGGCAAATATTTTCAGTGTCTGCCACTCTTTGTGTGATATTCCTCTGCTTTCAGAAGTACAATTCTTAAAATTGTCTTGTATGGCTTCAATTCAGTCTCTGAAGTGCAATTTTATAATAAAGAAATACTGTGACTGGGATCCAGTGTCATGGGAAACAATATTCCCAGTTTACAGGGCATACACACACCTCCCTTTCCTGCTTGTAGCTACGTAGCTCACTTCTTCCCCTGCAAAGACGACTTGTGGTACCGACAGCAAATTCTGACATGGAAAAATGGTGTCGGAGAAGCATTTAATCTCTTTTCACCTGTTTTTTATGAACTCTAAGTCCTGGAAACAAGAACCATATCCATGTTACTAAATATCCCTACCAGCAATCCTATCTATGTACTACCGGCAAACCACTTCAGCGTGATTCCTTCAAGAGTATTTCTCCCATCCTTCAGTCTCAAGAGCCTGCCTAAGACACACACTTATTCTTCTTTGTTAGGTCTCATTCAAACCCATTTGAGACATTGCTCCCAGATCCAGAACACCTTCCCAGGGCATTGGATATATATTTCTCTCATATAGAATTAATATTCTTAATTATGTCCATCAAGAATAAAACAGAAATGTAAAAGAACCCACAAAAAGTGTTATTAATAAGTATGCGCATTTGCAGGAAAGTCCCAAGATTCAGGGGACTCCTTTGTAATGGGGGAAAATAGCAGGAAGAAAGAAGTCTTTATCAACACTAGTAGATAGAGACTGTCCAAAAGCAGAGCCAAAAGCTGAAGATGCTGTTAGGTCATTTTCCAGGTAGGGTGTACAGGTATTTAACAGACCTTAGATTTATGCTTTGAAAAGATGTAATCATAGAGAAACCCTCTGCTTGGGATCTGATGCCCAGAGAAAGGGTTCCCATTTTTAGAGCATACAGAATGTCTGAGTATAAGTGTCTTCTGTAGTTCTTCCTATCCCGCTCTCATGTTACCTCCAGCATAACAATATGATCATAATATTGACAACAGAACCCAGTGATCTGCTTTGCAAGCATTACTTGCCAGGGGACTAATGGCCCTTCAGCTCTTCTTTTAGCCCCTATCTGCTGCTCCCATGCTTCTCGCTTCCTCACCTCACTGTTGGGAAGTCACATCTTCATCATAGAATCATAGAATGGTTTAGGTTGGAAGGGACCTTGAAGATCATCTAGTTCCAGCCCCCCTGCCATGGGCAGGGACACCTCCCACTAGACCAGGTTGCTCAAGTCAGGTGTGATAAATGATGTGCTTTATTTTCCCTTTACTGGCTCAGGGTAACATTTTACCTACAGGAGATAATGGATCAGAATACTTGCTGTCACAGAAAATACTGTCCCAGAATGGGTCCCTGAGTGGATGCGATATTCTGTTATAATGTACATTTCCATGGACTCCAGTATTCACACAGCCAAAATAGCTCCTCGATAAACCAGTGACTGTCGTCTCAAGTAGTCCATATGAGCTGCTCACATCAGTGCACTTACCAAGAATTAATTAACTACAGTTAACGGGCCTTGGAATCTCAACAGGTTTTTTTGAGTGAGTTGCAGCTACTCCAGTTTCGGGGTATGCATCCATTGTCCAACTGGCCCGTTGTAAAGTTTGAACCCAATGTACTAGCCCTGGTCTTTGTCCTACTGCTCCCTCTCTATACTGCCAGTGTGTCCTACAGTTCTTGTCCTAAATTGTCAGGAAAGGGGGAATGCCTCTCTATTACTGTTTAAGGTCTGGAAAAGCTGTAGATACTGTACTTTGAAAATCTGCCAGAGAAGAGGACAGGAGCTGTCGAAATCTTCTGTCCTGTTTTCACCTCAGCAGGCCCAGCTCTATCCTCTGATCTAGAGACGATGAAGGGCAGGCTGTGGACCTTGGCAAACAAGGCCTGCTAGACTGCTTGTGGACTCAAGGCATTCACTCTGCCTCAATAAAGGATTGTATGGTGCCACATGGATGCACCCCCTTAATTTGGGATCTGCCTGGGGTCTCTATCACCTACCTGAAGCATGGTGTAGTCCCTGGCCTGCCATGAAGCACAAGAACCTGGAGTGGGATGCTATTTGAAAAGAAGGTTTGAAAGATAATAGCCACACTTATTCTCAAATGTATTTCCTCCGCTCATGAAGAAAATACAGAAACCCTATAGAAAACGAAATAACTTATTTTTGAAATAACTATTAGATATCACTAAATAAGGCACAGATCACTGTTTTCTAATATATTATTTTTAAATAACAGTCAAATGTGAGCCTCCAAATGCATTAAAAAACTTCATTTTACATAACTGGACCCCATTTTGATGTGTGTGTCCCCTACTTTTAACTATAGATCATGCATGACGCTTCATAACTTGTATGACCAGTATCTGTAGAGTAACTGCTGTTTCAAGGTATCTGTGCTGTATCCATGCACGTTAGGCAAATAGAAACAGACCACACAGAAAAATAATGGATTTAAAAGCTAGATCATAAAAACAGGAGTTCACATTTCTAAAACTGAGCAGCCATAAACCTGCCTGAGTGCACGCTTAGCTTGGAGCACAAGTATGAGTCAGTGGGTCCTGGTGACTACATCGATACTGGTGAATAAAGCAGACCAGGACCTGTCCTCTGGTCTTGACACCAATAATTACTGCACGGCACATATCAGTATAGCTTAACTCTCTTCCCTGTAAAGCACAGGCTATTATGGTCAAACCCTGATAATCTCTGTCTAGGGGAGTACTTGGTGTCCTGGGTCGATGCCCTGCCAAGGACTATGCTGACCATTTAACTGCATGCAGCCCCCGGGACTAGTGCTTAGGTCTCTACCCTAGCCTTATTCCATTTTCTAAAATAAGCTATAAACTACAGTAATGTAGTAGTATAGACACGACCACAGAAGTTATGCAAGTTCTCAAATGCAATGGTGGGTGTGCAAACACACGGAGTTGTTCACAACAGATCTTACAGACCTCTGCAAACAACTAGAAGAACCCCATGTATTGCCACAGAGGTTGATTTAAGCAATTATTTCTGTCTTGTTTCTGTGCCTGATAGTGGTTAGGTCTGTTTTCAGCAGAAAAACTGCATTCTCCTGAATATTTAATTTTTTAATTTATTTTCATTTATGTAATTAATTTTAGATGCCTCTTTACTTACATGTAACTAAAGGGGGGGAAAAAAAGATATGAATTTCTGAATAAACTTACAAGACCTATTGTTTTAGTTTGAAAAACAAGGGAGTCTGAAATAGACTGATTAGATTTAAAAAATTTAATAAAAGGTGAGAAAGTCCAAACAGCAATAATGGAGTTTTTCTGACAATTTCAACTTGCAATAAAATCTATTTTTAATGAGACAAAAAGTTAGGAAAAGAAAGCACATCAAAAAAGAGACTTAGGACCATTCTGCTAAGAAATTTGATTCCAACACTGAAACTGTCTTCTTCACAGACAAAAATCTGCAGAAGGGTTACAGAAATAAATCAACTATAGCCAAAACGAGAGTTCTATAGTCAGTACCACAGTACCACCTTGTGGGGAAATAAAACGGCCTCAGTAATGACTTCCACTGCACAGTTTCAGGAAATACCCATCATATAAACATAAAATTCTAACTAAGACAAATGAAACGGACTCGGGCACCAGCAACGTATGTGCTGCATGATTTCTCCCAGTGTCAAATTACTTTTTTTGAAGAATCCATGTTCCATTCAAAATCTTTCAGAAGTCTAATGTAAAAACTTCCTGGAAGAAAAATGTCTCCTTTTACATTTGCTTGCATTCCTTTCTTGACTTCCATTTGCTGCAAATTTATTTCTCTATTAACACTGAATCAAGAGAACAATTGCAGCAGGCATGTCAAATTCCACCCCCACAAAATGCTTCATAAAGTTAAAGGCTATGACATAAACAAACTAATGCCACGATCTTTGAGATGACTTTTTTTATTGCCTTTCTGTAACTGATGTAGAGATTAGAGACAGTAATATTCCTGAGTACATTTGAAGAAATAAGGTTATCAAATCCTCAGATGCCCAAAGGGAACTATCACCTGCTTTTCTCCATTTCTTTCACATCATGAAAGAAATTTGTATGATTAAGTAATTGCTGGCTGTCAGAAGAAACAGTCTCCCAGTCGTCATATTTTAAGAGCTCTACTAAATGTAATTTTCACACTTTCAAATATAACTTCTTAGAGGCATCTCTGAATTTAATGCCCCTAATAAAGCAGAGCAACTAGTTCTTTCTTTCCTAAGTGGTTTGAGTGTTGGCCAAACCAACAGGCAGGCTTCCTGCTGCATTTTACCAATGGGCAGCACTCTTAACATCAGCTTTTCCTGACATTTAATTTTGGGGTATTTTTTGCTAGAGACCAACAGTTGGGGCAAATTAGAACAAACTGTGCCAGAGCGTGTATAATAGTCTTTAATACAATGTTGTTGGGGGGGTAAGGGAGTATTCTTTTGGGGGATTTTTGGTTGGTTGGTTTTTTTCCAATATAAAAATAAAGTTTAAACCTGGTTGCATTCACGCTTTGGAAAACCTCCCGTTAATGGAAACAGCACTAGATCAAACCCACAAAACAAAATTGTATTCAGGTTTACGTTTCACACAAAGCTAGGCTGTGAATTTAGATGTCTAGAGTTTGGGGGCTGATCCACCTGCAGCTATAATCTACTGAGAGACCAACATCGGGTTGGTGTCAGATCCCGATGGTGAGATTCTTCTCACCTGACTTAAAGTAACCAGACAGTAGGCAATCACTCCAGTTGCCCATACATAACTATCTAATGTAATCTTAGATTGCCGAGGATATGCTTCCTGGACCTTCCTCTCATGACCTATGTCACACTTGCTAGCCCCATGTACAGGTCTCAGAAATCTTTGGGGGCCTCCAAAGTCACTAGAAGGCGATGGGTGGGAAGATGAATCAAGCCCTAGGTGTCTAATTGTCACATAGGCTCCATCTACAGTCAGTAAAGAAAGAGAGATCTCCAAACAATATTTCACCACGTCCTAACATATATGTCTATGACAGATGTGAAGAAATACCCTCTGAAGATGCCTATCTCTTCTTACTGATCAAAGAGGCACCTGGAAGCCAGATGTCTAACTTTCAGGTGATCACATTCTGCTGAGGTGAATCCGAAACCTAATGTACAACAGATTATAGATTTTCTCCCTATTTTTGTATCCTGATAATACACTCCAGGCTGCACATTGTACATACGATTTGGATAATGTGATCTGAACTAATGTACACGTTGTGCCATAAGTCTCAAAGGAAGGATACTAAACAGTCAGCCCAGGTCCCATCATTAGTGGTGGCAGTGAGTGTGGCCTTAATCAGCATATAAGTCACAGCAACTATGGTTGATTGCCAGGTAGTGTTCATATGCAGGAGCAATGCCTTTGCACCCACCTGCTTTTAGGATCCCGTGCTCTGCGGACCCACTTTCCCTGCTCTCTTCCCAACACAGGCAGCACCTCTCATCTCCAAACACACATTTCAGTTGGTAGAAGGACTTAAAAAACAATGCCTGCTTTAAGCCTCCCTCCCCCTGTGCTCTCCAGGTCCACAAACCAACACCTCAAAGTCATGGCCTCCCTCCATTCCCCTGGTTCAGTCCCCACATCCCCAGTCTCCATCAGGGTGGACCTATCACACATCTTGTGAGTAGATATCATTACAAAGTGCAGAGCTATGGCTGCTGCCATCACCCACCACATTTAGGACGAGAGGAAATGGGTTCAAGTTATGTCAGTGGAGGTTTAGATTGGATATTAGGAAACATTTTTTCACTGAAAGGGTTATTAAACATTGGAATAGGCTGCCCATGGAGGTGGTGGATTCACCAGCCCTGGAGGTGTTTAAAAAAAGCGTAGATGTGTTACTTAGGGACATGGTTTAGAAGTGGTTTTGTCAGGGTAGGTTAATGGTTGGACTTGATGATCTTAAAGGTCCCTTCCAACCTCAGCAATTCTATGATTCTATGATTTACCTTGGAGCGCCTGCTGTGCCACTAGCTGTATACACTCGAAGGTCTGGGAGGTCAAGAGGCTTTCTCAGAGAAAAAATACCTAAGCCTCAAAGTTATCATTTCAGGCTGGCTGTGAATCTAGACATCAGATAGGTTGGGAGTTTCCACCCCCCCAGTTATGAGATCTACATATGTAATTTTTTTTACAAAAGTTTGCAATCCTTCATCTTCACAAGTAGGGGCCAACTGACACAGATTTAGATTTCCGAGAGGGCACAGGCCTCCAGGACTCACCAAGGTAAATGAATTAGACAATGAAATGTTCTTGAGAATTCGATCTACCTGACCCAGAGGGAAGGCAGTGGTGTCTCTGCATTTCAGTGCAGACTCTTCCCAGATGCAAGAAGATAACAGCTGCAGACCACCATGGAGCCACAGCAGTGGGGAAGGGGCTCTGCAGCTGCGCCTCCACTTCATCACACAACACGAGGCAGTACAAGCTTCTCATCTTGACAAATTAGCCACTGATCTGAAACATTTGCATGCTGTGTTATTTTCAGCTTTTTAATTGCTCATCTTTAACGTTCTTATTGAGGACTTTTGCAAGAAAATCAAATGAAATTCTGTGCTGGACTGATAAGGTGACCCACTTAGTGGATGAGGGAAAGGCTTTGGATGTTGTTTACCTGGACTTTAGTAAAGCCTTTGACATCATTTCCTACAGCATTCTCCCGGAGAAACTGGCTGCCCATGGCTTGGATGGGTGTACTCTTTGCTGGGTAAAAAAATGGCTGGAAAGCCAGTCCCAAAGACTTGTGGTAAATGGAGTTAAATCCAGTTGGCAGCTGGTCATCAGTGGTGTTCTCCAGGGCTGTTCTGTTTAATGTCTTTATCAATGACCTGGATGAGGGGATCAAGAGCACCCTCAGTAAGTTTGCAGATGACACCAAGTTGGGCAGGAGTGTAGACCTGCTTGAGGGTAGGAAAGCTATACAGAGGAATCTGGACAGGCTGGATGGATGGGTTGAGGCCAATGGTATGAGGTTCAACAAAGCCAAGTGCCGGGTCCTGCACTTGGGTCACAACCCCATGCAACGCTACAGGCTTGGAGAAGAATAGCTGGAAAGCTGCCTGGTGGAAAAGGACCTGGGGGTGTTGGTCAACAGTCAGCTGAGTATGAGCCAGCAGTGTGCCCAGGTGGCCAAGAAGGCCCACAGCATCCTGACTTGTATCAGGAATAGTGTGGCCTGCAGGACTAGGGAAGTGATTGTCCCCTTATACTCAGCACTGGTAATGCTCCACCTCAAATATCGTGTTCAGTTTTGGGCCCTTCACTACAAGAGAGATATTGAGGTGCTGGAGCGTGTCCAGAGAAGGGCAACAAAGCTGGTGAGGGGTCTAGAGCACAAGTCTTATGAGGAGTGGCTGAGGGAACTGGGGTTGTTTAGCCTGGAGAATAGGAGACTGAGGGGAGACCTTATCACTCTCTACAACTACCTGAAAGGAGGCTATAGAGAGGTGGGGGTCAGTCTCTTCTCCCAGGTAACAAGCGATAGGACAAGAGGAAACAGCCTCAGCTTACACCAGGGGAGGTTTAGATTGGATATTAGGAAAAATTTCTTCACAGAAAGGGTTATCAAACATTGGAACAGACTGCCCAGGGGAGTGGTGGAATCACCATCCCTGGAGGTATTCAAAAGATGGGTAGACATGGCGCTTAGAGACATGGTTTAGTGGTGGTTTTGGCAGTGTTAGGTTAATGGTTGGACTTGATGATCTTAAAGGTCCCTTCCAACCTAGACAATTCTATGATTCTGTGACCAATAGGAGATGGAAGAAAAGCAAGTATCACTGTTATGAGCCTTTCTTATCTAATAGTTCAGTCATTGTACAACAGACCACCATTCAAATCCTTCCTCTGCCTAAGGGGATTCAAACATTCATCTCCCAAAGAGGTGATTAAATATAAATTTTAGGGCATTATGAATGGAGTGTTCTTCATCTTGTCTTGTTCCACTTTGTGAAAAATACCTAAAAATCAATTGAATTAGGGAGTAACAACACATTCTTTAGACTCCTTCCCTTGCTCCAGTAAACGCCGGATAACATGGGGTTGAAGAACATCAAGGGGAATGACCAAGAGCACCTCCCACATAAAACATTCACTGTCTTTGGGGCTGGATTCTTCCCTAGAAGGTGGCAGTTGTAGGTTAAAATCCTCTCAAATTTTAAAGAAATTGAGCCTTGTTGCAGGGAGTAAATTTATGAACTACTGGGTATAAAAGAGAATAATGATTTTACATTCAGCACCTTGACCTTCACCAAGAAATTCTCTCCAGTGCCATTAACATCTAACCTACTGGTCTGATACCAATAGATAGATACATTTGTGCTCACTGAAAAATGATATGCTTAGATACTAGAACTTGTTGAGGTTATGACAAAAAGTAGGCCTTACCAAGTTAATTGGCTCAGCGCTTCTATTACATTGATCTGGCTGGTGAAGTAATGGCTTACAGTAATGGCCTGAAGAACTACTGCCTTTATGAAACACTCAGTTACTGACAGTGGTCAAGTACCACCTGACTGGAAGTTTCTAGGGGGGACAGGAAAAGTTCTGGTGATTTGTCACTTTCAGTTTTACTGTGACTTTTGCTCCTATCTGATCTCATTTAATTGGGAGCATCGTAGGTCTTGTGCTCCTAGTAAATCAGAAGACAATGTCCATATTTCATTACCAAACAAGTGATACAGTGATATAAACTGCTTACTTCTTTCTTCTGTGATTGTATTTGCTTTATTCTTCCACTGGTGAGAACATGTTATCTTGATTACAGATGATTTTGACTGATCATTTTTTAAGATACCTTCTAGAAAGTTATACCAACCTAATGACGTATGGCAAAGCACATTAACAAGTACCTCTTTAAAAAGAGCCAGGTCTTTGTGATTTTTATTGCCCATTACAAAACACTGACTTTCAGCATATTGGTTATATAACATGTGAATCAGAGATCCATTACAAATATGACTATTTAGTGGCATCGTTGAGTCCTCCATGCACATACACAGGCTGTTGGCCAAACACATATCCACAATCGACCAGAAGGCAGAGCCACGCACAAGGCACTTCTGCACATGGAACCAGGCTGGAGCTGCAGGTCTGTGTTTGGCACGCACACCATTGGCTATTGTGAACTGCACAAGAATCAGGCTGCCTTCTGCAGAGATGTTTCTAGCCTGCTAGCATATTTCCTAGAAACACACAACAGCCCAGGTTGGAAGGGACCTCAAAGATCATCTGGTCCAACCTTGTGTGGGAAAGGGAGGCTAAATGAGATTATCTAGCACCATGTCCACTTGCATCTTGAAAACCTCCAATGATGGGGACTCCACCACACCTCTGGGGAGGTTGTTCCAGTCAATGATTGTTCTCACTGTAAAAAATTTATTTCTTGTATCAAGCTGAAACCTCTCCCAGTACAACTTGTACCTGTTGCCCCTTGTCTTCTCCATGTGGCTCTTTATGAAGAGAGCCTCCATTCTCTTTGTAGCTGTCCTTTAAGCACTGGAATACTGTGATGAGGTCCTCTCCTGAGCCTTCTCCAGGTAGAAAAGACCTAATCCTTCAGACTTTCCTCATAGACCAGGTTCTCCATTTGACTTACAGCTCTACATGTTCCTTGTTTCTGTCAGATCTAGCTGGTGTGAAACCAAAAACTAAGCACCCAGAGCATCTATTCATGTTTCTCATGTAAACAGCAGAATAGATCTTCTAGAATGGAAAGATTTTGAAAACAAGTTTCTCATCCCCATAAGCTTCAGTGGACGTGCACTCAGGCTACATTAAATCTTTAGCCATTACGTGACGAAAGCCATGAACAGTCTCACCGCCTATTTCCAGTCCACTGCTCCAGCACTTTGTGGTACTCCACCCGCTTGTGTCTTACATAAAACATATGAGGCTGTCATCTCCCTTTTCTAATATTGCTTAAAAATCATACCTGCAAGAATTCCCTCCACTGGCTCTGATTCATGAGTGTGATGCTTTAAGAGATGAAAAAGAGATTGATATTCCTTCTCCAAGAAATAAAAAAATAAAAATCTCCCCTCCCTCCAAACTTCACCTCGTACTTCAGAACAAGGTCTTACTCATGTACTTCTGTGAATATAATTTTTACTTCATCTTGAGAACATACCAGTTCATTTCAACATATACTCAGCTAAAGAAAGACCATTCTAAGAATTAATTATATTATTTACACTTTTAATAGTGCTTGCTTGGCCAACATATGATTGGAAGAGACCTCCTTAGGTAATAAATACAGTACTCTGCTCTCACAGATAGTTATAACAAATAAATGATTTCACTGATCAGGCACTATCCAGTGAAGCGACTTTTGCCCTGATGGCAAGAAACCTTTTTCAGGTTTCCAATCCACATGCATTAACAGGATTCTTTTGGCCAAAGAAGTTTCCTTTTGCTTGAACATCACCTTTCCATCAGTACTGTTGACCTCCGCAATATCTTTATCTTTCCAATCTCTTTTAAAAGAGGCAACATATATGCTCTCTGTCTTTGTTTTGCAGGATTAAACGTGTCCAGTTGTTTTATTTTCCCTTCTGTGGTAAGCCCTCTCTTATCTTGACCATCTTTGTAGCTATTCTCTGTAACTAGTTAGGTCTCAATTCATTTTTCTTGGAAAGCAGATAACCAACACTGTAAAGTCTTTCAGATGAGGTCTGCATAACCTTGTATTGGAGATATACAGGATATATAAGCTTGCACTTTTTTCTAGGTGCATTATCTACAAGATTCATAGTCCTCCTAAAACCAGTTAAAACATGCAAGTTGTATCCTTCTTCATCTCTTCCCAATCAGTCTGTTATAGGATAACAAGATGTTATGAGTTCTCAAACTAATTCATGAACTTGCACTCTAATATTTTAAATATTAGCCACTTTATTTCCCTTGTCCTTGGAGTCATCTAATTTTTCCCTTTTGATATTCTTTTCCTCCTCTCCATTAACTATGCTGTCTAAACTTCTGTCACCAGAATCACTGTCACTCTCCTAATTCTCTTATCAACATCATTAATGAAATTATTAAGATTAACAAGGTTGCTCTCAAAATTGAATCTTAAAAAAAAAAAATCTATTAGTAACTTCATTCCAATACTTCCCTTTTGATAGTCCCCATTGTCTTCTGACTACTCCCCTACTCTCCTTACCCACTTTCAGTTCTTTTAATGACTCTTATCGTGTCCAACTTAATTAATAATTTCCCACAAGGCAATATATCAAATACAATCAAGACAGAATAGTTCTATCCATTCCCTTCGCCTAAAAATATCGCAGAATTTATCAAAAATGATCTTTTGTTAATCTGAGATAATCTACCTTTGATTAAAAAGATATGACATTTCATTCCATTTACCTCCATGCTCTTTACTATTCTCTCCTTCACATTTTATTCTAAAGCCTACTGAGAACGGCCCAACACAAACTTAGATGCCTGGATCAGTTTTTGCACCTTTCTAAACTTTGAGAGATGCGCAAAATAAGGTTCAGAAACAATTGTGACCATTTGAGTTCCTGTAACATTCACACAATCATAGAATGGTTTGGGTTGGAAAGAACCTCAAAGATCATCAAGTACCAGCCCCCCTGCCATGGGCAGGGACACCTTCCACTAGACCAGGTTGCTCAACGCCCCATCCAACCTGGCCTTGAACACGTCCAGAGATGGGGCATCCACAGCTTCCCTGGGCAACCTGCTCCAGTGTCTCACAACTCCCAGAGTAAAGAATTTATTCCTCATATCTAATCTCAATCTACCCTCTTTGAGAGAATTTTTTTCTTTTTGCCAAAGTGAATACAGTTCCCTGCATACAGTTGCGTTTGGTATTTAGCAAAGCAGTGCATGCATTTATTTTGCAGGGCTTTTATTATATTTTTTTTAATATATGTATTTTATTACAAATGATAAGGCACACTGCAACTGAAGGAATTCATAGCTTTTTAGAAGACTTTATGTAGTGTGGAAAGTCTTCCCAGAAAGGGAAAGAATAAGAAAGCATGAAGAGTGTTGGGGCTGCTATCTCAGTGTATTTGGCAGAAGACACCCTTGTGCTGCTTTGCAAGAGCTGGCAAACCACTAATGGAAGACAGAATTGGTGAAATCATTGAGATTCACAGTGAAATCTGACACTCAAAATATTGCAACCTGCTCTTGGGAAATCTTAACACAAGAGCTAAAGGAGCTACATGAGAAGAGTGGATTAGGCAACAACTCTGCCATGCTGAGCAACAGAAATCTTTCAACACCATCATGGTGATTTGTCCCCATAAGATATTTTCACTCCACCTGCATTGGAACAAAAAGTGGGCTTCTCTGGGGTACCTCCTAGCCAGGATCTGAATTCGTATGGCACATATGTTTCTTGGTGTGCTCCATACTACTGGTCACCGGCGACCTGCTCTGGCCTCACACTTACAAGGCAGTGCACATGACAGTTCATGTGCTAGTTCTTGTCACCTAGTCATCCAGGCTAATTCCTCTCCTTTTAATTCCTGTAGGTTTCCTATGAATAGCCTACATTCAGATACTTTCCAACACGCAGGTTGATAACTTGAAATCAGTTCTACAACTGGTGTCAAGGACTTCAATCACACAGGGTTGCCATGAACTGAAATGTCGTAACTTCATATTTACAAGACAATATTTAACAAGAAAAAAATAGTCAGTCTTGTTAGAAATCTGAACTATTCCTGTGCTTAGAGCTAGAAGGAACCTTTCTTGTTGTAGGTATGACAGTTGTTGAGACCATCCACCACTGCTTTCTAGTATCATTCTTCCATTGCTTAAAATATTTTAACCAAATGGAAAAAAAAATGCATATACTGAAAATATGACACAATTTGAAATCTTTTGAAAGAAGAAATCACTTAGCTTTTTTTAAAATTAATGAAAAATAACGCTTGTTTACTCTTCTTAAAAAACTCCCACAACAGTTACATGGAGCAACTTTAAGGGAGCTGGACAGAAGGTTGCAAGGATAATATGTCTGCACATTTGTCTGTACTCAAGAAAACGTGCCCAAATTCTAAGCTGTAAGATTCTGTACATGTTGTATACATTTTCGCTAAGATACCCAGATGTTTGGGCTAAGTCTCAGGTCCGTTAAGGTGACCCTGTAGATTTACTTTATCTTTTGCATAAGACCTACTGCCTCATCACCTGAAAAAACATAGCTCTTAAACCTGCTCCATGACAGGAGCTACAAACAGCTCCACATAGTTACCTCAGGTTTGAGCATTTGTGCACGCTCTGGCCATGGTATCCTGAGACTTCCGACAATTTTTAAGTGGTCACCTTCCCGGCAGAAAAACCTCTTTCCAATGTTAGAGACAGGTGACTGAGATCCAGAACGTGGGCTTCCAAGGTTCTAGGTTTTTCTTCTAAACAGAAGAGCAGCTTTTCTCCAAGATAAACACAGCTTGTGGCGGGTGCAGCTTTTCTTTTCCTTCACCCTTCAAATGTGTTTGTTGGATAAATATTTCAAATACTCTGTTTTGGGGATGTACAAGTTATACCCAGTCCCCAACACAGCTAATTACGACTGTCAGTCAAGAAAAAAAGAAGTAACATCAAAATTTCCACATCCTTAAAACCCCACCTGATCTTCAAGACAGTGACATTTTGATAATGATGATGACTCTGCCTTCACAAAGGGAGAACTCATTATTTTTGAGATACATATTTCTACATCAATTTCTGAAGGGAAATGAACCTTACAAGCAACTGTAATTGGAATGCTCTCCTCTATGCTCCTAATTCTCATCATCAACAACAAAAAAATAAAGGTAACAGAAAAATCTCACCACTAAAATATAAAAGACCGCAACTGTCACTGGTATATATCCACAGGAGAGGTCTGTGAAACATAACAAAAAGCAAAATATTCAGTTACTTTTACTAGAGATCACCAACTGCCACCTGAAATACCATGACCCAGCTGGCCATCTTTCAACAAAGCACTGATGTAGTTCACCTTCCCCAATGCATAACATACGTGTCCAAAAAAAGAAAACGAGAAGTTTTAAGTTCAGAATTCTGCCTGACACGACACTCAAGATTGCAACTAGGTATCAAGACCAGCAGTGATAGATTTTCACATGGCTTTTTTTTTTTCTTTCACAGCTGTTCCTTGGCTTCAGTTGACTTTATGTGTTGGCTGCCTTGAATCTCAGTCTTAAAAGTGTTTAGAGAACTGAAGCAATTCACCCAGCACTATGAATTTATCTGAGAGGAGTCTGGTTTTGATCTGAGCAGCAGTCTCTGAATACCTTAGAAACCCATATTCTTCATCTTTCAAAAACCAATATATTGCATACTCAGCAGCCGAGACAGTAGCGGCTGCTTATACAACAATGACACATTTTCCTTTAAGAAGTCGCCAGGTCCAGGTACACACGTGGTACTTTGTGAGTCCATGTCACAGTATGATCAAGATGTGCACTAACATAGCTTTGATGAAAACAAAAATCAAATACACCTGAGTATAAGCTGGTGCTAGATCCAAATCATCCAGAGACTACATAGCTGGAGAGCACCAGGGTCAGTATGAACATCCAAACCTATATATAACCTCTGAGAAACTAGAGGCGCCAAATAATCCCATTGCTGGATGAAGCAGATATTAGCCAAATTTTGTGGTACCTGGAACCTTCCCACATCTAACAGAAGTCTCTTTAGATCACAGAATGGTTTGGGTTGGAAGGGACCTTAAAGATCATCTAGTTCCAACCCCCCTGCCATGGGCAGGGACACCTCCCACTTGACCAGGTTGCTCAAAGCCCCGTCCAACCTGGCCTTGAACACTTCCAGGGATGGGGCATCCACAACTTCCCTGGGCAACCTGTTCCAGTGCCTCACCACCCTCACAGTAAAGAATTTCTTCCTAATATCTCATCTAAATCTACGATCTTCCAGTTTAAAACCCCTCATCCTATCACTACCTGCCCTTGTAAAAAGTCCCTCTCCAGCTTTCTTGTAGGCCCCCTTCAGATACTGGAAAGCTGCTATAAGGTCTTCCCAGAGTCTTCTCTTCCTCAGGCTGAACAACCCCAATTCTCTCAGCCTGTCTTTTTAGAAGAGGTGCTCTAACCCTCTGATCCTCTTCATGGCCCTCCTCTGGACCCACTCCAACAGGTCCACATCCTTCTTATGCTGGGGGCTCCAGAGCTGGACGCAGTATTCCAGGTGGGGTCTCACGAATCTTTCTAGATCAAATCATATCAGAAAATCAAAAAGCAACAGGAACTCGACACATTCAGGATATGAGTCTGCTCCCCAAACGCACACAGATCATTTGTGCGATGTAATTGCACCGACCCAACCTGTTCTGGAGACTAGTTTCATCTTGCATGCAACACAGCCACCCGGTACAGGCACCGTGACTGCTTGTCTGGGATTTCTGGATTGCTAGGCATCTGGACAAATTGCTGCAGCTGACAGAAAAAGGCAAGAGGGGAGCAAACAACCCAAAATGATAGTCTGTCCTTGATCTTCTCTTTCCTAGCTAATTGCTTAAGCAGCTTTCTCAGGCTAGCTCTGTAAATCGGCTCTACCTCCCATTCTCAAGACTTCACTGTGAGGCACAGACATTTTAGCAGAGGAAGATCTAGGAAAGCTTACTAGATCTACTAAAATTACATACTATTAATAGCATTGTACAATAACATAACTTTTTATATATAGCCCTGAGGCTAAACATATCAAAACGAAGCACAGCTGTTTCGGTGAAACACCACAGCTATATCCACTCATCCCAGCACTGATTTTGCACCGTCTGTTGCCCTGAAGCCTCAGCAGGGGCGATTTACCACCAAAACACTGATGGGCTGCTCCAACCAAAAGTCAAACCCGTTGGAAGAATGGGCTGAGACTCCCATTAGCTGGGGACTAGCGAGGGAGCAGTTAAAGTATACGTTCATTCCCGAGTCCTATTCCCTTATTGCTACATGTTTACATCATTTGCTTAATTACCCTCCACTCCCCAGATGCCTTCCTACACGCGCTTCCCCCTGAGAAAGAGCTGCTCAAGAGCACACGCCAACGCTGTGCTTCTGCCTTCAGTGAAAACACGTCCCAAGACGCACATCCCCCATACGTACACCTCTTTCCCTGGGGAAACACATACACATACATATATACACATTAGGAAAAGGCACATTCGGCACTCGAGGCGCGCTGCCCCGCTCTCGCACGGCGCTAACGCGGCCTCCTCAGCGCCGCCGGCTCCCTCCACCCCCCGCCGCCCGCCGGCCTCCCGGGGTGCGCCGGGCCCGGCAGCTGCCCGCAGCCTGGGGAGACCCGCCTGCCTCCGCCCCTCCAGCCCCGGCCGAGACGGCGGCGTCCTTCCTGCTTCGGGGACAGCCCGCGCTGCCCGCCGCTACCGGCGCTTCTCCGGTGGCCGCCACCACCACCACCCCGCCGGCGGAG